>CM033037.1:3766159-4181159 GCA_019207045.1 Branchiostoma floridae x Branchiostoma belcheri | reverse complement strand
TTTCTCTTTCTTCAACTTGTGCGGTTGCGTGCAAATACCTTTTGTCCGCATTAAAACCGATATCACCACTTTTTCCAGACTAAGCTCCTTACCGTTCTTGGTTACGCCTATGCCATCGAGCGCGGCTGCTGGTCGGATGAAGACGACATCTGTGACGAGGAACAGTCAAACAACTGTGCAGGGACACTCAAAACTGGCACGTGCCTCAAATGCTGTAATACTGACAGGTGTGCTATTGATATGTGAATGAATGAATGAATCCATCCATCCATCCTTCCAAACACAACCACCCACCTATCCAGTTTTTGTTAACCATCCGTTAATCATCAACCAATTCACCCATCATCCATCTGTCCATCCATCCATGAATTCTTACAGGTTCTTTTTGTTGTCCCGTTCTCATTGAAATGTGAAAAATATAGATTTTAGGTTCGAAAGATAAATCAGCTAATTTGTCAGCCAAACCTACCTAATCGTTTAGGAAACTTCCTCTATTAAGCTATTAAAGATAAGATCTTTGTGCTTATGAATTTGCTTGTTTTTCTTGACATATATGCACAGTTATGCTTGATTTTGATATTTAGATTCATGATTTCGCTAGGTTTTCTTGGTTTCTACTTCTAACCATTATTTCACAGGTGCAACGCGAACTTTGCGCAGCTGGCCGACGTCAGGAACGGGATGACAAGTAATGTACATTATTTCAAAAACTGAATCATAAGAGACTATGACTTGCGATTATAAAGCAACCGCTCCTTTTGGTGAATGCAAGATGCCGCTGCAGTAACATGCTTGGTGATACATGCTTGTAAGTCTTGGCTGATCAAAGAGAAAAGGACCACCTAGCTTTTGTCTGAAAAAGCGTATAACTAGTACAGAGTGATAACGACCTTAACGACCTAATAACCATATAGTGTAAGTCAAATATAGGCAAAAAAATTGAACTAAAATGTCTGATGCAAACATGTGGATGACAACCACGCTTGGAGATGATGACGTTTAGATCGTTGCCATTCCTGCATGTGACGTCATAAGAACCAGTTGACTTGGTCTCTGCAGTAAGGACACCGTGCGGTTTCAGCAATGACGACATATATAGCTGCATGCTTCTAGGTCATGCTTTTTTGGCTTATTATCTCCATGAAAAATGGAAATATAGTTTTGGGTGTGTCTGTGTTTATTTGTGTTTTCGGATATTTGTGGTCGGCATAACTCAAGAACCTCTGGATGGATTGCCATAATATTTGGTATGTGGGTAGGTATTGGAAAGACAAAGGTCAAGGTCAATTTTGGGCCCCCTGGTATGTTTCCTTGGTACTGCAGGAGAAATACCGTTTTTTTTGTATCTTTTGACCTGAATGTGCTATGGTTTGATTTTTTGGTGGCAGATAGACTGTGACATAAGGAATATGTCGTGTATGTTTGGGTCCCCTAGCAGTTTGCTCTGGATTTGCAGGGGCGTTTTTCTCAAAATCTTAAGAGGATAACTGGACAAGGGAACGACAAATTTAGATGATATTTGGTATGTAGGTAGCTTAGACAGAGATGTACATAATCAAGTGCACATTACGCAAACTGGCACTTAATTTGCATAATTAATGAGGAAAATCTATATCTGTAGTTTTCGCCATTGTAGGACTCGAATACCTGTCATATATGGAGTTTGAGGCTGGTGGAACATTGATATATCCCTAATTTGCATAATTAATGTAAAGTGCTAAATGTGTACATACCCAAACATAGTTTATGTAAACACGTGGAAATCATTTACATAAACAGACTATTTCATGGAGATATGAGGTCTCCGAACTCTTGTTGTGTACTGCTTTTATTCTATATTCATTACCTTCGCCAAGAAGGACGCGTTTTTTGTATCAATATCGTTTGCAGGTGAGTATGTGGGTATGTATATGTGTGTGTAGAAGACCTACTACATGTGTATATATCTATTTTAAGTTAAGCTTATATGGCAATAATTGTGATTTTATCAGTTACCATTACATTGTCATTAGAATATTATCTATCTAACCGAAACGTTCACTGACATTGTCTCACGTTCTCCTCAACCCAGCAAACCAGCAAACCAGCCAGACGATCGACTGTTTACGGTGCGGAGCGCTCTTGTCTTACAACGCCACGGGCGATATAACTGCCTCTGCAACTGGGGACAAATCATGTCTCACGATCACCAACAACCGGACCTCGACTGTGCCGATCGTCAGTTGTCCAACACAATGCTACGTATGTTCATCTCCCCCTCTCCTTTAGTAAGGCTTCACTCCCTCTCTCACCTTTCTCTCCTAACCTCATCCTACTCCCCATCCCTTCTCACCCTCTTTTCTTTGTCTTCGGTTCTTCTTTCCTCTTCCTTCCTTTATCTATTTTGCTTCTTTCTTTCTCTTCTATCTCTCTTTCTACAAACTGTCGTGTCGTTCGTCTGTCTAGTCGACGAGGACCGCTTTTGTCATTAGTGCCGTCCATCCTTCAGGTAGTGACATGAGTTCGCAGGTGGCTGTACAGCCCTATCTTCGCTCTGACGTGTCTGTTGCAGTGCGGGCAGGGAAGTAGAGTGGTGCTCGGTGGAGGGTTGGCTGCCCGTTCCTTCCTGACCTGCCTCTTCTGCTGGGCAGTATACGTAGCTCTGCGTGTCCCCTCGTAGGCAACGGCGCCCTTCTGAACTGCGCGCCGCCACCGTGGCCGGTCACTGGCAAGATGCTCCCAAGAATCAGTTCTTATATCAAATGCTTTCAGGGATGCTTTAAGATAGTCCTTATAGCGTACAAACACCTGTACTGCCTTGTCTGTATTGACAGTAATAACAACACCCTTTTTCAGACCAATATCAGGACCCTTATGGGGTACGCCTACTACATCGAGCGGGGCTGCTGGCATCACTTGAATCCTGACACCTGTGCCAGCGTTGAGGATAACAGCTGTAACGGCATCCTCAAGACCGGCACGTGCTTCAAGTGCTGCAACTCCAGCAGGTAGGCTTCATTTTACAAGCAGATCCTACGGTGGCATATAATAGTATCATAAAGCTTGCCAAGAAGTTTAGCTGGCCAGGAGTTTAGTTTCATTTGCCAACCGTCGTCGGCTGAACGTCTTGGCCAGCTTTAGGATACTATCAAATGCCATCGTAGGACCTGCTTTGAGATTTGGATTCATCCATCCATCCATCCATCCATCCATCCATCCATCCATCCATCCATCCATCCATCCATCCATCCATCCATCCATCCATCCATCCATCATTCATTCATTATATTTCAGCCATACCATAGGTATGGTGAAATATATTGTATTCGTAATGTTTCTTTCTTTCTTTCTTTCTCCTGTCAAATCTTCAGAACACGGTATCTCCGTTGTTCCTCAACCGAATGACTTGAAATTTGGCACAAGGGTAGAGTGGGCCAATACCCTCGGGCGTTTTTTTCATTTTTTCCATATCTGTCTCTTAAATGATTTTATTAAGGTTTTTGGTCATCTTAAGACCAAAACTGTATATTTGGGCCCCCTGTACCCTGGTATTATAACCGAATGAGCTGCAATTTGGCACAGATGTGCCTTGATAAGTCCCCCATATAGATTCAATATCAGTTTTGGTGTACAGTACAACAAAATGCTTATTTTTGCGATTTTTTGACCAATTTTTGACCAAAAAAGGACACTTTTGGCCCCTGTACCCTGGTATTACAACCAAATGAGCTGAAATTTGACAGAGATGTGCCTTGATAATGCCCCCATATAAATTTAAGAACACTTTTGGTGTACAGTACAACAAAATGCTTATTTTTGCGATTTTTTGACCAATTTTGACCAAAAAAGGACACTTTTGGCTCCTGTACCTTGGTATTGCAACCGAATGAGCTGAAATTTGACACAGATGTGCCTTGATAATCCCTTCATATAAATTCAATAACACTTTTGGTGTACAGTGCAACAAAATGCTTATTTTTGCGATTTTTGGCCAATTTTTGACCAAAAAAGGACACTTTTGGCTCCTGTACCCTGGTATTACAATTAAATGACCTGAAATTTGGTATAGATAGGCATTAGATACTTGGTAACAAGATTCAAGTAAAATTTTTGACATAAACAACTTTAAAATGATTAATTTTGGCACTTTTCTGAGGGGAAATTTGTTTTCTTTTGGCCTCCTGACGTGACCTTCCGTGACCCCGCACAGAGCCACACCTGTGCGCGTCAGCCGGAGAGTTAATTGAATCAAAGACCTAGCCAATCAGCGAAGAGGAGGCCAAAGGCTAATTAATATTCATAAGCGGGGCCTCATGATCCCGTATATAGCAGTGTTCCCGCCAGGGGGAGCAAAGCCCGCCTAAGGCTCTCGCATTTTAGACTATTCAGAAGGCTTTATATTGTATCAGTTCTTAGGGGCATATCTATGATAATCGCAGCAGTCACTTAACTTCTCTTCAGGAGTTTAGCGTAACACTGTTTCAGGTCAAACCGTCAAAGGCAACTAAAAACAAACTTTAACGTTACTGAGTTCAACAGTACTTATAACTGTTATCCGAAGTTGAAACGCTAGCGATGGTATTTTCGCTGCGCTGTTAGCTCCGTGCGACTGTTGTTGACGGTCTTATAACGGTATATTTTGCACCCCTGTACCCTGGTATGAGTAACATTTGGTATAGATAGGCATAATATAGTTGGTAAAATGATCCAAGTAAAATTTTTGGCATAAAGTACTGTAAAAGGCTTAATTACAGCACTTTTTTAGGGGAAATTGGTTTTCTTTCGTTCTCCATGCCGTGACCTTTCGGACGTTCACCCCACAGAGCCGACATCTGCACCTGCGTCTAGCCGGCAGGAAGAGTTAATTCAATTAATGGTTCAGCCAATCAGCGAAGAGGAAAGCGAAGGCTAATTAATATTCATAAGCGGGACCACACAATACGTTAACTTGAAGACTCAGGCCGTACAGACTTCTCGCCAGGATTTTTTCAAAGCGTCGGACAGGGGTCCGGGGGCCGCCGAATGTCCCTGGCGGGGTCCAGGGGCAGGGCCACTGTGGGGGGGACCCAGGTGGGCGAAGCCCCCCCCGGAAGCTCTTGCATTTTAGGCTATTGAGAAGGCTTCTTTTATCAGTTTTTTTAGGGCCATATCTACGATAATCGTAGCAGTCACTTACTTCTCTTCAGCAGTTTGACTTTAAAATATTTCGGGTCAAAGCTTCAAAGACAACTAAAACCTCATAAACAACAAACTTTACTTAGCTCAACAGTATACAAAAATATTGTACGGGTTGCCATCCTTAGTTGAAGCGCTTATTTATAGCGCTAGTATCTTCGCTGCGCCGTTAGCCGCCGTGCGACTTTTGTTGACGGTCTGATATCCCTACGTCGCCGCCTCGCTGATATTCCCACGGACATGTTTAAAAAAAAATACCCAGCAAAAAACGCTGTTCTGCGTCAAATTCTATTCTATAAAACTCAGTGTTACAGTCTAAATATTTTGTAGAAGCACCGCTGTAGGAAAGAAGGTCCAAGCAATGTAAAACATCACGTAGCATGAAGTTCGCTGTCAACTGGCACACAGCACATGACTGTTTGAAACTCTAAGTCTAATCAACAGCCGTGTTTGATTGATAGCCGGCGGTCCTATGATGAAGTCGGCGAAAGGTGCGTTAGTTAGAAAATCTGCGTTTAGTTTTGATACGTAATTATAAGTTAGACAGTGGCGAGAATGATTATTTTCTCATCAATATTTCTCTTCAGAATTATTTGAACTTAATTGTACATCTAAACAATTGGCTTACCTGTGCAATGTTTATATGATTAATGATCCGTGTACTGAAATCATGTGTAACGTATGGCTCCTAGTCAATAGATCAGCATTTTCTCTATAGTGACCACCTGTCTATAGTGGCCACATTTCCTAGTGCTGTTGTTGTTTGGCATAAACTTTGAACATTTAAATTGTAAGTAACTTTAAACTGCCAGAGTTTCAGCCCAATAAAACACTCTCAGCGCCAGGGTATGAACAGACTGACCAGACAGACGAAAATAAATCCTCGAACAAGGTTCAATCGTATCTTCCGGGTCTGGCAGGAAGTTGTTAAACTAAAATAAGAATAGGCTCGATGGTTGATTGCATACAAAGTAAAACAGTTTAACAGTTTTACAGCTTGAAGAAAACAAACGCTCCTACAGTACCTGCACCTGCTTGATAATTATTAAATCGTATGCCCTACTTGAATAAAAAAAGTTCATTGCAATAATAAATGTACCCACATCACAAGGAGCTTATACTTTTTTAAACTTACACCTAGTTATCGTACTGAAAATTGTTAATGACATTACATGAAGTCATTCAACAATTTTCAGTCATGATGAAAATTTTCTGAATGGAAGGTGTGATTATTGTCATTTTCTGAAAAATAGAAGCAAGCTCTGTTTTTACCTGGAGTCAATTCACAATACCAGTCCACTTTGGGGGATAATGTATTGTTAAGAGGATGTTCCATTTTTGCGCAGGGGTGATTTGGAACAGTCCAATGTTGCGTGGGAAGGGGTATGGCTGAAATATG
Organism: Branchiostoma floridae x Branchiostoma belcheri; assembly: GCA_019207045.1. Lineage (NCBI taxonomy): Eukaryota > Metazoa > Chordata > Leptocardii > Amphioxiformes > Branchiostomatidae > Branchiostoma > Branchiostoma floridae x Branchiostoma belcheri. The sequence continues at coordinate 4,174,606 of CM033037.1, read as the reverse complement.
CTGTATTTGCTCTTAAGCAAATGTCGGCCTTTCTAGTTCATTTATTCATTCATTCATTTGTTCGTTCATTCATTCATTCATTCACACACAATCCATTCTACCGCCCATCCGTTAAGTCTCTAACTGAGATGTATTCTTACAAGGTCGTTTTGTTATTATTTCACAGGTGCAATGCGAACTTTGCGCAGCTGGACGGAGTGAGGACCGAAGTAGAGATGACAAGTAATATACTTTATATTAAAACTGAATCATAAGAGACTTCGACTGCTGGTGATTATGAATCAACCGCTCCTTTTGGTGAATGGAAAATGCTGCTGCAGTAACATGCTTGGTGATACATGCTTGTAACCCTTGGTTGAACAAAGAGAAATGTCCACCTGGCTTCAGGTTTGCTGACCAAGAGTAACATGTATATGACAAAAAATCAGAAAAAAGTAGATCGGTTATAAAAGGGGCATTTAGGCTATACACGATTAGATACAAATCATAAAGAAATATTACATCTTATTCATTCTATCGTGTAAAATGAATGCGGAGGTATGTAATATGTCTGTCCCGATCTTATTGTTGTAGAACTGCTAGCGAGGTTTGTTGAATATCTTTGAAGGTAAGCCGGTAGCTTGCGTTAGTCAGAAATGTACACAGTTAACCTAAAATATGCATACTGAAACTTTGATTTTTTTTCCAGACACGACAACTCAGACCATCAACTGTTTCGAGTGCACGGCGAATGTTGTTGGCGGCATGACTATGAGTAGCCCGTGCCTGGTCAACCCCAACACCACCGCACAGACAGCTAGCTGCTCCTCCGCGTGCTACGTAAGTACTGTACCAAGAGCTGACATTTATAGACAGATACAATCTACGTTTCACTACTACATACACCTACGTTAAGCAGACGTTATACAGACAGATTCATATTTCTAGACAAACCTTTGATTGTAAAACATATCTGCTCTTACATTTTACCAATACAAAGACGCAGGGAGAGGTCGAATTCACCTGCATGGATATATGCTTGGATCTCTCTTTTGCATACCATCCAACTGTCTCAGTTGACTCTGACTTGGTTTCACAAACCCTCCTCTAGACCCAGATCCGCAAAGTTGGACAGAACGCCTTCTCCATCGAGCGGGGATGCTGGGACAACTATGACGACAAGGACGGCGCCGCCAACTGTGACGTCAAGGTTGACGACGGCTGTAACGGTGTGCTGAAGACTGGAACCTGCTTCCAGTGCTGCAACACCGACTGGTAAGGGGAGGGAGTTCTCTTCCGGAGCTGCGCAGAAAGTGCCCGGTGCCTACCCTTAGCCTCTTCATTGATAATAATTTCTTTCCATGGGCAAATTTTGATCACAAAGGTCGAGATTTCTGCAAGAGCGTGTATATTTTTAAAATCTTGCCAAAAATTGTGACCTTTGGCATGCTTTGACCTGTGGGTGACCTTCATATTCAATTGGGAGACATGGACTGATCCATTAGGAGAGGGGGTGAAATCCTGACATCATGACAATCATCTGGCTGTAGCTCGTTAAAATGCCGGAGTTGAACTCGGGCTTTTTCAACCAAAACAAACCTGACAAATCCAGCTTTGCAGTGGGGGTAAAAACTTGAGGTTTGAAATGTAGGTAAATGTGTTTTTAAGTGATTGTTTGGCATGGCTTAACCATGTAGGGAATGGGCAATTCGGTTTAGCAGCCCCTCCCCGTAAGGCTCATTCATATTTTTTGGGGTTATAGGTTAGATTTAGAGATCTTCAAGCAACTTTTCAAAACCAACATAAAGCGCCATGAGTTCAAAGAACAGAGGAATAACACCGTAGTTACAACTTTGATTTTTTTTTCCTTATCTACAGGTGCAACAAGAACTTCATCCTACTGGCCGGTGTTAACAATGGTATCAGCGGGAGTCACGTGATGTCTGCGATGACCATTCTGCCCGTTGCCATGGCAATGATCTTGTAGAAAAGGGCATGCGCAAACCTAAGCCAGGCTACGGAGTCAGTCGTATCGTAACATGTAGAATATGTAGAATGCACTACTAAATTTGAGGCGTTGATGCTTTGAGTGCTTGTTTACAAACGAATGTGAATCTCTAATATGTGTCTGGTTGTAGAGATTGAATTAGATACAGTATAAGAAATGTGTTAATCTAGAATTTGAGATTGTTGTACAGACAGACTGTACCAGCGAACTCAAAATAATGATGTATTTTTTACACCTACACGTATCTGTAACTGATTTTTCCTTTCGCGCCACACTAGTATATATGAGTTAATTGTAAAGGTAAAATCGCTCGACCTTTTCATTACAGTGAAATGTATACGTAGTATAGTTTTGTACCGCTAGGCGACACTTCTGCACTGTCTGATGAAGTGTGTTCGTCAGGAGATCTGACGCGTAACCTCTGTTGCAGTCTTCGAACGGGACTGCTTTTATTTCAAGGGGGAGGGTCTGGTTTGCGATTTTCAACGTTGCCTAGGTTCTCTTATGCCGGGAAAGGGGGTTTGCCGAGGAAGAGAGTTTGAAAATCACGAACCAGTGGCCCAAAATGAAAACCTTTCGAAGACTGCAACGAAGGCTATCTGGCGCGATCGTTGAGCAACGAACATGCGGAAGACATGACGTGTCTACAGGTCTATCTGGTACTTGAACAATGTCTACTTTGTATTATACTGGGGTCAATCAAATGTTGGAATAAAATCATTGGCTATATTTATAATGATGGTCGATTTGAGTTTCTGTGTTGCGTATGTCATTGTGTGTGCGTGTGTGTTGTGTATGTGTGTGTGTATATATGTGTGGTGCATGTGTGTATATGTGTGTATCTGTGTTTGTGTGCGTGGTAACGTTACATGTTTGTATGTATGTATGTGTCTGTGTGCGCGCACGAGCGCGTGTGTGTAGTGTGTATGTATGCTCGTGTGTGTATGCGCGTGTGTGTGTTTGAGCCTGTGTGTTCCTGTTTGCACAAGAAGGTGAATTATGACCCATTTCCTTTTTGTCGTTCTCATTTGAAGCAACATTCCATTCGATTTTGAAAGAGTCGAGTTGAAAACAACACCTCTCATCACACACACACATATTGTGCACTCCCTCAAAACAGTATGATTGTCCTCAAAATGCGAGGTTGATGGGAGAGTTTGGCCCAACAATACACTCAGGAAAACCGGTTGTTGGCCTTGCCTACAAAGAACAACATTGTAAAGTAACGTATTATTACACTTAGCTCACACGTACATATGTCAATGTTGAGACCACGGGGGTACGGTATCATATTGATTATCTCATAATTATACATACATACATGTAAGTGACCACCTCTACATAAGAGCCATCAAGCCATTGTTATACAGTCAAACCTGTTCTACTGACCACCTCTAAATAAGGACCACCTGGATATTGATGTACAGCCAAACCCTGTATTCAAGGACCACCTGATCAGTTTGACCAAGTTTTGGTGGTTTCTTAGATAATAAAGAATCCTGTCTATAGTGACCACTTGTCCATGTAGACCACTTTTTCTCGGTCCCTCATGACTAGTTCTCTCTTTGTTAGTAAGCGGTTTTGATTGTATTTCTTATCTAAACGCAGGAACATGCTTGTGAAAAGGTATGGTTAATTTACGGTAAAGAACTGTGAGGGCCTGGAGACAACTTTCTATCTTCATGGCTACCTTGTCCTCCCAACGACCTGGAGGTCAAGGGACTAGGTAAGTAGGTAGGTAAAGAACTGAGAGTTTAAAGATAACATTGACTGGTCCATAATCACAGGTGCCCAACGTTAAGCATCTAATGAGGCGTGCCTAGTCTAGGTGTGGCCTTGCTAGTCCAACACAACCCGCCCGCACTTTGCTGTCGACAGCGGGACGAGGACAGAGCTGTTTCATCTAGGTAAGTTACAGAACTTATCAATCACGTCTAGAAACATGAGAAAAGCGCAAGCTAAACGATAAATCATACCGTAACCTTTTCAACTTAACATTGGAACGTATAAGAGGAGTATACTTATAGATTTAGTTGTCAGTGTGCCGACAAGACCGATACGGTGGGTGCAGGACATGGAGTTTCAGCCGCTAAACGAATTTCATACATAGAGTACTAATTTTTACGTTTTGTTGTTGTTTAAAATCATACCTTGACATGTTGCATTATATTCTAATTATGAAATAAAATTTTAGTCTGTGTACTGTCCCTCTTTAGCGATTACCGTCTACTGGATAGGGGCCGAGGTTTTCATGATTCTCGCCTAGCGTCACTTAACACAATTCCATCCGGGCACATGCATACGCCACCCGGATAAATTGCGTCTAAGATATCTCTAATTCAGCGTCCACAGTATAGTAAATTCCTGTGTATCTTAACTGTGCATACCTGGCCTGGGGTGTATCGCTGGAAATCTCTCAAACTCGCTAGCTGTTTTTCAAAGTGGCGGATACTTGTTGATGGTTCAGTGCGCGCGTCAACAGGTATCTGCCACGCATGAAGGACGCGCTAGCGGCGCGGCTTTGAGGTCTTGCCCTAAAAAGTGACAGCTAGACTCTACACTTTTATACTCCTTTCAAAGTTTTTTTGACGATCTATAGAGTTTGATATATCTGCAGTAGAATATGCGAAAGTATCGTGGGTTTCATGATTCTTGCCTAAGCCTCAACGCCTGTTAACATTCCACCAGGTCAAATGCATTCACCACCAAGATAAATTGCGTCTAAGATATCTCTAACACACACGTCCTCAGTATAGTACACTCCTGTGTATCTAAACTGTGCAAACCAGGCCTGGGGTGTATCGCTAGAAATCTCCCAAACACGCTGTTTTTCAAAGTGGCGGATACTTGTTGATGGATCAGTGCGCACGTCAACAGGTATCTGCCACGCATGAAGGACGCGCGGCTTTGTCTCAGCTCTTGCGCTAAAAAGTCGCGCCCACTTTGGCCTTCTTTATTTCCACCACTGTGATTTCTAATCTCCAGGCAGATTTACCAGTAGCGTAAGATAGTATCAAAGCTGACCAAAGGGAGTCATCAGCCACTCAGGTAGCCAAACACACTCCTAGACCGGCTTCACTCCTTTGGCAGCTTTTGATACTATCTTATGCTACTGTAGGATCTGCTTGAAGATTATGTGATCATCAATGTGATGTGTGAGACCATTGAAATTATAACTGCATCATAATGAATCATATTTTAGTGCGATTCAACAGACAACAAAACATACCGAACCTAGAAGAGTCGTTCTTTATCTATGGTTCGTTGAGTGACCTGTCAAATGGTTGATCGTATATCAGCCGTTTAGCGTGGAAAGAAGACCGACAATATTTCTTTATAGTACAGACTTGTTTCAGGTGATATTGTTTCGACAGTACCCAGTCGGTTGTTGGTATCGCTCACTGAACAAGTATTCAATAAACGTTAGTTCGTTCTGTGAATGCGTACATTAGTAAGCATTCGGCAGTGCCGACAGTTAAGTGGTCTGGAACAAAGCCCAACTTGTCTTTTCACAGTTAACAACAGTCAGTTCCAATCCACAACATGACCGGGATTTGACCGCTTGTATTTGCATTCTGGTTCAGCCTTTTCTTTATTTCACGTTGTTATTTTACTGGATGGAAAAGTCAATATTTAACCACATTTCGTCGGCTCTTTTCCACTTTGTATAATTCAAAGTTGACAAACGGTAAACCATTTTCGGGAGACACACTGTTTCTATGTCATTGGCGTTATAAGCCTTATCAATATATAACTTTGTGTGAGTCTATGCGTCCTCATGACTTTTAACTGAGCAGTCATATGCATGTACTGATACATTGTACATTACAGAGAAACCTCCGGTTCAAGTCACCCACTTTACACCATGAAGCTGCTGGTAGTTGCCGTGTTTCTGAGTCTTGCTGCATGTAAGTTTTTAATCTTATTCATCCCTTTTTTGCGTGGCGACCTTTGAGTACAAGTTTTTGGTTAATTTCAAGTCATATTTCTGGGTCAAACACCTATTTGACAACTTCTCAATCACTGACATAAAGTAGTGGATGCTATCTGAATTGTCTGACCGTTTCGAAAATCATATCCAGTTGCTTGAGTAACATATCTTGTGTATCTTGTCACTTGGGTGCCTAATCTTCATCGACGAACCTTTCTGTTAAAATCGACGACCTTAGATCAGTATGACAAAGAAGGCCAGTACCGGTTGGACCGCCGTGGTGTGATGACTCATACAATGTGCGTGTGTCATCACACGGTTGGCTGCGTTCCAAGGATGGCAACGCCTAGAAATCATTCATTCATCTACATCTACATCTACGTAATACTGGGCAATGCCCCTCGCGGGACTTTGTGCCCATTGACCTTTTTTACGAGAGATTTAATAGGCTAAAATTCTGTACGCCCTAAGGATAGACGCGCTACGTCAAAACAGAGGAAAATTTACTAGCTTCCATCTGAAGCTCCGCGCTCCACGTTTTGTTCAAACGTACAGCTACTCTCTACAAAAGGACCACCTGGTCAATTCTACACAGTCAAACCTGTACAATCGACCGCCTCTAGATAAAGACCACCTGGTCATTAATATACAGTCAAACATGTATATAAGGACCACCTGCCCCCCTCTACATAAGGACCACCTGGCCATTTATATACCTTGATTGCCAGCGTGTTCTGATGTCAAGGACATATAGAATGAAAGCGTACCATTAATGAAATAAAGAATAAAAGATATAAGTGTTGTCAAACCTAAATTGGTTTATATGGAAATAGTTGTGATCGTGTCGGTTACAATTATATTGGTCTGAGAATATAAACATTCTACCAAAATGTTCACTGACTTTGTCTCACGTTATTTACAGACGCAGCGAGTCAGACGATCAACTGTTTTCAGTGCGAGGCGGACGTGTCCGACTCCGTCACGGGCGGAATAACTGGGAACAACCCGTGTCTCCGGAACGCCAACGACCGCAACTCGACTGTGCAGACCGTCACTTGTGCAGCATCTGCAAGATGCTACGTATGTTCCTCCCTTACTCCACCCCCTCTCTATCTCTCTCTCAACCTCCCTTTCATCCTCCTCCGCCGTCTATTTTCTATTTTTCTTTTTCTTTTTCTCTTTCATCCATCCATTTTATCCTTCCTTTATTCTTTCCTTCATTCTTTCATCCATCCATCCATCCATTCTTTCTTTCTTTGTTTCACTAACTCATTCTTTCTCTTTCTATCTTTCTGTTTTTTTTCTTTTCTTTCTCGTCCTTCAATTATTTGCTTCCTTCCTTCTTTCTTTATTTCGATCTTTCTACCCATCTACCTTTCTTTCCTCTCCCTCTACTCGCAATGATGCGACGTCACATACAACATCCTGCACTGTACTGTTTGTATTGAGCACAATATCAAGAATTATTTTTCAGACGAGGATCAAGACCCTTTTGGGGTACGCCTTCACCATCGAGCGGGGATGCTGGACTAACTATGATGACAAGGGAGACGCGGACAACTGTGCCAACAAGGAGGACGACGACTGTAACGGCATCACCGGGACCGGGACTTGCTTCAAGTGCTGCAACACCAACAGGTAAGCATTTATGCATGCAGCCATCCATGCATCCATGCATCTATCCATACATCCATGCATCCATCCATCCATCCATCCATCCATCCATCCATCCATCCATCCATCCATCCATCCATCCATCCATCCATCCATCCATCCATCCATCCATCCATCCATCCATCCATCCATCCATCCATCCATCCATCCATCTATCCCATGAACCATCCATCCATCCATCTCTCCATCAATCCCTCAAACCAACCGAACATCCATCCATCAATCCAAACATCCACGAAGTTTCTTACGGCGTTCTCTTTTTACAGGTTGTTTTTGTTGTTATTTACATTTAGATGAGTTCTTACAGGTTCTTGTTGTTTATTTCACAGGTGTAACTCTGGCTTTGCGCAGCGCACTGGAGTGAAGAACGGAGTGTCCGGACTGCACGTGTTCTCTGTAATGGCGCTGTTACCGGTGGCTGTAGCCATGTTCTTCTAAAGCTCAGGGATCAGTTTTTTTCCTTTCACGCTGTATTAATTAACGAGTGCCGTAACGCTATATAATCGCAGAAACTTTTTTTATTGCAATGAAATGTAATGTAGTTTTGTACCGCTAGGTGGGCCTACTGCACGTTCAGATGATGCATGTTCGATTGGGAGATCTCACACGATCGTTGAGCAACGGATATGTGGAAGACATTACGTGTGCAGATACTGATCTATCTGGTACTTATATACAACATTACATACATTATTGCATGATATTTGCCATGATGTCAATCAAATGCTGGAATAAAATCATTGGCTACCAAAAAAATGATGAGTTTTCGGTAGCCCTTGTGGTTCTGTGTTGTCATTGTGTGTGTGTGTGTGTGTGTGTGTGTGTGTGTGTGGTGTGTTTGTGTGAGTGTGTGTGTGTGTTAGTGTGTGTGTGTGAATACGTGTGTATGTGCATGTGAGCGTGTGTGTTAGTGTGTGTGTGTGAATACGTGTGTGTGTGTGTGTGTGTGTGTGTGTGTATGTGTGTGTGTGTGTGTCTGTATATATATATGTGTGCGTGGGTAGTTGTCTGTATGTGTGTGCATTTTTGTGTGTTTGTGATTTTGACTAAGAAAGAGTCAAGTCGAAAACAGGACTCCCTATCACACAGATCACGTACCCTCCCTCAAAACACTGTGATTATTATCAAAACACATTCTTTGGATGGGAGAGTTCGGCCCAACAATACCAGAAAACCGGTTTTTGGCGCTGTCTCCTCGGACCACCATTGTAGTGACGCGTAATTACACGTAGCTTACCCATGCATCTGTCAATGTCAAGATCACGGGGATTGTTTTCCGAACATAAACACTATGTAATATGGAACATTACGTATGTGATGTAGTCTGTTGTTACAGTACACACTCAGTCAAACCTGTACTAGGACCACCTAGCCATAGATACATGTACCAGTAACCACCTCTGCATAAGGATCACCTGGCCAATGATATACAGTTGAATCTGTACTAATGAACACTTCCACATTGGGGCCACCTGGGAAAGGTGGCAACTTTTGATGGTCCCTTAAATAATTTTTTCTCAGTGACAAAAGCATTAAGGATCCTTTTTGTAGTGTCCACTTGTCGACATAGACCAGATTTAGTGTTCCTCTTCTGCAGTTTTAATTTCATTTCTTATCTGAATACAGAAGCATGTGACAAGATATGGTCAAATTTTGTAAAGAACTGAGAGTTTAAAGATAACACTGACTAGTTCATAATCACTGGTGCACAACGTTAAGTGTTTAATGAAGCGTACCTAGTCTAGGTGTGGCCTTGCTCGGTTCAACCCTGACGGACGGACTTTGCTGTTTACAGCGGGCTGAGAGCACAACTGTCTAAGGTAAGTTCCAGAAGCACATAAAACTCATAAATAATGTCTACAATCCTTAGAAAAGCATAAGTAGAGTTGCTGTTGCCTTTTCAACCTAATCTTGAGACGTCATAAAAGGATATTTACCGATGTAGCTGTAGCTCCGAAGGGGACAATTCAGGGGGTGCAGCATAAGGTTTCTAGATTCCAATTCTAGTTGACTATCACCGTGTACTGAACATGGCAGCTAAACAGTAAAATGACGTTCAACTTTCAACGCGGTTTAAAGCTTCGTAGCGATGCACCAGATTTGATATCTGTAGCCAAACCAACTGAAGTCTAATAGTTTTCAAAATTCTCGCCTTAAGCCGAAGCGTCTACTTAGTAATGCTACCATGCAGGCCACAGACTACATATATCCCGCACCCTGAAACTGGCCTAATAGATTTCTAACGCCCCCCTCTATAGTGCACTTCTGTATCACAACGCGTAAACTGTGCATACCTGGGGTGCTGCACCAGAGTTCTCAAAAACACACTTTTTTAGTAGCGGATATGTGTAACCTGGCATACATATATCAGACACTTGTCAATGAATCCGTGCGTGCGACACAACTATTTGCCACGTAGTCAATGCCGTGCCATTTTGAGTATTTGCTGTAAAAAAAAGTCGATTTAAGCAGGGAAAAAGACCCGGATGCCTTAGTACAGAGTTGCTCGTTGTCTTGATAACTACTCTCCAAACAGAGGTTAGGCTCCGGATGTTTTCTTAACGTTTTTTAGCCGTTTTATTAGGATTTCTATTTTGTTTTGTATCTTGTATTGTCAATTCCTAACTTGCGTACTTCCAGAAACATGACAAAATAGAAAGCCCAATAAAAACGACTAAAATAAAGCGTAAAAAACAGCCGGAGCCTAACCTCTGCTTGGAGAGTATTGATAACGTCCAATCGGTTCTTGGCATCGCTCACTGAGAGTTCATTGCTCATTAGTTTGTTTTGTAAATACGCACAGTAGTAAATACATTGTCAGCAGTGAAGTGGTCTGGAACAATGGGCAAGTGGTCTTTTGACTGCAAACAACAGCTATTTCTAACCCAAAACAGTGACCGTGATTTGACCGCTTGATTTTGTATTCTGCTCCGGTGCAGTGTAGTTTGTATATATCATGTTGTGTTTTTCTTTAACTGCATGGAAAAGTTACTAAATTAAATGTATACATGTGATGAACAATTATCTGTGCCTCATTCCACTTTGTGAATGATTTCTAAAAAAGCTATGTAGTCACAATCACAATCACCTGTTCTATATCTTTGTGTGAATCCGTACAAGTCTTCATGACTCAGTTTGGCTGAGCACGTGTACGTACATGTACATGTATATTAAATATTACATTAATGCACTGACACTGTTTGAATATTTTACATGCAGAAAAACAACCGGTTCAAAGTCATCAACCTTACACCATGAAGCTGCTTGGAGTGACCGTGTTTGTGTGTCTTGCTGCATGTGAGTTTTTCCTTTTATTCATCACGTTTTTACTTGGCGACCGTTGAACAACGAAAAAGGTAGTTCAAAGGAATTGATGAAGAATTCAAGTTTGCGGGGTGTTGCGTTTTTTATTCTTTTTCAAATCACACTTCCTTGATGGCAGGATCTTATTCAGCTAATAGTCAGAGGTCATACAAGTCCTATTCTGGTCGGTTAATTGTCTCCATCCAGTGGAAACGGGCCCTTACTTGCGTCAAGAATATGCACACTGGGCTCTAAAACCCCGTTTACAAATCAAGAATTTAGCTCGGCCGAGTTGTCAGCGAGCTCTAAATTACGAAGAGGTATGACCCTGATGCCGACGAAGAAACTCTGCCATTTGTTCGTAGGCATCAGGTTCATGCCTCTTCGTAATTTAGAGCTCGCTGACAACTCGGCCGAGCTAAATTCTTGATTTGTAAACGGGGCTTAACAACAACAGACTTTCTGCCACTAAAGGTGGACTCTCACTGCGCTTGCGTCAAGCTAGCGTCACTGCGGGGTTCGAAAGATACTCAACGAATTTCAGAGATGAAGAGCGAATTTTCTTACTTTTTGTGTATTTTGTCGTCTTCTAAGTCATACTTTTACGTATTACGCAATATCTAAAGTATAAAAAATGGGAGAAAATAACAAAACAGTGACGCAGTGAACCCCGCAGTGACGCACGCTTGACGCAAGTGCAGTGAGAGTGCACCGTTAACGAGTCTCAATGAGATAAAAGATAGATTCTGGAAACGGTCAGATGTTTCAGATATCATTTCGCCAGTGTCTAAGATAGTCCTGTTGTTCAAGATGTATTGAAACAAAAACTATGAATTGATAGTGTTTGGCTATATCAAATAACTGCAGCCCACTGAGGAAAGGTAGTGGATGCTGCCCAAAACGCTCGAGTGTTTACAAATCTGCTCTTGGTGTAACGTATCTGTTGTCTTTTGTGTGATGGAGATATGAATTTCTGACCTTTATCGAGGAACCTTTCTGTTAGAATGGTCGGCCTTATATTAGATTGCTCGTAGTACAACAAAGCAGACCAGTACCGGTTGAACCGCCTTGGTGTGATGACTCATATACTTTGCGTGTGATCACACGGGTGACTGGGTTCTCATGGAGACAACACCTAGACATAATTCGTTTGACATTTTTTCGAGTGATTTAACAGATTCCTTCAGGCCGGAATGAACTTTTACTCTCAAAGCCGAGGTTAGCCCTCAGCTTGTTTTTAGCATCTTTTAGACTTTCTATTTTGTCAGTTTTGTTTGGCTGGCTCCCCAAAAGAAAACCTGACCTCAAAAATAAAACCCATTGGGAAACTACATAATGAAAGTGTTGTATCACATTCAAAATTTAACTTATTTCCGATCGCAAAATAAACGCTCGAGCCTTTGACAATCAAGTCTCGATAACCGAATGGAAATGAAAATAGTACATAGAGTTGTAGTTATGCTAAATAGGTTTACCTGATCATACATGTAGTTGTGATTATGCCGGTTACAATTGCATGGTATTAAGAATGTTGACATGTCATCCAAATGTTCCCTGACGTTATGCTCCCTACAGATGCAGCAAGCCAGACTATCAACTGCTTTGTGTGTAAAACAAGCGTGCTTGACTCTGTCTTTGGCGGTATAACTGGGACCAACAAATGTCTCAAACACCCCAACGACCTTAACACGACTACCCAAGTCATCTCATGCGCTCAAACGGCGAAATGCTTCGTAAGTTTTTCCTGAAGATGAACAACTCATGGTTAACTGTTACCTGTAGTAATTTTACTCTATATCCCCTTCTTCTTCCACAGTCTCTTTTGTTTTTCTCTCTTTCTCTCTTTTCATCATTTTTCTTCTGCCTTTCCTTCCCCCTTCCTTTCCTTTAGTCCACGTACAAGTGCCCTGTAGTGTACTGAAAGCCATATTTACCTCGTTTTCAGACTAAGATCCGTACCGCTTTGACGTACGCCTTTTACATCGAGCGGGGCTGCTGGACTAACTTCGACGACAAGGAAGACGCGGACAACTGTGACGATGCAGAGAGTAACAGCTGTGTAAATGCAGTCAACACTGGGTCCTGCTTCCAATGCTGCAACACTGACAAGTATGTCATTATGTAACGTGAATTAATGGATAAATGAATGAATGAATTATCAAGATATCAAAACAGCTGGAATCCCTGCCATGGTATCAATGGAAGCCACCAGAAAGACAAAATCTAATAGCTTCTTCTCTAACCGCCTAGCAACATATCAAATGTCATAAGGATCAAGACGAGATTGGTTTACTGGTTTGGTTTATCAAAATTGTTAATTTGTGTACGGAATAGCTATAGCGTATGTAGTTTGTCTTCTTTGTACATGACCAAACCATCTCAGTTCTAACAGCATATACCATTATATGCGTGTCGCCGTATTTATCATTTAATCCTTTTTTTGTCAAGGGGAAAGAAGTATCTCAGTGAGATGAGCTCTTACATGTTGTTTTTTAAATGTTATCTACAGGTGTAACTCTGGCTTCGCACAGCTGGCTGGAGTAAAGAACGGAGTGTCCGGACTGCACGTGCTGTCTGTGATGGCGCTGTTACCTGTGGCTGTAGCCATGTTCTTCTAAAGCACTGGGCGCCAAGTCTCTGACGCTAGATACACCTTTATCCTATGTCTGATAGTTTAAAAAAACATGGTATCTATTGATGATGAGTTTCACGAAACTACGTAAAACTTCAACTGTCATCCACTTTCGGTGCGTTCCTTTCAATAACCATCAGTAGACTTCTAAGACAATCTTTCAATTTCGTACAAAAGCAGTTTAGATGAGTTGATGCGTAGTTCACCTACGTACCGCTATGTGGAACGCTTTCTTGTGAAGCATGCTCTTCGGGAGATCTGCGGATCGTTGAACAGGGCATGTGGAAGACTCGTCTGATCTCCAAGCAGATGTTGTGATGGAAGAGCAAAATGTTTTCCCGCTGACTGACCTAACACCAGACTGGCAGTCCCCCCCCCCCATTGTCTGGCGGTCAGAAAACGTTACTATCTTCCACCCAATATCTGCTTGGATATTTCGGTCGACTTGTACTTCTATAGCGTACTGTAGTGATAACTGCAATATCAACGTATGTGGTGTCTAATGTGAACGCCATGGCAACACGTGGCGGTGAAATTGCCTCCACTGTGCACACTGTCACGTTGTTGTTGCTTTGATAGTGAATGCTTGTACTGTTTTTTTTTCTCGAGAAATAAAGTTGTGCGGAGGCTATGTCTGTCTTGTCGTCATTGGAAAATTACAAATATAGATTTGCTGGTGATATGAGCTGAGCGAAACGAGGATAAAAATCAAACCGCCAGAGTGAGAAATAGACAGACAGAGACAGAGAGACACACAGACAGATCGAAGAGAGCTAGAAAGAAGGAGAAATGGAGGGAGAGAGGGGAAAAGAACGAGAGAGAGCCAGAGAGATAGTGGGAGAAAGACTGAAAAAAACAGATGAACAGAATGAAAGAGACTGAAATGAGTGAAAATGAGTGAGTGAGTGAGTGAGTGAGTGAGTGAGTGAGTGAGTGAGTGAGTGTGTGAGTGAGTGAGTGAGTGAGCGAGGAAGTGAATGAGAGAGATCGAAACAAAGACGGAACAGAGAGACAGGGGCAGGCAGAGAGAGCTAGGGGGCTGCCACAGTACCAAAGCCCTTAGTCTTACACGTTACGTAACACCTCCACTGAAATTACACAAAGTTGTTAGGCAACTTGTGATGCAACGTTTGCCGCTTGCGCTTATATACAATGCGGGGCTATTGTAATACATATTGTTATTACTCCAGTAAAATTTGTAAGGGTCCCATCTAACCACCTTCACCTCCAAAAATTTGTGCTCATTATTTTCCAACGAGACCGCCTGGGGCGACCGTACCCATGTACAACACGGCCATACATCATCCACAGTGTACCTAACTCCGGGTGTGGGACTGGGTACTTAGCTGCGTGTCTGTCACCACCAAGGGTAACCACCTGCAAGGCGCAGCAATGTACTGTTTGATTTTGCAAATAGGCGGCCACAGTAAGTAAATGTTATGGATGACATCGTTTTCCCACTCTAAATTCCATGCGATAGAGTGAAAAAAAACAAGATTGGTTAAAGTAAAATTTCTTCCAACATAAAGGTATCAAATTTTCAATGCCACTGTCACCTTCTGACGACCAATCACATCAGAACGTAAACTCGCGAGAGGTACAGACACGTGACGTGATCTTGCGGATAGGTTGACGTCAGCAATTGGTCAAACGTGCATGAAAGTTGAACGTCATAGCAGTTAGCGCACTCTTTAAACTTAGCCATAGGAGCTAGCTTGCAAGACTAGCGACGCCTAGGTCTGTCTCTCTCTCTCTCTCTCCCTCTCTCTCTCACCTCTCTCTCTCTATCTCTCTCTCTTTCCCCCTATGTCATCTCTTCCTTTATGTAAGTAAAGTTGATCAAAGTTTAAACCAATAAACCAGCACTACTTTCCAAGTACACATCAATTGTTTAAGGGACAACCAACTTTCCAAAACCAACATCCCTCGTTACCTCCTGCCTGCTACCGCGCACCACTGTCCCGTTAATTGGTACATGGCTTTCCCGATAACCTCTGACCTCACATCAAGCCGGGAAGTTTTCAGCTCACGTCTGCCCGGTCTTGGGGCCCTGAAATCTGTCAAAGCGATGCAAACTTCGACGTTTGACATGAAATGTTTTCATATCAAAATCTTACTTCAAAACTCTGTCATTCCCCCTTCTAAAGTATATATCATCTGGTATGCGAAAAATTTGGTGAATTGTGTGTTCGGTTGACTGTATGTCGCAAAATTGCAGTTGATTTTTACGCGTATGTTTTTATTAAAAAAGAAAAACAGACGCTGCAGTAATTGTTGGCAGGTGGTTGTTTGCAAAACTTTTCAAATTCTGTCATCGCCTTTCTGTCAAAGGGCGCGCTTTGTTGCTCATTTTCCCACAAGGCAATGTACCGCTACTTCTGCTAACAGTGCTGTATCAGCATTTTCCATCGCCAAATTAAAGTGAGAGTTAAAACTCTAACCAAGGTAAGGGTGCAGACATACGGGCGTCTATACAAATGTGTAAGAGGTCCGTATTGACATTGCAGTTGTACGCACAATACGCACTTCATACGTATCTCAATCGTTTTGTGTAAGTGTTAGGAACGCGAACTAGGTCAAACTGTGCGTATACCTGCATTCCTAGCCATGCCGCAACATCAGTACTATGGTGAGGGTGAGCTGCTCGGGTGGTCTAACAAGACCTACAAGCGCCGAAGGGAGCGACAGCGGGTGGCGGAGCTCAACGACGCCCTGTCCCGCCTGAAACAACTCGTGCCCTCGGTACGGGAATTGCCCTTTCCCAACCGGGGCCGGGGACACGACAGGCTCACCAAGGTATTTGTGGTTATGTTCGTATCTGTACCAGTACCTGAATCTATATCTGTGCCTGTATCAATATATATGCCTGTATTAATATCTGTGCCTGTTTCTATAGATGCGTAGCGGTGTATGTAATTATAGCCGTAACGTTTTCTAAATCTATGTTTGAAGCTTTATTGCGTGTTTCTATCTATGTTCAGGTATCTGAATTTTAATGTAACTGTACCTGCATTGTATGTGTTTCTGTGTAATTCTGTCCGTGCACGTGTCTGTACAAAGCGTAGTCAATACTATACAATAGTCTGTTTTGTCTATATCGATGTGACTTGCAATTAGCAGTCAGGCAAAACCTTGCGATTCAAACATGTCGTGAGTCGATACGTTTCATTCTACAGTATCTGAAAAACCTGCTGTGTTTTCTCTGATTGGTACCAAAGTCAGTCTTCAACTTGTTTGCAATTTTTACCTTCACCAAGAAGGTTCTGTTTTCTGTAGCACACGCGTGTAGCCAAGGCGAAAAGAAGAACTCAGAGAAAATGGATGGATTACTTAAATATTTGATATATGGCTAGTCGCATTGACAAAACAATATTTTGGCCTCCCTAAATACGTTCTTTGAAACTTTGTGTTTTCGGTGTTTTCTTTTCAATATCTTGTTCTTAGCTGAATATGCTACAGCAGTAGACGTCATAACGGGCTCTGTTTTTTTCGTATTTTTTTAAAAATCATAATACATTTTTGCTGGACATTTCTTGTACTGGGTCGTTTGTGCCGCCGGTCCGTAGAGTATTCCGTACAGTAACAAATGACCCAGTACAAAAATGAAATGGCCAGAAAAATTGTATCATGAGAGAAAAAAACACAGAGAGCCTGCTCAGGGGACTTCTATTATAGTGATATCACGTTCATTCTGGACACTATGTGTAAGGTTGGGATCCTTCGCGCCGCAGTGTGCTACATCCAACACATGATGGAGGCTCTCCGGACTGACGTCCTCATGATGGAGGCTCTCCAGACTGACGTCATCAGTGATGAGCAGTTACTAGAGGTGAGGGGGACGCGTGACGTGGATTTAGTCAGTCTCTCAGAACTGTGTACCAACCACGGACTGGAGTCAGCACAGCAGTTTGTGTAAGTACAGCTCATACAAGGCTCTGGTCAGATATAGTCTATAAGCAAAGAATCCTTAAAGTGTAAATATAGTGTTTAGAGCAAAAAGGCATCTTAATTTATGTTTCTTGGTATGTTGGCAACCATGACGATACTATGTTGGTAACCGTGACGGCCTACGTAGTACATGTGCATCTATATGCCTTGCAACTTCAGTCCCACCTGCCCTTGAAACAAACAAAAAAAAGGACCCTATGTAGACAGGCGGTCCAAATAGATAAGGTAGCTCCTCTGGCATGTCTTTTTGGTGAAACTATATACTCTTTCTCCAGCGACATGTTGCGCCTGCTTGGCAGTACTCAGTATACATTAGAGGTCCCTGTAACTGATAAAGGTCACTACTTTGATGAACAAAATCTTGACACTAAGTACTGAAACAAATTGTGAACTTTAAGAATGTCCCGTGTTCACATTTCATGCACTACACTTTTCAGTATTTCAGCTGACTTGTAACGTTGTTGTAACCTTTCCTATCCAGCTGCGAACCCGGCTCACCCCTAAAAAGGTCCGCTGACGTCATCCCATCGGACTGGCGAGTGAGTTCCACCACCTCGAACTGACTCAAGTGTCGTCGGAAGAAACTATCCTCAGTATTCACCAACCTTTAAAATGTGTAGTCATACATATACTTCAAATGTGCACAGAAAGGTTACGGCAAGGCGTCACAAAATGTTGGTTTGGTGGAAATGCAAAACGCCACCTTGCGTAACAAACCAGTACTGTACTTTGGGTTCTTCACTGCAAACCACTTGCGTAGCCGGAAGCATTATGTTCATTTGGTTCAGAATCAGTCGGAAGAAACCTTACTGTGCCTTAAAAAAGTTTTCAAAGGTGTAATTATATATATGCTTCAAAAGTGTACAGAAAGGGTATGATGAGGCATTACAACATATGTTGGTGTGGTGGCCATGGAAATGTGTATCTTGCAAAACGCCACATAGCGTAACAAATTAGTGCTTCAGCATTATAACTTGTTATGTCTATTCGGTTAAAAATCAGTCAGAAGAAACCTTACTGTGCCTTAACAAAGTTTTCAATGGGTGTAGTGAATACGTGACATGTGTACAACACAAGGTTGTGACGAGGCGTCACAACATACTTTATGGTATATGTTGGTGTGTATGTTGCAAAACGCCACCTAGCATAACAAACCAGTACTGTAGAGCTGTTGACTGAAACTCACTCGCGTAACCGGTGGCATTATGCTATGTTTGTTCGGTTCAGAATTAGTTTGATGATGGCGTACAAATGAGAAATAGAGCCAACAGCCAAAAAATGAAACGCGAACTTTATTGTATACAACATGATTATATGATTCAGCAACCTTTGTGTAACCCTACAATCTCGAAGTGCCTGAGCATAATTTCTAGAAGTGCATCTATCTCTTTAACGTATATCTAAATATAACAGTGAACTTCAAACATCTGTTTCCGTGATTGTTGCCTTAGCTGCATCTAGCTATTTTGTCTAAGGTCTCAAAACGTCTGCGTTAGTGTGTGTCTGTCTGTACGCCGTTATTACTTAAGTGAAATGGAAAGGTGCATCTATCCCTAAGTCTTTAACGTAACGCAGTGCAATTTAAACAACTTGTTTTCCTGATTGTTGCTACGTCTTGATAACAAAACGAACTCGTAAAACTTTCTTCTTCTATTTTTTTTGGCATGATTGTAACACGTTAAACTTTGTAAAATGACAATAAACAGTAACATGTATTAGAAATATAACTAGTTTTCACAGTATTCAAACAAAACTACTGCAAACTGCTAGCCTGAGTACCTTCCTCCGTAGTGAGCGAAAGAATTGAGCCATCGGTCACTCCGGAGGATGGTACTATAAGGCTAGCCAACTGCTCCAGTGGAAATATTTGTTTAATACTTCCAGGACTCCCAGCTAGTGTGTTGAGTTTGTCCCATAATCTTCATCTTTCTCTGTTTCCTCCTTGACATCACTGTGTGGAGGCCGTGGCATTCAGCTAGTCGGTTGTTGTTGAGTCTCGATCGTTTTCAGTTGTCTCCTTGTCGTCGTCCTTAGTCAGGTTCTCGAACACACTGAGGAGGTTCTCGTCGCCGGATGGAGCCGTCTGGTCACTGGTGCCGGGACTGGAGTCGCTCGGGTGGTCTGGAGAGGATTGTAGGACGCCTAAGGTTTAGATCCAGAGTCCTAGCAGGTTTTGAGACCCCTAGCAGCTTCCTTCTAATTTGCATGCATTGGTCCGTAAAAGACGAAGAGAACTCCGAACAGGATTTCAAAATCTACGGTTTTGTTTTAGGTCGACCCACAAAAAAAGGAGATTCTCTCCACGCATAAGAAGTATGCAATCATATATTTCAGCTACTTTATTTTACTTCTCTGATTTGTCATTTTATGATAGCTGCATTGGAATTCACAGATCGCAGGTACGAGTTAACTCTGTTTGACCTATGAGTGAACCCTGACCTAAACTTTCACCTCCGACCCCGGGGACCTGGTGTAACCTAGCCATGATGACCCAGCAAGTTGTGGATGTGTGTTTACGAGTGAACTCTGACCTGAACTTTCACATCTGCCATCAGGGACTTGGTGTAACCTAGCCATAATGAGATGTAGGTTGTGGATGTGTGTTTATGAGTGAACCAGATGAACCCTGACCTGAACTATGACCCCAGCTTTGTTAGTGCACAAATGAACTCTGACCTGAACTTTCACCTCCGCCCTCGGGGACCTGGTGTAACCTGGTCATGATGACCTGCAGGTTGTGGATGTAGTGTCCAGCCGCGTTTAGGATGTCCACTTTGGTCACCATCTTCTTACCTGGAGGCGGAGGAAAGTAGATTGGTGAATAAATTACGAAGGAAATGAAGTTAAAAAGAGAAAGAGAAAAGGAGAAAAAATAAGAAGAATGAAAGAAAAGAAAGAAAAAAGACAGAATGAAAGAATCGCGAAGAAAGAGAAAGGGAGAAGAAGAAATAATGAAAGAAAAGAAAGAAAAAGAAAGGAAGGAAGACTGAAGAAAAGAAGAAAGACAGCGAGATGAAAAAATGAAAATGCAGGAAAAATGAAGAAACCTTGGAACATGGCGTGCATGAGCGGCGGCGGCAGTTTCCCCATGAGGTTGGCGTACGCCGTGTTGACGACCTGCACGCGGTGCCGCTCCTTCAGGTTGGCCGTCAGTCTCCGCTCCTCGTGCGCCTCCTCCGCGTCCGCCGGGTCCACGTACGTCTTACCCCGCGTGCAGGTTCGCTTCGGCCGGCCGCTGATGGGGACAAGACCGTTACATTTTCACAGTTTTGGCCTATATGTGTGTTTGTATGTGTGTGTTTGTGTGTGTGTACATGTATGTGTATGCGTCTGCGGGGTCCACGTATGTCTTACCCCGCGTGCAAGTCCGCTTCGGCCGCCCACTGCAGGGACAAGAACGGTTACTTTTACGGTTTTGTGAGTATGTGTTTGTGTGTACGTTTGTGTGTCTGTATATATGGCGCATGTGTGTGTGTGTGTGACTGTGTAGATGTGTGTGTGTGTATGTTTGTGTGTGTTCGTGTGTATGTATATGTGCTGTGTGTGTATATGTTGTGTGTGTGTATTCATGTGTGTGTGTGTGCGTGTTCGTGCGTGTGAGTGTACATGTGTGTGTGTGTGCGTTTTTGTATGTGTGTGTGTGCGTCTTTTGCATCAATCATAACGTCTTTTTTTATATTTGATATGTTGGTAGCCACAGCAATGCTATGTAAGTTACAATTTTTTTGATGTATAAAGTACATGTGTAAAGTGTACAATCCGTTCTTCGTTGCCATGGCAAAATGAAATGATCGATCATCAAAGCTGAGAGGGTACGAAGAGATAGATCTATGAATGTTGTGTGCGCACCGTTGTGTGTGTGTATGTATGTGTGCGTGTCTGCTGGCTTCACCTAATTTCAACCCCTCCATAAAGTTTTAGAATGGGATAGTCTGCACGGCAACTTCCCACGATAACAGATCATATCATATGTCATATCAGCTGACGCTTGATAAATTTCGGACCACAGTGGCTTCAGCTACGATTGTACCAAAACAAACATTTCCCTGTTTCTAGTATCTTCTTCCTGGAAATATCAATATCTAGAAAAACAAATTACAAACCATAAAAGGCAAAACAGGATGCCGTAACAATGTATTCAACGAACCGACATCAAATCGAATCACACCGTGTTTGTATCGAGATATGAAACGCAACACCGCGGGAAAAAAACAATCACATGCAAAGTTACAGACGTTCTTGTAGCATTTTGGGGCTTGTCTGAGTGCAAAATGCGACACACATGTACACCTAAGCTTACGAGGGATAATGGTTTAGCGCAGAGCGTATAATGACATGCTAATATACAGCATAGCCCAAAATATTTTGGATATTCTTACTGGTTTCTTTTCAACAACCCGGCACAGGGTTAAAAAGCAACAATAGGAAATACACAGGCTTTTGGTCGTGCACATGTCTTATGGCCTAAATTTCACCAGAAAAATCTCGTTTTGAATAACTTGCTATCATTTAACATTCTATGTAGGCTTACGCTTATGTAATTATCATCATCCGGGCGTGCTGGTTGCTCTTATAAAACAAAATTTAATTTAACCACACAATGGAAGTGTTTTCAAGAAAAGTTTGCAGAAACTTGACAACGTTCGCAATAAATATGCCTGTTAAGAAGCGTCTATTATTTTATTGATAATGACTCAACGTGAAAAGAAAACATCGTTTCAACTTACCTTCGTGAACTGGAGGCAGAGTCGCACATAGTGACGGTGTGGCCAGGACCACCGCCAAGATGCACGTTCAACTGAATAACAGTCCGTGCGAGGGGAAAATAGACTGTTTTAGACTGCACAGTAGGTTATATTTGTATATATGCTGGGGATGTCCTGATAGATTGTGATCGCGAGACAGAGGAAAAAACGCCAGAAATACACGAGTTGTTGCAAATCAGAAACGGCGCCGCCGCCACGGTGTTGATAACTTTCGGGCGTCGCTACGAATGATGGGACATGGGTGAAACCAATGCATATAGGGGTGGTTATACAAAGTATGTAATTTTTGCAACCACATTTTCTGATTTAACCCGACAGTTTGTACACAGGTGTATGTGTATGGTGCATGTGTTTGCGGTGTGTACGTGTGTAGTGTGTGTGTGCATGGTAATTTTTACAACCCGGTTTTCTGATAAAACATGACAGTTTGTATGTGTGTGTGAGTGTACTACGGTGTGCGCAGAGGTGTGTGTGTGTGTGTAAGAATGTGCGTATGTTTGTGTGTGAATGTGTGTGTTCTGAATTGCGGGCGCTTGAATGCCGTGTGAATACTATGATTAAAAGACCTTTAATCAATATCTGCTTGACAATTAAGAATATCCTGATTCTCTAGTTGCCCTCCTTTATGGCTAAAGACCGCCCGGGCAAAGGTGATATCAAGTTGAGCACACGTAAGACCAGAAGTCCCGCTAGTTCCGTAAGTTCCGTGTGACTGTGCGTCAGTACCCCCGTGCGGTTGTTTATTAAGGGCGGAGTTACTTCAGTATCACGAGTTGCAGGGCTGGCTTTGTTAACTAAGTAACCACTACGTAAGCAAACTATGTACAGCAGCAAAATGCAACACACTGTTCAAAATAGTCCCTTCTGTTCCAACATTAAACATTAAAAGTTGCTGGCAGATAATCGGGGGGAAATAACTATAACAATATGCTACACACGCCGCAGTTAATATAAAAGGGGTTCGTAGATAAATTCCAGAACTATTTTTTAACTTAAACATTTTACATGTTATCGCAGGAGTCAGGACGTAAGGTAGTTAATGAGTAATCTCAAAGCACATGTAATGTCACGGGTTGCCCGACATATTATTTGATTCGCAGACTTAATTTTTTTTCGTCCATTCTAGCTGTGTTTGATGCTTGGAACATGACAAGGACTCTAGTTGATGAGACTATCGTGACAAAGTTCACCTCCGTAAAACGTCAATCAAATCACCGAGAGCAAAGGATTGTGGGAGGTGAGCTAATCGTCTGGCACCGAAACCCACGTCAGTAGGGAAGTGTGTCTACTACAACCGAGTGTTCAGACGTTGGTACCGAGCTCTTGAGAAGACTGGAAACACGACGACCATGTACGGGCAAAATGGGACGAACGGTTCGGACTACCATTGCTTGATCCGAGACGACCTTTTCCAGCACTACTCGCTCATTCCTGCGGTCGTCATTATCGTCATACTATCGTGGATAGAAGGGCGGAACCAGCGAAGAAATGGAACAAAGTGTCGTTTCAGTCTTCCGGTGCCTGTGGACTTCTTCGACACTCACTCCAACCGCTGGTCCTACGCCGTGGCGTTCGGCGTGACCACCACGGCGTGTATATCTCTCTTCACCGACGCCTACAGTTCCAACTACCTGCCGACCCTCCACGACTGGCCCCTTTGGAGCCAGCTTCTGATCGCCATCGTGTCTGTAGTGGAACTCGGCGTGAACTACTACCCTTTCTTTGCCTGTATGGCATGTAAGGTGCAGATTGTGGGTGCCGTACTCGGTTTTCTGTACAGCGCGACTTGGTTCTCTGTTAAGGTAGTCTTTGAGGTCAACTGCGCGGGACCGATAGGAAAGGGCGCGTTCCAGTTCTTAGGCGCAAACGGGAACGTGTTCAACATTATAGTCCGCCTACCAACAGTGGTATGTCTGTTCCTGCTGGTTGCCAAGTTCGCTATAATGATTGAGGGGGCAATAGAGGAACAGGTCCGTCTGCGTAAAGGGCCCCAACAGGGGACCATGGGCACCAAGCGGCACAAGAAGCTCATGCACTTCCACCATAGACTACACGTGCAGAGGCTACTCAGAAAACCACAGGAGACCCCCGAACTGCCGTGGTATCGCAAGATGTGGTAAGATACAACTTTATAAAATCTGTCTTTTCATAACACCCCTTACATGTAAACAGCTCCATTATCAACACTTTAACAGCACAGATCTTTAATACAGTACCAAGATAGTTGCTTGTATAACCCTTACAAGAATTTCCGAACTGCAATAAGAACGGCGCTTCAACGAAAAACACATTTGTACGTTTTAGTTACATTTTATAACATCTAGATTTCCATCAACAGATTTTGATACTACATGTGGGCTTTGTCAGTATTTCTAAAGTTAACAATCATCTACTGCAAATAGCTGTACGACTTAGAACATCCAAAAGTTTTGCCTGCTAGTTCGAGCGTGGGAAAGAGTTCAGCTATGTCATTTTAAGCACAATCTCCAAGTGTCTACATAGGCTTACAATAGCATGTTGTTTTGAAGTGATATATTTTGAATGTGGGGACCAAAGTACAGTTTAGGCGACAGGTGACCGGGTCGCAACACGCCAACGCAAACAGCTGTCAACTCGCGCAAGATGTGAACACGATAAAGCAATACTAAACAAATTAACTGCATGAAATACATAAATCTCTTTCCTATCAAAGTTTTGAGGGTAATGAAAGGAGAGATATAGTTTTCTGACTAGCCGACGTCATGTTGGTGGGATGGTCAGATCCAAGAAGGCGAACTGCGAACTACAGTTTGAACTGCGCAAGTGCAATGTGAGGCATAAAGGTTAAAACGACAACATTGAAGGCCTGAGCCATGACCAAAACACGTATGGATAAGAAATGTTTACAAGGGACCTTAACCTTTGACCTTCCGCATGCGCAGTTCAAACGGTAAACCGCCTCATACAGGAATTTTAGTATGCACAGTACGGAGGTGACGTCATAGTCAAACACCTTCCATACTTGAGTAGACTCTTTCTTTTACAACCCTTGTTTTATTTCTACTGACATTTTGGTGACAGTCTGTTTCCTTCCTCGAAGCAATTCTGATTGGTTCACACCGTAAGCAGCAACACCTAGCGATGCAGTTCAGAAAGAATGGGTCTCTTTAATTAGTGACATCCCTGATCCTTGATGAAACTATTCACAGACCTTCCATATTTGGTGTGTATTTTGTAGGTACCGTCCGGACCCGGCCTTCCGTTTCTCCGCCCGCGTCATCACGACGGTGGTGGTGACCTTCCTCTGTCTGTACGAGGTCATGGTCATCGACCTGTTCTTCGGCAACATTCTCTGGAACGACGTCAGGAACATGATCAACGCCACCATCAACCACACCGTCGTCGTGGACATCGACAACGACTTCTGGGACGTCTTCATAACGTCTTGGAACTTTACCGGGATTTTTACCGGATTCATACTCTTTTTGTACCTCTTAAGGATATTGGCTTGCTACCGTAAGCACATGCAGAGGCTGTATAAAGGGGATTACAAGTGGTTGCCTGAGTTTGAGCAGAGTAGTAGCTGGCATGTGTTTCAGAGCCTGAAGTATTCTGGCGCACAGATAGCTTACATGATCTGGGGGTACATTATTATACAGGTTATACTGATGTTGATTATTCTCATTGGGTACGTTCTGGCGAAAAATCCTGACTTTATCATATCCAGTCTGGAGGTCTCCCTGCCACCAGCGGTGGTCAGTGTTGTAGTACTTTTGGTACAGTGGTTGCTGGGGAAGTTTGTGTTCTTACAGAAACCCAAAGACGAAGAAAAACAACCCCTTGCGTTCGAACACTTCAAGGCCTACCAGAACTTTGCATATTTCATGTTCTTCTTTAACATCATTGTTGGATTCTTCTTTTGCTTCTCTCGAGTGATTATTTCGCTCATATTTGGCGTCTTACTGCTCTCTCGCATAGACAGGACAGTTTTAATGGAAGGGTTTGAGCAGGCAGATGTTGGCTATCTGTTCTATCTCAGCATGGTTAGAATCGAGGTAGCGCACACACATCCAATACTTCTCTCATTCTGTCAGTTACTCCTAGATACAACCTCTACAACCAAGCGAAACGGCAGATACAGTTCCTATGTAACAGTTCAAAGGCCCCTCTATGAAACTAAATCGCGCTGGCGTTGGTACCTAGCGTACACCCTAGTGAGAAATCCCCAACTGAAAGAAATGAGAAAGAAGGCGACCAAACAAGAGAATGTAGAGATGATCAATCCGATTGATAGAGTACCGTGTGAAGATACCAACTCTATAGAAGACACAGAGAACCTGTTTGCAGGCAGTAACGATGAAGTGCTGAGAAAGGTGAGCTTTTACAGCGAGAGATCAGATTCCATGTCTGTAGTGAACAGAAGGCAAACAACCGAGGAAGATGATGTAAAGCTACTCAGCCTGTAGGGAAAAGTCACCACATTTGATAGAGGAGTTCTCCAGATATCCTGCCACCTTTCGTAGCATAATCTGATTAGTCGTAAACAGATGACAGAGAAAATCAAGTCTTCAGTTATTTGAAGGCGATCAAATCTCTACAACTTGACAAATCAGGGATTTAGTTTGGGTCATTTTGAGCGACATCCATCGCTCTTCTCCTGGACATTTCGAATGACGGATGTCACTCGGAATGCCTGGAAATAAACCTCTGAAGTTAACATGTTTGCGTGTTTTAATAGCTCAAATAAAGTTCCCCTAAACGGCTCCAGCATCTTTTAAGAATGTGCTCTTCCCACGTACTTTTGGAAGCAAACCTTTCGTTCTTATCAAGTTGTAGAGATTGAATTCTTCTTAATACTCAACACCATATTGGCCGATTCGGAACTTGCACATACAAACACCGAGACAACAAACAAAACAAACACCTGTGTTCTTATGTAGGTAAAACAATGTAGTAGCTTAAGGGTTGTACTTTCACAGTTTGCAGTGTTTGTCACTTCATGTGTGATTTCAATGCCAATCCAGCTAAGTCTTATCTAGTTAGTCAACTACCATTCTACACACTGGTCTGCATATAGTCTGTTCATGTTTTGAATATTGCTTCAACTTTAACTTACAGCTGCATATTATGTAATAGAAGTGTTTGTATGTGCTACTTTCCTCTGTATTATGGCATTTACAAATGCACAATGGAACCTCGCTTCATTTTGTATACTGAAACCTACAACATTTTGTATACATGTTATTACTAGTATGTTTATAAGACTAGAAGAATGTGCTGGTGTAAGATAGCTCAAACCAAAGAGTGCTTATGTACTAATTCGGTTTTAGATCCTGTTGTATTACAGGTAGATTATATCATGAGTCATTCAATACAGATACATGTGTACTAGGATCAAATCTTGAATGTTCAAATTACTTAAACTCTTAAAATGGAAATTGTTTTCTTTTTGTGTCTGTGGTGTTGAATTAAACTTTCATCTCTGTGACTAATTTGCTGTATTTGCATTGCATTTTTGGTTATGAGGAGGGGCACTTGAAAATTTTGAGATTGTATTCTGCATGCAGGTAAATGATCTAAAACTTAGTCATGTACATGCATCAAGCAGGTTTAGAATAAACAAACGAAAATAAACCAACAAAAAACATAAACCAACAAGACTCAGGCATGTAATACTCACTCTTTATTTTTATTCCCACCACTTCCTTCTCAAGTTCTGTAGCAGATTCTCCAAAAAAGACACAGACAATAACGGTAATACTGTATATCTTTAGTACTAGGAACTGTACAAAATCCGTAAATGTATTTCGTAGCCAATCCTACATAACCAAAGTATGAAGAACACACATGTACACATAGAAAATACACATAGCTCATTGAGCCATGTGATGACTAGAGCTATAGCGCAATATACTATGATCACTATTTGCAAGGATACTTTGACTTGTACACTAGTATTACAGTCAACAAATGACAATTTTCTGTGCCCCAGCCAAATCAAAGGAGTATTGAATATATCAACGATGCTATGAGAACTTGGAAGTAAAATTTCAGCATCATACTCGTGGAAGGTATGTTGGGTAGAAGATGCCTTTGCAGGATACAAAATAAGATATAGATGTTGTGTCTTGGCAAGTAGCCTTGCAGTGTTTTTTCAAATACTAAACACCTTTCTTTTTACAAAACTGTTTCCCCCCAATAATGTAAAGAAGCTTTTCACAGTGACGATAAGTATATATACAGACATAAGAAATTTGTGTACTTGTAGTAGATTTTGACAGTAAATATAAACTGCAACTTGTTATTACTACAAGAGATGTCAAACTGAAATGTAATATTCTCATTATTCTTCAGAGAATCATACTGAAAGTATTTCCTGGTCATCTGAACTAAACAATGGCACAAGTGCTCAATCTTCTAACACTGTCTACTGTCAAGTAAAAAGGCAATATCAATTCATTTTCTTGGTTCTCAGAAGACATTTCAATGTAAAAATGAGACAACAGAACACAATGGAAACAGACAACTAAGAAAAATTGAATCTAACTATATTTACTCTATGAAACTTTGTGTGCCAAGAAACGAGATACTGTAATTCCTGATTTTTTCACTGTAATGTTATGTTCACGGTTTTCACGGTGACGACTGTAACGTGAACTTATCATTACCGATAAGAAATAATTCTCAGACTTTTTTCATGCGCACTTGCCTCGACAGTGAACATTTAGTTCCGAGAACAAGTTCAATTTTCTCAGACCGTGAAAATTTGGTACCGTGAAGACAAAGTGAATTACAGTATATCCCATCAGACTTTGTTTTCTTGTTCTTCTTTCCAGTTTAAGTGCTGGTGAACTGAAATTTCCTCCATTGTTTACACAAAAATATTGTCATTTCTGAAAACTCCTTCACAGTTTTGAAATCAATTGTCTTCTGTGTGTCTTTGGTTGGACAAATTGGCAATTAGATTGTAACGTAACAAAGTATTTTCCCATTAGCTAGTATGGCTATTTGAGACATTTTTGTGAAGTCACATCACATTGTCAATAGTTCCCACCAAACACCACAGTAGAAATCGATTTAAAGATTACATACAGTAGATGTTTTCAGAAAAAAATTGTAAATTTTTTTTACATTGATAGTGAAAAACTTGAATCATTTTCGTTGAAGTCAGAGAACCAACAAAACGAATAGACAGAGCTAAACCTTTGACAGTAGTGCACCCCTTGCCCTATTGCACCTCCATGCCTGAGTTGGAGTCGGTGGATAACAAGGCTGAAGGGGTGGAGGAGCTGGCACCGTTGGACAGCTCACACCCGGGGAACGGCTTCATCGACGCACCCAGGGCTGGAAGAGAGACAGAACAAGCTAAGTTTAGATGGGTGTGTATAAATAATAATAATAATAAAATAACTTACCAAAGACCAGACTGCCAGGTTAAACCACTAACCACTCTTTTTACTCCTACTAAGTGTGGCAGGTTCTTTTACATGCTCAAGGTGTGGCTATCCTCAAACTCAGGACCTCCATTTAATGTCCTATCTGAGGGATGGCCCTAGCCAAAGGTAGGTACTCATGTTCACCTGAGTGAAGTGAGGAAAGTCGTGTATATACTGCCTTTCCATAGGGCGCAAGATCGGCAGTATATCGGGACTTAAACACAGGACTTCTGCATTCAGGATCAAACACCCTGCATTTATGCCACTAACCCCACCATTTTGAAATTACCATTTTCTTTGTCCTGCACAAATCATTAAAACAATCTAAACATCACTTATACTGTTCATAGGAATAACACCAAAACATACATGGCCTTCTGCTATTCTGGCAAAGTGAATAACTACAATTAGTGAAATAACAGATGTGTTTTGTTTTAATGTAGTAACAGATGTTTGCATACCTGGAGGGCCGAAGCCTGTAGTTGTGACCTCCTGTGGCTGCTGCATGGTGTCCTGTGGAGGTTTGTTCTCCTGGTCTTCACTGTTGTCCCAGTCGATACGGAACCTCGTCACCCGCGGGTGATTCGCTAGGATGTTTCTCTGCAACTGGGGAATGGTACAGAATATTAGGGCTTGTTATACTAGTATAAAGTACTGTAAATGCACTTAAGTTCGCAGAGATTTAATTTTGCGGTCGCGGGAAAATGGACTTTTCGCGGTGGTTTTAATTTCGCGGTAGCACCATGCACTGTAGTCTGTTACTGTTATGGAAAAATTAATCCACCGTGAAAGTTTCTGCATTTACAGTAATGCATGTGCCTAGACGAATAAGTAAACTAGAATATTAGGGCTCACTCTTTGAATAACTCAATCAAGCTGGTACACCTTTTTTCATTTTCCAGCTGTTAAAATTTAGAAAGAGAACATGTTGAGTTTGGCCTAATTCCAACGATTTGAATAAAGTGGACAAAACTACAGTTAACAACTTCAAATTGTGTCATTCAACTACCTTGTCAATCTCTAATAAATCTCCAATAAATGTGTTGCTTTTCTACCATTAGATTTATGTTTCTTATGAATCAACTGAGCCAAACGAAATAAACTTGAAGTCAACTGACAGACTCTAAACCTACCTTGTCGAACTGTGGTACGGAAGGTGGGTTTTCCCTAAGCTCTGGGTCACTGTACTCGTTGTTGACATAGTACCCAACTCTGATGAACTCCTGTCCATGGTACGAGCAGGTCAGGAGGACCACCGTCACACCAATGGCGTCCTGGGGAGGGATCTTACTCGTGTCTGGGGGATCCGCCTGGAAAACAAGAGGGATACAAATAAATAGATAAATGTTAAATCAATTAATGCATGCATAGGTGCACAAAGTACTGAACTGATGTAGAGTCAATTGAGGTCAAGAAGAAAGTAGTTCAGGATTACCAACACACGAACAGTAGAAACTGTTGAAAATACTAATTAGACTTAGAGGCTCCAATACCGTGCAATGCATTAGGTAGTTAGAGAAGTCCACAAAGTTTGAATTCCCATATAGCTGTTTGTGAGCCTCGAAGACGAGTGACGTATATCCATACAGATTGATAGCAATGTGTATAGTTATATATAATTTGATGCTCATTTCTGCAGTACGCAATTATTTGTTTCTTTAGCGTTGCGTTCTGAAAACAATTTTACATGATAAGGGTCCTTGGGATTACTTGGGTCTCATTGATGTATTACTCCGCGAGTGGGTACCCTAAACTAGATCCGAGCCAAAAACTGAACGGCTGCATGGACGCATGTTTTTAGCGGTGATAAATTGCCTTTTGGCCAGCCGAACTGATATCAAAAGTTAGATTGGTGAAAGCTTGCTTGTAACTGAAGAAAGTAGCAGGTAAAGTTTGACAGCCGCGCGCTAGGTCGGAGGTACACAGTCCTGGGCGCTGAGTGGTGCGGTTGTACGCTAGCAAGGAAAAAGTGCCTTTTGCGGGGATTGACTAATTGTGGCTTGTAATTGCTATAAACAACAAACCTATGGATTCTAGTCATTGGCAATTTTTTTCATGATATAGAGTAAATTTGCTCAAAATAGAATGAAAAATCTGCTGACATTTTATGTAGCTTCATTATAAACGCGACCATGTAAAACACGAATTATAACATAGAAGTCTATGGGAAGAAGAAAGTCATCAATGAGACCTTAAACTTATGGTTGGGGAATCATGCTTTGAGCATGCTAAAGAACCCATAGCAATCATTAATAAGTGTAGGTGTAATCTAATTGTGCTATTGCTTAAAATAAGGCAGTCCCCAGTAATTTAGAAATACCAAAGACAACTTGTGTTTCATAGTGTTTCATAACATGATGCAAGTACATGGAGTAAAGCACTTGGTGAAAGATCGCAGCTTCATACTCCTAGATGTTTCTGCTGACTCAACAAACAAACAAACAAACAAACCTGGAAGACAAACATGTGCCTGCCCGGGGGCACAGGTCCAACCAATACGGAGTCCAGAACCTGATCGTACTCTTCTGTCTCTGCTGACCCAACAAACAAACAAACAAACAAACAAACAAACAAACCTGGAAGACAAACATGTGCCTGCCCGGGGGTACAGGTCCAACCAACACGGAGTCCAGAACCTGATCGTACTCTTCTGTCTCTGCTGACCCAACAAACAAACAAACAAACAAACAAACCTGGAAGACAAACATGTGCCTGCCCGGGGGTACAGGTCCAACCAACACTGAGTCCAGAACTTGATCATACTCTTCTGTCTCTGCTGACCCAACAAACAAACAAACAAACAAACAAACAAACAAACCTGGAAGACAAACATGTGCCTGCCCGGGGGTACAGGTCCCACCAACACTGAGTCCAGAACTTGATCATACTCTTCTGTCTCTGCTGAGCCGACATAGATGATTTTCCACTCCAAATCTGAATGGGAAAAAATGTTATCATCAAAAAGGCTTCTTTGTTGACAAGTGCTCAAAATGTTGTATGTATTATAATATAAGGCTAAGAGCGAATGGAGGAACTAGATTTATTATCTGCTATAGAAGCTGAACTTATTTTACATGATAAGGGTCCTTCATTACTTCTGTTGACCAGCATTTAGTGAACCAAAACTTTAATTTCATTTATCTTTCTACAAAGAACGTCGTCTTGGTGTTGTGTAGCAAAACATTCCAGTGACACCATTTTGTAATAAATATGCTGAACAAATTTCGTCACATAATTTTCATGGACACTTTGAGCGAAAAGTGGGGAGGGGGGCACACAACATTTTCATATATTCGAATAATAAACACATTAAAACTGAGCACGAAATGATAAGTCTCACCGTCTGGTAAGTCGTCTATACACTCGAAGGTGATCTCGAACTGGAAGGGATTGAAGAATGGAGAGGGGTTGTCCAACACCACCACATTGTTCACCTGCACCTTCGCCATTTCGTCCGCAAAATTCTCTCAAATTTCCCTCCTTTTCTTGGCCACGAACAAGTCCTCTAAAACGACCTTAGAACGTTTTTCCTGGCCCAGAATACGATTTCCGGTTGTTGAAATATTTACTTAGAAGTTACAATCCTTCTTTGCCCTTTTCGGTGGAGAATTGACCTTAAATTTACGAATAAATCGGAGGTACGATTGTCAAGAAACAATTTTCATGTGTTTCTCACTTCCCGCTAAAAAGGACTGAGTGCAACATATGCGAAACCATCTGTGATTGGTCACCGGTTGAAAGCCGTTCTAAGACTAGCTCTGATTGGATACTTACTCTCGCGAGACTTTATTGCTTCGAGATGTTTATGAGACTAGGTGAAAGGTCAGTTCATTATGGCGGGAAGTTTCAATTTCTGTAACTTTGTAACATCTTGTATTAAACAATGTCGGCGCTACAAACAGGAGGCAAATGAGGAACCAAGGTCTAAGGTAAGGTGTACGACTAACAGAACATTGTTAGGTTGTATGGACGGCAATTTTGCCAATACTTATGAAGCAGTTAGTTACATTTGGTCACACAATTGTATCAAAATCCAAGGACGATAAGCTGTTAACTTATATGAGATCATATAAGAACTCTTCTCTACTTTACTCTAAAAATTCAGACATCCCATCCCTACATCTGCTTAAAGAGTAAGCCCCAAGGCCAAGTTTGAAGTCTAGAGTCTCACAACCCAACGACTAAAACTGCAGTGACGTATGGGACTCATCAGTCGTGACGTCATACATCCTCCCAAGTGTTTCTGTGTGGTGAGTACTTACTTTTTTGTGTGTGTATGATTTCAAGTTTCGATACTTAAAAGTCAGAAAGAAATGTGAAATATGACAACATACGGTATTAGGCATTTAACAATGGGTCGTTCTAATGCTTTGTTGTTATTATGTGGCGACCGATGTAACTTTAATGCAACCCAAGGCTACAATGTATTTATTGGTTTATTTATTGGTTTGGCTCTGAAGTACATACAGCCAGGCCTGCCCAACTTGCCTATGGCTATTACAAAATACTTAAGTATTTATTGCAATATTATTTGTTGTTAATTTATTTGTTGTTGGTTTAGTTTTGACTCTTTTAATTGTCTCTTGTATTTATATGAGTGGTTTCTATGTGTGCATTCAACATATATTAAAAATAGCACTGACAGAACATTGAGATTTTAAGATATATCAATTTTTAGCTCCAAATAATATGCACTTGTTCGATAGCTTCCCAGTATACTCTAATGTCTTGTCTTTAGAAATGTGATAGCACGACCCATTGTATGATATGGAGATGGACAGTATAATGTGTAAATCCAGAATAAGAGACTATGATACATGCATGCATTTAGCAAGATTGAAATTTATTCAGAATTGGATAGTACAGGGTCTGAAACACCACTGGGACAGCAGGATGCAACTTCAACTACAGCTGCGTTCATTGTAATGTATGGAACTCCCTTGTTTAAGTACTATTGAACTTACTGCTAGGCTGAGTTTTCATTTCTATGAACTGGCACCAGACGTACAGAGCAATATGCAAGAGTATAGTATAGCAAAACCTTTGTATGAACTTGGTTATATATACATGTAGCTTCACCAGGTTGGTAAATCAATTCAGCATAGTTTTCCTAGGTACACAACCTTATTTTCTGCTCTACAGATTATGGAATCTTAGAGAAAAAAAAACAAAGTTGCGTACCTAGGAAAACTATGTTGCAAAGTTGAGCTGTTGGCCCCTACTCCTAGGTGTCATGTTTTCACATGGGCTGAAATGAAGCTAAGTTGACCAAGTGCTACGATACAAAGGTATGAATTCTTGATTAACAGACAAGTCTAGAAAAGACATACCTCACAAACAGTCCCAAACATTTGCAATCAGGTACTAGTTTGATATTTTATATGGTTATCTCACACAACTAGGCAAACAAATCTAAAGTATGTTGTCTATGTTATCAAAACATACATGTATATTGATATCCTTTTTGAAAAGAGAATCATTGAATTCAGTCTGCAAGCAAGTCACTAATCTTGAATCATTTAAAAGAAATGACAAAGCAGCTTTGCATGGGCAACCTCTTCACATTGCATACAGTAGTCTGAACTAACTATAGTAAGCAAAAATCACTGCATCATTGTCACAGAATTATCTGCACCCTTTATCGGGCAATCAAGTTACACAAAAGAGCTCTTTAACATTCTTCCTCGTAAATACTAGAATAAACTGTCTGTGGACAGTGTGACCCTTGTTGATTCCTTATTTATGAAGAAGGCAAAGATAAAAGTCATGGTTATTTTGTGTCCCTCTAATAAAACCACTATAGTGATAATTATTATGTGCTGGTGCCAATCACTTTGTCGTAAGCCTTCTTCGCATTTTCTTTAATCGGCTCTAATATACCGAAAACAGGCAGCCTGTTCTTCTCGGCCTCCTGTCCCCTCCTGTAGTGAGTTTTTACCTTCTCGCGATCCATCGGCTGCTGCAAACCGTACAGGAAGGTCAGGAAGTAATGAGCAGCTGGCACATATTGGTCGCAAGGAGGCGCTGCACGCAGGTAATGGTGGAGCTGCTGAATGGCGTCTGACCTTGACACCTCAGTGGAACACAAGGCGGTCCAGAACAAGGTAGGCGGGTGATCAGACTTGTACATCAGCGCTGTGGCGAAGGCAGCAAGGGCAGGGCCAGGCTGGGCGGTGGCGGTCCATATGGAATATGCCAGCATGTAGCAGATGTGATGGAGGTACGGGTGGAGCGGGTCTTCCTCGCCGTTCTGTAGGATGGTGTTCACGGTCTGGCGAAGACGTTCAACACGGCTGTCTCCTCGTGGCAGCAGCGCCCCCTGTAGGAACGGGCAGGAACTGTCTCTCGGGTTGTGCTTCAGCAGGGTGGCTATTAGGTTGTTCATCTGATCCTTGTCCAACCGGAGACAATCAGGGTCGTAAAGGAAATCATCGTAATCTCCAGGAGAAACATCTTCCGCCATGATGAACCCCTCTGCCAGCAAGGTGATTCCGGCTGCATCTGTGTACCCAGTACTGGACAGTATCTCAGCTCCCCTCTCCATGGTTCTGTAGGCCTGGATGAGACGCTGTGCTGTAGGAGAATCCCGGTACGGCTGCAGACGGAGACGGTACGGCCTCAAAGGCCCCTCGGGCACGTCTTCTGACGAAGCTCCGGACAGAGCAGACACGGAGGCCGTCTCGATGCCAGACTCACTCTCAGCCAGGAGCGTGGTGGGATGGAAACTCTGAAAAAAATAAAAAAAATGAATAACTAATAAACTCTGAAAAAAATGTCGAAGTCTTGAATCACGTAAAGTAACTGTATTTCTGTATGTACGTTACATTTGACGTCAGGAGATCCCTTTGTAGTTTGAAACAGTACCTCTAGTTTGTTTCTTATTTCGTTAAGCAATTGAGGATAATATTTCCCAATCGCAAAAAGGACATGGAAAGTAAATGAGTTGCGTTTATATTATCATTTCATTGCAACACTCTCTAAAATAAATCATTGATAATACTACAAATGAGATGGGAGCGAGCAGTTAGAAAAAAGCCAGAAGAATAGAAAAAACATGATTTGCTACTCACCACATCTTGGATCCTCATGCTCCTGAACATCTCTGCCACCCCCGGGTCCACCCTCCCCGCTCGTTCCTTCTCCTCCTCCCGCCCCGGCACCTGGCTCCTCTCCAGGCTCACCCTGATCTCACCCGGGAACCCTAGCGTCTTGAACTCTTCCTTCAGGCGCGTCTGGATGTACTCTTGGTCGTACAGCGCACTGAAGAAGTCGTAGCCGTCCTCGCTACGGAAGCCGACGTGCACGTAGAGCGATCCCTCCTCAATGGCCACGACTTCGGGATCCGGCTGCGGTTCTCCTCCATCCCGCCGCGGGCGTCTCTTGAGTCGTTCGATGACGCGCCTGATGATGTCATCCACGTCGTCCCTGTTGTCCCGGTAGAAGCGGGACAGTACCAAGGCCAGACCCACAGCCGATGCTCCGGCCACCACACCTGCTGCGATGCGCGAGTCGGTGATCTTCAGGGTTACTCCACCCCAGTGGCCGGTTACAGAGAAGTCGATAACAGGTGCCGCTTGAGCCACCTGGCGGGCCGCACCTGCACCTGCAGCGATCTGTGCCGCTTGAACTGCACCTGCTACTGCCTGTTCTGCCATTTTGCACGGCTGTTTAGGGGTAGGATTCCGGTATTAGCAAATGAGATGGAAGATAATTGCAGTGAACAGCGCATTGGCAAGGAGCTGACAATAGTTAACGAGATTAAGTTACCAGAAAAAGTAAACAAAATATCAATAAAATGTTAAGCACGAGAAAGTACACTTCAGATAAAAAGAATGGTACTTTTGCATTTCACATCACAAGATGATTTTTTACGCTCGCTAAGAAGTTAATGTTTGTCTGTATTTCTAACTGACAGCTAGCTCTTGGGGCAAAGAGCAAGTGATGTGAGGCGGAGTCTTCTAGCGGGTTTTTGTGGAACCGTTACGTAGGGGTCGATTATATTTCGAAGAGTGGAAGAGAATGAATGAAGGTGTTGAAGGATCGTCATTAATTTTATATGTAGATAGCCCAAATGATGAATTACCTAATTAGATACTAATAATATGCAAATCACGAATCAACAGCTAATTTGCATTAATAATGATGAAAGTTTATAAATCTATTTGCATTCCATGATAAGATCGATCTTGAAGAGAAAAATGACAATTTATGTCAATTATGCAAATGGACAACTCGTTGCATAGTTAATGAGACGATACTGTAATTTGGTATTTGTACATGATGGGAATTTAATACTTGCTGCATCACGAAACTGAGTGTAGATTACCACTATTAGAAATAAATCATGCAAATCATTCGCATTTAAATAATTTATGAGGAATCGCTTAAGTAGCCTTCTTTGCTAACATTGGTCTTCCATACGTTGAATAACGTGTGTTATTAGGGAAGAAAAAATGAGATAATTTATGCAAATGAGTATCTCATCTATTAGCATATTAACCTTATCGACAATAAAAATAACAGTATAATATGTGACATGGAATATTGTGAAAAAAAGAAGAGGATCTCTACTATCGAGTTGCGTAGGGAACATTACCTTTCGCCAGACTGGAAATAATGTCCGCAGAATAACCTTCCGAAATGCCATTACCAGAAATGCTTGCGAAAAAAGGCATTAATAATGCATGCTATTCACTTCGTCACAGTACAGCACAATGGCCAGGTATTCCGTGACAATAGATATTGTAGATAATGGCATGTCGAAAACAACATTTGTGCTCTCCGTTTGACGCTGATGATGCTGTTGGTTTACTTAAAATCTTAGTACACTAAGGTACATATCATGTACCAAGTATAGCCACAACATGTTTCGTGAACGTTGGGACAACCCATTACTACCTGTTAGGTGAATACACTGTTAGATGTATAATGACCTTGCAAGCTCATTTTACACGTCATGCAACAAAGCGTAACATGAGCAGTATCATATTTGTCAACCTTGAAGTAGCTACTGTGCCATACATTTCTGCTCAAGCTTTTCTACAGGCCTTCCTACAGTATGTAGTGGTAGCAATCACTAAAAGAACAAAGGAACCTACCTGGTTCTGTGTGCGGATCAATGCTCGTACAGGTGTGTTGTCACTGTAGGGAGTACAGTAGGGTGGGATCTATCAGTGATCACGTGGCCAGACAAGTTCAAAGGTTCCGAAGAGCGGGCAGTTTGAACAGCAGAGCAACTTTCAAGAGAGCTGTTTAAAAAAACTACACTTAAGCTAGGACTGCTTTTCTGAAGGTGACGGTTGGTCATAATTTCAGGAGTCTAGTGCTGAAGGGTAGAGCGTTCCAGATGGAAAAATTGTTTTTAAAAGAAGTGGTCAGACGTTTTTGACGTTGGAGCTTGGCCTGAGAATTGGATCTTAGTGGTGTGTGGGGGCAGTTTATATAGTGCACTAGTGATGAATATCAATGTCGTGTCGACCTTAGAAACATTTAAACAGAAAGGACAAATCTAATAATTCTCTCCGGTATGATAGAGCTAAGACAGACTAGCAGATCAGTCTATCCCTGTAATCAGTTGTAAAGTCGTTAAGAATATATTTTGTGACACGTCTCTGGACTTTTTCAAGGAAAGTAATGAGGTTATGAATTTGGGGAGACCAGATCATCGAGCAGTATTCAAGTTTAGGCCTAACTAGTGGAATATTATAAGGGTTTAGTGACATTTGCAGGGGCATTGTAATCAACGGATCTTTGAATAAAGACAAGGGTGAGTTTGCACTCGCTGTGATGTTTTATATGATAGTAAGTTGGAAATAGTTACACCTAGGTCATTAAATTACGTAACTGATGAGAGCACATATCCGTCCATTTTGTAGTCATAGAGCACTGGTGTTTTAGACCTACAGATTTTGAGTACTTTACATTTAGAGGTATCAAATTTCATCATCCAAGTCAGACTCCAGTCGACCAAAAACGTTGAAGGGAAATACAGTCAGCTGGTGATGATATTTGCTTGTAACACTTTGAGTCATCAACATAAAGGGCCATAGGACATTCTATAGTAGAGGGCAGGTCATTAATGTAAATTAAGAAAAGTAGAGGTCCCAAAATAGAACATTGTGGGATTCCGGACATTACAGGAAGCCAGCCTGAAAAAAACTCCTTCAATGACTACATACTGTCTTCTATTAAACAGATTGACAGAGAACTAATGTAGGAGATTGGAGTGGAATCCAAATGCATAATATTTTATACGAAAAGGTAATGTGGGATGCTATCGAATGCTTTGGAAAGGTCTAAATATATCATATCTACCTAGGCACTGTGACCCAGTATTGTCCCGATGGTTTCAAAGGTTTCCAAAAGTTCGGTAGTAGTGAAATACTGAATATAGTACTGACAGAACTTTGATCTACGGTCTTAAAGATATTTTCAATTTTCAGCTCGATATATGTACATATTCGATAGATCCCAACATACTCTAATGTCTTGGTAATGTGAAAGCACAACCCATGGTACCATACGGAGAAAGCTATATATGTATACTGTGTAAGTCAAAAGTAACAAGATCATGACGCATGTATATCCATGCAAAACAAGAGTGAAATTTATTCAGAAATGGATGCATGGTCTGAAACACCACTGGGGCAGCGGGATACAACTTACTGCTATGCTGAGTTTGTATTTCTATGAACTGCCTTAGACCTACAGAGCAAGTTTAGTATAAAAAACAACAACCTTGTACGCACTCCGCAGATACACGTACTTTCACCAGGTTAGTAAATCAATTCCTAATATTTACATGTATTAGGTACAAAACCAAGTTATTTTTCCGCTCTTCAGATTATGACAAAATGAAATACAAGGTTGCGTACATAGTAAAACTTATGCTGCTTATTAGTTGATCTGTTGGCTCCTGTTTATTATGTTTTCACATGGGCTGAAATGAAGCTAATTTGACCAGCCCTGTCAGCAAGTGCTGCGACATAAAGATATAAATTTTGGAGTAAGGCCATGTTGATTTGATTATATGGATGACATCCGCGCTCGCACCAATTTTCGGCCGTTTCCAAGAAGAAGAAAAAGTTTTCGACCACACAACAAATTGTACAAAGCAGTTGTAAAATGAGCACAAATATTCCGTAGATTGACAAAAAAAGTATCAGAAAACAAATAACTAATGCCATAGAATGCCAAAATAAATCTAAAGTCAAAGAATAAGATGTGAAAGGACAGAAAGAAAAAAATCTATTGTTGGTAGGGGGAGGTACCATCACAGGAAATTCCACAGGATCATTTCCAGGTCCGGACCTGAACCTGGCCCTGATTGTCTGTGGACACTTGAGAACTGGCAATACTCAAAACAATGGTAATTGGTCAATTTTGCTACAAAGGAATCTGTTTGGTTGATAATTGGACTCCCATTGGCATTTCAAAATCCCATCTCCATGTAATAAAGGCTAACTGTCTCTGTGCCTTTGACTGTAGGAACTTGGTGCAATTGACTATAAACTCTACTTGACTTCGCTCTTGTTGTCTTCTTGGTCCCCGATAAGACCCCAAATGCCTGCCGACATAGTGTGTCTGTTTTGTAATTGGCGAAACCTGTTCCTCTGATTTTTTTCAGGTCTGTTTTTTTCGGATTGGTCCAAGGAGAAGAAAAAGTTTCCACCCGTATGATGTACTGGTCCCTACACCTTACTTTTGGTATACCATACTGTGTGTGTTTAGTCCTATGTTCAACCTTCCTGGCCACTTTGATTTCATACTGAAGGCAACTATTTTTTTTTTGCCAAACTTTTTTTTATTCGCTCGCTCGCATCAGTTTTGGAGTTCCCAGAGGATGTCATCCATATAATCAAATCAACATGGCCTAACAGACAAGTCAAGAAATGGCGTACCTCACAACCATTTGCAATAGTTTGCAGCTCAGGTTCTAGTTTGATATTTATATGGTAATCTCACACAACTGGGCAAACTAATCCATGACAAAGTATGTTTGTTATCTATATTATCAAATCATATTGATATCCTTTTTGAAAAGAGAATCATTGAATTCAGTCTGCAAGTCGTCGACACTAATCTTGAATCATTATATATAAAAGAAATGACAAAACAGTCCTTTATTGATGAGCTTGCTTTGCATGGGCAACCTGTTCACATTGCATATGGTAGTCTAAACTAAATATAGTAAGCAAAAATCACTGCATCATTGCCCCAGAGTCATCTGCACCCTTCATCGCGCAAGTTTCACAAAAGAGCTGTTGAACATTCTTCCTTGTGAATACTAGAATAAACTATTAAACAGTCCATGGACTGTGTGGCCCTTATTTGTTTTCTTAGATATGAAGAAGGCAAAGATAACAGTCATGGTTATTTTCTGTTCCTCTAATAAATCCAATATAGTGATAATTATGTGCTGGTGCCAACAACTTTGTCGTAAGCCTTCTTCGCGCCATCTTTAAGCGACTCAAACACACCGAACACAGGCAGCATGTTCCTCTCGGCCTCCTCTCCCCTCCTGTAGTGAGTCTCCACCTTCTCCCGATCCACCGGCTGCTGCTCACCGTACAGGACGGTCAGGAAGTAATGAGCAGCTGGCACCGACACGTCGCAAGGAGGCGCTGCACGCAGATAATGGTGTAACTGCTGAATGGCGTCTGACCTTGACACCTTCATGGAACACATGGCGGTCCAGAGCAAGGTGGGCGGGTGATCAGACTTGTACATCAGCGCTGTGGCGAAGGTAGCAAGGGCAGGGCCAGGCTGTTTGGTGGCGTCCCATATGGAAACTGCCAGCATGCAGCAGATGTGATGGAGGTACGGGTGGAGCGGGCCTGCCTCGCCGTTCTGTAGGATGGTGTTCACGGTCTGACGTAAAAGTTCCACACGACTGTCTCCATCTGGAAGCAGCGCCCCCTGTAGGAACAGGCAGGAACTGTTGCCCGGGCTGTGCTTCAGCTGGGTGGTTATAAAGTTGTTCATCTGATCTTTGTCCAACTGGAGACAATCAGGGTCGTAAAGGAAATAATCAAAATCTTCTGGATAAACAGCTTCCCACATGATGATCCCCTCCACCAGCAGGGTGAGTCCGGCTGCATCTGTGTAACCACTACTGGTCAGTATCTCGGCTCCCCTCTCCATGGTTCTGAAGGCCTGGATGACACGC
This sequence comes from Branchiostoma floridae x Branchiostoma belcheri, assembly GCA_019207045.1. NCBI lineage: Eukaryota > Metazoa > Chordata > Leptocardii > Amphioxiformes > Branchiostomatidae > Branchiostoma > Branchiostoma floridae x Branchiostoma belcheri. The sequence continues at coordinate 4,131,782 of CM033037.1, read as the reverse complement.
TGTGCTGTAGGGGAATCCCGGTACGGCTGCAGGAGGAGACGGCACCATCTGAGAGGCCCCTCGGGCACGTCTTCTGACGACACGTCGGACTGAGCGGACACGGAGGCCGTCTCGATGCCAGACTCACTTTCAGTCATCAGTTTGGTGGGATGGAAACTCTGAAAAAAATTGCAAAGTTTTGGTGTGCTGTTGAGCTGTGTGCTGTTAAACACGAATACATTTTGTATATCACACAGAGGTAAGAAAAAGAATATTTGTATTATCATCACATTGCAACACTCTCTAAAATTAATATGGATAAAAGTAAATAATGTAATGGAAATGGAAACAGTTTGGTACTTACCACCTGCTGTATCCGCATCCTCCTGAACAGCTGTGCCACCCCCGGGTCCACCCTCCCCGCCCGTTCCTCCTCCTCCCGCCCCGGCACCTGGCTCCTCTCCAGGCTCACCCTGATCTCACCCGGGAACCCCAGCGTCTTGAACTCTTCCTTCAGACGCGTCTGGATGTACTCTTGGTCGTACAGCGCGCTGAAGAAGTCATAGCCGTCCTCGCTACGGAAGCCGACATGCACGTAGAGCGAGCCCTCTTCGATGGCCACGACCTCGGGATCCAGCTGCGGTTCCCCTCCATCCCGCCGGGGGCGCCTTCTGCGTCTTCTACGTCGTTCTATCACGTCTCGAATGGCGTCATCTGCATCGTCCCTGTTGTCTCGGTAAAAGAGGTACAATAATGTGGCTAAACTGACTGCCGAGGCCCCGGCCACCAAACCGGCTGCGATCCGTGAGTCGGTGATCTTCAGGGTGACTCCGCCCCAGAAACCATTTGCCGAGAAGTCGATTACGGGGGCCGCCTGAGCCACTTGGCGGACCGCACCTGCAACTGCACCTGCAGCGCCCCCTACCGCTTGAACTGCACCTGCTGCTTCTTCTGCCATGTTAGCAGCTGGGATACTGTGAAAGCGATATTCATGTTTTAAAATTATATACTGTATGATTAATAATAATTGATCTTTGTGAGGCGATTATTAAAAGGAAGTATCGTAATACTCTTTACCTTGGATGGAAGTTATTAGACGTTTTCAGGGGAAAACATAAGCTAGACTTCAATAGTTAATTCTCCGCTGTACGTATGCTTAGTGTTACAAACGCCATTCTAAACGTCGTACCCCCGGCAAACTTTGGTATGTACTTTTGATCGATCGATAGGCACGAGACGTTCTAGTGGGCGGATTCGGAAGGTTTGCTAGCTAGGGTCGACCGTAATTAGTGTTTAAAGAATCACTACTATGTTCTGAAGAGCAATCAAGACAATAAACCCCCAATTTAAAATGCACTGGCCCGATTCCACACAGACTAGATATCAGTTCCAGGCCCTGTCAGAAGCATGAAAGCACATGAAAACTTGGAGCGAAGCTAAAAGCACTGTCTACTGGACGTGAAAATCAAACCTGTAGTGTATAATGAGGACTACTTGTAATGGAATATAACTCTTGGAAGAATGTAGAATCAAACAGGAGGACCAAAAGTTTCTGTTCTGGAACTAATATTGCCTGTACACGACATCTTCAGGACTCTGCTCAGCAGAGAAATTATGCTTCACCGTATAAATTGAATAAAAAAATACCCTTTTTTCTTGCAGAAGAGACTTTGCCAAGTTTCGCGTCGAGTCACTCCACTGTCGCGTGATGTTTGCAGTTCGAAGGTCAACTGGCAATAAAGGCCATTGGACAGCGCATGTACAGAGGTGCGTGGGTAGTGGGTTAATTATTATAGGAACGTATCAGGGTACTTCAGGTCAAGCAGTGCCCATGTGGTAAGTTGTATGCCGTGTAATTTGTCCATGTTTTTTTAATCAACAGACTTCGTAATTGAACAATGTGTCGGGGTTAGTTGACTGCAACCATGTATGGTAGGACGGGAGTACCTAATCCTCCAACTGATTCTCTTGGAGTTTCTCTTGAAGAGCTTGCACACTTTATTTATTCATGGTCCGATACACCACTGTTACAGCAGGGTATAACTTTAACTACAACGTCTTCTTTCATTGTAACGTATGGAGCTTGAGGCTCGTTAAGTTACTCTTGAACTTACGAGCCTTAGTACTGCTGAATTTACATTACTATGAACTGGCACAAGAATTACAGATCAGTGTAAGTATAGTATAAGAAAACTATAGCACGAGCTCCGTACACAATGACGTACAATGACGTACAGCAGCTAAGAAGTGCTGCGATACAATGTATGATTTCTTGAGTAAAATACCAATCTATACAGTCAAACTTGGATTCACGATCGAGCCATTCAGAGGACTGAAATAAATAGTTTTTTTTAAAGAAAATGTACAGGGTGGGTTAAGTATGTTAGAATGGACGAGACTACTTTTACATGACTTGTGATTGGAGGTGGTTACCCTGTACCAGGTGGTTGGCCGGCCTGGTTTGGCTGTATGTAAAAATGGACGGGACTGCAGCTGCCTGACCAGGTTTGACTGTACCACACAAACATTCTCGAGCATTTTCAATCAGGTTCTGATTAATATTTGCAAGCAAGGAAATGAAGACAATGCTAGATATGACATCTACTTTACTAAAACATGCCTTGTTGTAACCTCTTTGGATAGATAATCCTTTAATCAATCTAACTATACAAACACAATGCAAATTCCATTTGTGCTGGCTTGGTCTCTGTTAGCAGGGCTAGCCTTACGTTATGCCAAATTCCAGTTGGACAGCCCTGGCTAAATGTGCTGAATAGCTAAACCAAACCAATAGATAAATAAAGCCTTGAGTAAACGCCACAAAATTCAAATATCTTTAGTCATTTCACAAAGAAATCGAAAAGTCATTCAACGGTCTGTCTCAGACGTGGCACTTCCCGGCAGGTTGAAAAAATTCCCGAAATCTTCAGAGTCATCTGGTGCAGTTTTTCCAGTAACCGCTGGAGGAAGCAGCTGATCTGGCTCCATCTTCTGCGAATTCGCATTTGGTGCTGCCTCGTCGAGTTCCTGGACGGTTCAGATTCAAAGATTCAATATACAATGGCTAAAGTAAGTATAAAGTAGAGAAAGACCAACAATGTTCAGCTATCATCCCTATGTAAGACATCTGGAGCCGCATATTGTTCCCGTTTAGAACGAGTCTTTGTGCCAAGCTAAATATACGTTCTAAACGATACAGCGTTAATATGCGGGATGGATATGGTGCAAAAGATGTCTGGTACCTGAGAAATGAGTACACTCTACTTTATAATGACCAAAATACGTAATTTAATGGACATTCACTCAAATTTGAAAGACAAAAACATTGAACTGAACACAGGACGCGCCTTTAACCCTTCAATTACGTCAAAGTCACGTGACTGAAAATGCGTCTTGCGAATTACCTCGTGACGGAACTCCACCTCCATCACCTCGTCATCCCAGACCGTCTTCGCGTTGCTGAAGTTCGTCGTTCCGTCGGTGGCGTTGGTGGGTTCGTAGGCTGGGTTCTCAAATGCTGGGAAAACTTGCCCCTCAGTCTTCGACAATTGTTCAAGTTCAACCTGGCTTTCTTCCCTAAAGTTTACGGAATTTTGAAGAATTAAAACGTCGGCCTTTTGTCAGGTAATAGTGGATTAAATGCTTCAATCAACACAGTTTAGATGATGAGAAACAGGCTCATCATTGGAATAGCTTACACAAAACGGTAATACCAGAAGGGCTAGCTACAATATTGAATATAACTGATATACCACGTTATCATGCAGCAGAGTCATGACCGATGAATTCAAAATTCAAAGTATCGTTAGCGACCAAGGGACCAAGGTAGATATTATTATCCTCCTCATCATCATCATCTGATGACCCATGTGGTAGGAGTAACCCTCTACACAACTTGCTTCCATGTGATTTTGAGAGACTAAGCTGTGCTGAGGTTTTCCCAGTGAAGATGAGGTGGATGTACTTACGGGCTCTGACGGACTTTGGATGCTTCATTATGCTTCTGGATCAACAGCTTCAATATGACGATGAGGATGATCAGCGCAGCGAGACAGCCGGCTGTGATCCCCACGATCTCCCCCAGCGTCAGGCTGTTACAGGGCCAGCCGGGCTCGCAGTGACAGACGTAACCGTTCACCTGGTCGATAAATGAATGGAGACATTTATTGTACATATATACCCACTGCGTTAAGTACAGGTCGCAACAAAAGAATATTTTTTTATCTATTCATCAACAAAGTACAAAACAGGACAGAGGGGTGATACACTCTAGCAGTACGCTAAGATTCAAATCACCTCTCAAAAACAAGATAACAAAAAATAGTTGACAGATACATGAAATACATGTAATGTCAACCAACACAGGAACAATATTCTACTAAGTGAATTCGACTTCTTCTCGCTTCTTTATGACACTGAAAATGTAAGAACAGATGTGTTTAACAGCCAAAGGTTTGTCTACATTCACAAGGAATATGAATGTGTGTTACTTAGGTGTATGAAGTAGGGAAACATAAGTTTTGTCAGTGTATAAAGTTTCTTTCTCTCTCTACATATTACTACAAAACGCTGTTCATTCTCTATTCTATTACCTGGTCGATGCAGGTGTAGTTCTGTGGACACGGGTCGGGCATGCAGTCGTTGGGGTTGATCTCGCAGTGCCTCCCCTCGAATCCCACCGGGCAGTTGCACGTGTAGTCATGGAAACCGTCACTGCGCAACTGGTGTTGACAATCAGGATCGCTTTCAGGTCCGACGCACCTCCCTCCGTTCAGGCAAGGTTTCTGACGGACTTGGATGGCTACAGTTACTAGTCTGGATCTTGCGCCGGACGCATCTCCAGCATAGAACTTCACCGTATCCTCTCCGAAGAAATATTGGTCGGGAGTGTACGTCACAGCGGCAATGGCCCAGTTCATGAGATCCGGTGCGTGTGGGAGTACGATCTCACACGGGTAGGAGATGGCAGGACCCGTCCAAGACTTGTTAAAGACGTCCGCCCACTCTCCTCTCTTTGCATCCGCAGACATCGAACAGTTTGGTTCTTTGAACGTGATTTCCTTCACGTGCTTGCCGACTTCAATTTGTCCGTTGGAAGTTGACTGGGTGTGCAGAGTCACCGCATCGTCAGCATCAACGTCATACGCTCCTACCACGAACCTCAGGTCCTCGAAGTCAACGTTTTCAGGATGGTTTTCTTCCACAGTCAGGTGGAGGATTCCTGCTCCCTGCAGCTTCTCTTCTCCCTCGTGGACCACAAACGGCTGCGGAGTGTCGTTTTCGTCCCCGACATCTATGACGATCGTCAGGGTGGTGGAGAGTAGAGGGTTGCCGTCGTCTCGTGACTCGGAGATGGTTATAGGGATTTTTCTGGAGCCTGAGAAGTCCAGGGCTGGTTTGTACCGCAGGGTGCCCTGTTCGTCTAATTCAACCAGTTCACCAGTGTCCTGCTGAAATAAAATAAGTTTAAATGTATTGAGTCACATTTACACGTGCTAGTATACGTGTTTTTGGTACTCTCACACAAACACATAAAACTTCGAAACAGTATTGTGTGTGTGTGCGCGCCTATTTGTTCTTCAGTCACGTAGACATGTTGTCTTCTCCATACCTGCTTGCAAAACTGCACTCGTGTAGCTTTTTAAGGAACTAAGAGCCGGCCGATATATAAAACATTCTGTTCTAAGTGCATGATGCAATACAATAGAAGCAAGACAAGACGATAGGGAGCAAAGGATTATAAGAATAATAGAAAAACATCTACCTGTTGCTCGTTCAACCGGAAGACCAAGTCATCATCCTCCGGGTCCTTAGCGACGAGCTGAGCGGTGAGAGTTCCCTCATCCTCTCCCATGGACATGCGCAGTGGGGACAGCAGCACGGGTGGACCGTTCTGGAAGGTCCCGTTAATAATGACGACAGCGAACTGTGCCGTACCGGAGAAGTAGCGCTGATCGCTGCGGCGGCTGCGGTGGGCTTGTTCCGCTGTGGTTGAGCAGAGCTGACGGAAATTAAAACAAATTTAGTAACATTTAAGCTATAAACTAAATGTATGCATTCTTACACATTAAGTCGAGTCTGCTACGGTTTTGTCCGCATTTTATGGAACCGCAACAATCTATTCGAAATAATTTGGACGTTTGTACCAAATTACGGAGAAGACAAGATATGATACACGGTGTCAGCTTTGTTGGCGGATTTTTTTTTTACTTCTATATATAGCAGTCAATCAAAAGTACTGAAGTTTCACAATACTGCCACACATTGCTTACCTTGACAGTGAACATTCCCATGTACCAGTTGTAATCCACAGCTTTAGTGGTGTGTGTACAGGTGCCATGGACATCCTTCCAAATTTCAAAATCTGTATGAACAACAGTAGGTGGAAATTGACCTTGACTAGTATCTGCAATCGCAGGAAAATTGCTCTTCGAATTGGCCGTTCTTCCGAGCACTATGTTACAGATATATGACGTACTACACAAAGAATGTATTTAAGTGGGAACACATCACATGGAAATCGTATACACCAATTGTACGAAAGAACTTTCCAAACAAAATGAAATTGATTGTACACATCTGAACTGGCCCTCTACATAAAGCAGGGAGTTTAGAACGTCAAGGTAAAATATGGGACATTCTACATACAACAAAGCCTTTTAATTTTGCCGTTAAGCTTTTTATCAAAAATTACATATTGATTCTTGCATGTTTCAAAATATGTCCACTTTGAAAATGGCCTTGCCATCATCTTACCCGATTCATTGGTAGGCACTTACCTGGTCTCCAGAACACCAATCTTGGTATTTCCTCTTTCAAAAGTGCTGAGTGATTGAATTGTGCTGTGATTGCTAATGCTGCATTGACCTCGTCCCCTCCGATTGTCGCCACGAAGAACGATTTGCTGTACTCTCGCTGGACTCTGAGTGACAGATGTTAGTAATTTCCTTTAGTCTATATATGCATTGTCATCTTCTGATCAGTAAATGTTGATGGCAGGATGTGGAATGCCATCCCTTAGGTCAACTATCCTTGTCCCTGGTTCTGAACACAATCCACACACATATGCAGGCAAACATACCTGTCCTTGGTGCTGAACACCGTACATACACAGGTAAATATCCCTGTCCTTGGCACTGAATACAGTCCACACACACACACACGCACACACACAAAAACACCTTTCCTTGGTGCTGAACACCATTCACACAGGTACACATACCTGTCAATCTGTCAATAGTGCTGGCCACCATCCACACAGAGGTAAACATACCTGTCACTAGTGCTGAACACCATTCACCCACAGTCATATCTTTTCCTGTCACTGAACACCATCCACACGCAACGCACGGTTCTGAACACTACACACTTAGGTAGGCGCACCTGTAACTGGTCCTTACACCCTATCACCAAACGTACCTGTTTTTGAGGAACCTGTCCGTCTGGTGCATGGTGAAGGCAGGGTTGGAGATGTAAGGTTTACCGGAAGTGTACGTCATAGTGACGTCATGGTCAGTCAGGACACCAGCTGCAACCGCTCCAGGCTTAACCACACCGGTGTTCTGGTCTGAAACAAAACAGTTATATTGCGCGTTAGGTTTAACTGCATAGCTGTCAACAAAAGCAAATAGGACTGAAATATCACTCTTTATTTTGCCTAAAGGGAATATTACCTTGGAATTTTGTTATGATGATCGACGTGTTTTCGGAGTCCTTTCCTTCTGATAACTCAATGTCATCAGTAGAGTCATTCTTAAAAGTCAGCAACTTGTCCTGGGGTCCTAAAGTGTTACAAGGAAGTCTTTATTAATCAAAGGTGTGCACAACATTTTGGAGGTGTAGACTGTGATTGTTATTGTCACCTTTGATGGAACCTTTGTTTATTCATGAAAGCTCAAATCAGTCTACAGGCCGCTTTTCATTAAGGTCACGAGGAAAGAGGCAAGGGTCAGACGTATGTAACACAGATACAGTTTAAAGTCCTAATGAGTCTTTTAAGCCTATATACACAATTTTACATACATGGTACAAAACAAATAATAACGAGAAACATGATTTGAGTCCATTCGCCCTTTTTTCGAACCTTGAAGACGGAAGATGTCAAATTATTAAAAGCCGTGAACATTCTTTGTGTATGTTTTTGCACTTACTCAGTATTGTCCGTTTCTTCACTGCGACGTCTGCACACTTGTGGCCAGCATGGCATGCAGTCACTTTTGTGAACAACGTCCTGAAAAGTTACACAAATACCATGTGATACAAGATATCAACATGTATATCATTTTGAGCATCTTCTATAATGTGCTATGATTGTAAGGAAGGAATAAAGGGGAAAAAAGACAATTTACCTGCCAGGTTCCACTTGGAACGTCCGGTGTGTTTTGACGCTTGGCTCATCTGTACGACTGCGCAGGTCCGAAATGTTGACCTTTGACCTGCCAAACGACATCTCGCCCTTGTTCACCTGTACCCAGCCCGACTCGTTATACCCGACCTGTGTCTGCGGGATGACGTCACTGGAGCTGTCCTCTGAGGTTCCCACACTGAACTCTGCAAAAATATTGTATCTCTACAAATCAATAATACAATTGGTGACAGGCAATACTGGTACAACAAGGCAACTCCGCATTGTCACACACGCCGGATAATTGCACGAAATTCACTTGCAAATTGGTTGTGCAATTAAGCGGCTTCCATTGTACATTGGATTTGCCAAGACAAAAAGACATATCGTTGAATTTTTCTGCAGATGAGTTTTTTCCAAGTCAACGACGCAATTCTGCATCAAGGTTATCAACAAACTTGCTCTTTGACAATATGCTCATTGTGAAGGACTGAAGGACTTCTAGAATATTTCAAACTTGGAGCCAGCTACAAAGGGTGACGGGAAGCAATTTATGGATAAAAGCAGCTATTAACGATTCCTTGTGAGCTCTAGCCGTAAGTAAAGAACTTGAAAGTTCATCTGTGTTGGTAGACATCATTCAATTCTGTAAGTTGAACTGTTATTTTCAACACAGAAAATTGGTAACTAAGTAGTTGAGGGTACAAGATAAAACCGTGCCGTAATTATTGAACGAATCGTCCTTACCATAATTATCAATAGAATCGTCCTCCACCCTTGTCCAGGCAATGTCAATCTTGTCCTGGTCTCCACACAGATCCACGTCTATGTCTCTCAATGTGGCACTTTTCTCCACTGCCTGTTCACAGTGTGTGGTAACGTTGCTACTACTGGTGTCCGGTGGGTCGAGTAGTACCGTTACTCCTGTACAAAACGGGTAGAAAATCCTTTACTATTCCAATTTTGTTTCTATTTTAATGTAGGGCTATGCATGGGAGTCAGCTACAGTAAATGAACCGGTATAACAACAGGAGCGAGTGAAGGGGAGGTTCCAGGCCTATTCTCAAGCCAACGTAAGTATCAAAGAAAGGAAAGGCATATAGGCCTACAGTGCTGATGGCAATTTACACGAAACGATATTATCTTTGAAGAAAATTTCAAGAAAGAAAGTGTTAATTGATAAGATGAAAAGCCTAGCTGGCAAAGGTAGTGTCAAAACCACCGATCGTAAGCAACAACAAAAAAATAGTAATAGAAATCATTACTGACCACTTGTAGTTTTCTCGCTGACCAGACCAGCACCATTGACCAGTCTCACAGTGACGTAATAGGTCTGCTTGTTGCTGAGTTTTCCCTCTAACTCGTCGCTGTAGACTAAGTTTTGATCTGGACCAACTGATGTGAAGTTTTGGATGTCCGTTTCTCCAGGGATTGTTCCTATTGCCCATTGGCACTCCACTACCTGCAAACAACAGTACCAATACTGACGGATGTTTCATGTGCAACAGAGCATTTGTGAGAATACTAATGGGAATTTTTATCAGAAGGTTTGAAGTCTTGAAATAAACAAAAATCTATAAAACAAAATTCATTGACTGACTCCGGATTATCAAGAGAAGTGTAGAGCAAAAACTACGACAATTGTCTTTGAAGCTATAAGTAGTATGCTTGATTGGTGAATCTTACTTTTCATGACCACATATGGTAAGGTATATGGCTTCACACCGAAAAGCTGGATATGGTGAGGTAAAGTGTAAATTGTATCTTGCCTCGCTCTCCTTGTAGCCCTCCCAGTACACAGCGATGGAGCTGTTGTCCCCCTGGTAGCGGGTGGGCTCGTCACGTGACCAGGACAGATCCACGTGGTATGATATGGTATGGTATGGTGTGGTTTTATGAAGACTTGTTAAGTATGATAAGGTACAAATGTTATCTTACCTCGCTCTCCTTGTCGTAACCCTCCCAGTACACAGCGATGGAGCTGTTGTCCCCCTGGTAGCGGGTGGGCTCGTCACGTGACCAGGACAGATCCACGTGGAACAGGTTCTCTATGACCGGTGACGTCACGTCTATGTAGATCCCGTTGGATGACGCGACGGCCGCTCTGCCGGAACCTGGTGATCACAAAAACTTCAGTGAGGTACAGTTTCTATAGTTTTTTTTTTCTTTTGTTCTCTGGTACGTCGATAACAGACTGTCGACATATCTGCGATCTGTCGACATAATGAGATCTTTTAGATGACAGCTGTACGGCTGTTGAAATGCGCCAGCTGGATTTGACAGAATACCGGTAGGTTTGATCTTCCAAAAGAGTTTTCAGGTTTGATTATTGGTAGTTTTCACTAACATATTTTTGGTAAACAGGTAATTTAAAAAAATCAACTTAGCGTATTTGATGTATTGAGGCTACCCAGTTGTACATTTTTGCCTACTTCAGAAAAACTGAATTGTTGATAAAACATACACAACATCATTTGACCATAGTTACCTGCAACCGCTCTGACAGTGAGGTAGTACACAGCTTGTACGAAAGTGTTGGAGTCTTGTGCAGCCAGTACGGAGGTGTTAGAGCCTTGTGCAGCTTGTACGGTAGTGTTGGAGTCTTGTGCAGCCTGTACGGAGGTGTTAGAGCCTTGTACAGCTTGTACAGTAGCGTTGGAGTCCAATACAGGAGACAGGTCCAGTCCCGTGAGGAGGACCTGATGTACGTACGTCTCGTCTGCGTCACAATCAGGATCACAGCCGAGCACATCACACCGGGCAGAGCACGGGATACATGGTCTAGCGACCTGTTGGAGAGACACACAAGCTTGGCGTTATACAATGTGATAATCCTAATGAACAACACAAAGCGCGTTACATTACAGCAATACCACTCTGGTACCAATCGGCGCCAACATGCAGTGGTTCATTGCTTTGAAAACTCTCTTGGTTGACGTGGGAATTGCTGTAAGGAATTCACGAATGTACTTTGCAGTACACATCAAGATTAGACATTCCGGTAAATTTGTCTCAAAGACAATGGATGCGATGCGAAGATTACATATCATTGTTATCCATCACTTTTCTTCAGCGTCATTGTAATGTCATTCTGGTCACTAGAATGCCATTCTAGTGACTTAAATAAAGATAATGTCACTCAAAATGCAACAGTTTTTATCCATATACTCTGTGCTGAAAAGCAATGCATGATTTACCTCTCTGAACGGTACAACATCGTCCAGTAGTTTAGCCGAACCAACACCAGCCTCGAACCTCACCACAGCATGGTCCCCATTCCTGAAGGGCTGGCCGTATAAACACAGGCTGGTGGAGTCTGGCGGGAGACTGGGAACATATCACAATCCGGTTTGTTCTTGGTGAATAAATCCAATGCTTCTTCAATATTATAATATAATATATGTGACATTTAGGGACATAATATTTTATTCGCAAAGCAGCTGCGGTGCACTTGAGCGAATAGGAAGCGATCATTGTCACTCTGAGGAAGGTGGCAAACGGTTCATCGAAAGCATCTCATTGTGTTTAAAGAAAACTGATGGGAGGTAGCGAAAAGAACACTGATGAATACAAGAATGCTGACAGTTGTTTTTTCAATGGAGAACACTCTCCCAATATCTAGGATGCGTTTCAACTATTTTTTGTCGATGCAATCCTTGCCTGCCAAGCTCAGGTTACTAAGCTCTGGGGAATTTTGACAGAAAAAGGTTGAAAAAATTTTTTTCACTCAAACTTACTTATTGCTTGTTAAAGTAACAAGAACGTGATGGTATATACCTGACAGAACGGAATGATGCAGTCGTCGTTGGTGGTTCAAACGGGTCCACCAACTCAGGAATCCTGTCGTGCTTGTTCCAGGCGCTGAGAGTCAGCTTTGTCTGTCGGCTCAGGGTGGGGATTCCGGTCAGAACTGCCTTAAACTGGCCGTCGATGTACAATCGCACGGATCTGTCCACCTGGGGGTGTAAGGGAGATAAGAATGAATATCTCGTAGTCAACGCCGATGGACCAGCTGAAGGCAGACTTTAGTTAGGTCGGACTCAACCAGGACACAGCCTGGCTATAGCTAGCTGCTGCGAGCAGACCAAATTGGGGGCTCATCTGCCGAGGCACCACGCTACTAAGACCAAGCGAGGATGAGTGAGTGAATGCCGACGGGACTTTTAGTGCCAGTTGAACTGAGCAGGACTCAAAGTTGTTGATTGATCAGTTGCATACTTTGCCTGTAGTGTAAGAGTTGAGCGCTCATAAACGGCTAGTGATGATAACAACTACTTCTTTGTCTCACCCTCACTGCCTCACTGGAATAGTCTGTTGCTCTTTTTTCCCCAAATAGCAGAGACCACAGTGAATTATATGAATGTGCTTTCGATAACTGTTGACCAACCTTGGTAGCAAAGATCCTCTCCTCCATGAACTGTAAGGTGTACTTGTGCCAGGCAGCTGACGGGTCGAAGTCCAGCTCCACAGTTTCTCCCTGCTCTGATTCTGTCCCGTTCTCAAACCGGCACCACAGCCCGGCGTAACTGGAACTGTTGGCAGATTCTTAAAGGCAATAGACAAACATAGAATCACGTATAATCTTCTGTAGAATCGCCAGTTTTGAGTACTTTCACGATAGTAGTTCATCACCAGTGGCAGCTACGAGGGGCGTGCAATTAGTAATGGTCCTGACCCATTTCCCATAGCAGGAGATTAATGAAACTTGGCACAGTTATTAGTCTTTCTCTTCATAGGAATCACCCAGAGTTATGCATTTCTCCCATCGTTTGATGCAGCTCTGGACACCGATTTTGTAGGACACCCCAGGTTGGTCCTCCAACTGATGCCTCATCAATGGCACAAGAGGGACGACCAGGTCTGGGAGCTGTTTCCACAGACTTCCAGCCACGTTTGAATTCAGGATGCCAGCGTTTTACAAGGTCATATGATGGGGCATCATCACCATAAGTTTCATTTATTTCATCAAAAGTCTTCTTTGGTGTGCGTCCTTTCAAATACAAAAACCGGATCACTGCGCGACACTCAACTGGTTCCATTTCACACCTGGTCCATTTCGCACCTGACTAAGTTCAAACACCAGTAAATCAGAAACCACAATTAGTTCAGAGCTGTCTTTTGCAACATAACCCATAGAGATATGAATTATTATATTACACATACAAAATTTCATTTAGATCAGACAACTGGAAGTGGGTCAGGGACATTACTTACTGCACGCCCCTCGTACAGGCAGAAACCCTTTATATTCAATATCTCACCGATAACATACACGTGAGACAAAATAAGCTGGAAGTATACAGTCAAACACCTCTCATTGTGTTCTATTAAATGGTTTTGGAAAGCATAGGTTAGATACCATCCTAATGCACTAGATTCCCTCCATACATTGGTCTTGGTGACCATGCAAATCTAATTCATGGATATCCTAAGGTGATACAGTATCGATAGTAGTTCAGAAGGTTGCTTGCTACCTGAATGGATCTGTAGTCCACATGAAGCGTACGGAAAGTCGTTTGAGTTGGGTTCTGACCCTGAGGTTCCTCTTTCCACATCAATGTTGCCATCACCCTTCTCAACGGTCCACCTTGGTGGGGACTCAGTCGTACTTGCCGGTTCTTTAGTCGAAGTTTGCGGTTCACTTGTCGGGCTGGTACAGCTACAGTTACAGCCGCCTAAAAAAACCAAACTTTATTTATTTATTTAGAAAATGTGAAAACGTATGTGATCTGATCTGATTCTTGTGTAGGTAGCATATGGAGAAAACTCACGGAGAGGATCAAGGAACATGTTCCTGGCCCAGGCACTTAGGCAGCTAGGCATATGTTGTAATTAGAGTCAATTCAATGCCCATCTAAGTTATTAACATGGATGAAGGTATAGTAGGAACACCCCATGTTCAAGATTTACATTAAACCTCAGTACATACATTAAAGGTACCCTCCTAGTCTTCAAGATTGTTATATATTCACCTGTAACATTAGTTGCTGTAACGTTAACGGTATCTTCTGAAGGGTAGCCTCCAAGTCTTCAAAATTGTTATATATATTCACCTGTAACATCAGCTGCTGTAATGTTAACGGTATCTTCTGGTTGGCAACAGCTGCAGTTTTCATTGCTGCTGGAGATAAAATCTTGCTCAATGATCGTTTCGTTGTGATCTCCTACGACACCTCTTGTGCTCTTCGGTTCTTCAGTCGAGTTTTGAGGTTCACTTGTGGGGCTGGTACAGGTGTTGTTACAGTCGCCTAGATGAACGAAGGTTTCGTTAGAAAATGGTTGATAAAAAAGGTATACTAAATTGTTCATGACAATGCAAACATAATTCGTATGTCAAGAGAGCTTCAATTTCCATCCTTCGAAATGCATGGTCGTGGAAAGAAGCATACTAGGACAGTATTGTCACCACAACCTCACCACAAAGCGTAGTATAATCTCTTGATCTAGTTGTCTTTGTCAGATACGTACTTGTTACATCAGTTACATTAGTCACTGTAACGTTGCCAGTAGTATCCACTCTACTGTTATTTCCTGACTGGCAAAAAGTGCAGTTTTCACTGCTGCTGTGGGAATTTGTTTCTTCTTGTTCGAGGCCCATTTCGTCGTGATCTCCGACCACGCCTTCCGGTCCGTCCCAGAACACAACACTGGTGACCGCCTGGAGCTCGCCACTGGCAGCGATGATGTCCATCTGTAGCAGTCATTAATTCAATATCATGAATGGACAAGAAAAATACTGAATAATCTGTCTAGAAAGAATGTGAAATTATGCAATGTCATTGTTTTTTTTCTAAACAAGACAGATACTGGTAACATTTCGTTCTCCATATAAGAAAGAGATGGTATATGATATCTTTGCATGTGTAGAGGTGCCACAAAATTTCTTGCCAAACTGTGTGAATTTCTTGTGTTAAAAAGGTAAGCGTTTTAGTACAGGTTTCCTCACCTCGTACTGTCCCGTTGTGCTGCCGTCCACCTCTGTCGAGTAGGCTCCTGACATCATCCTGTCGTACTCAATATCACGGGTCAGGCGGACAGACAGGCCGTCGTCCTCGTCAAATGACAGCTAACGAATACAGACAAAATCATAAAAACATGAACGTATCACTTCGCTGTATAGTACTAATTTTGGGGTTAATGTCAGTAGAATCTTGATGTGTGACCATATGAGGTAATTCCAGGCTGAAGTAATCTGTAATCAGGACATTTCAATCACATTGCGTTAAGCTTCATACCTGTTCGGGGTCAAACAGAATCCGTCTCTCCCCCGACACTCCCCACAGCCCAGTCGTCTGTAAAGCAGACCAACTGTCGATCATTTCGTCCATAGGATAGATCGTCTTGGGGCAGGGGTCACCATCGGGGTTGGGGAGGTGTATAATCACACCTGAAAAACACACACACACACTTAGTTAACTGATCAAAGAGAAGGTCAAGGGATAGGTGAGGTTAGGTAAGTAATCAAAGAGAACTTAGTGTTCTCATATTCAGCAGATGCTTTGCCTTTCATCAAAAACTTGACTCACTCGCGATCGTCTTTGGCACGTGGTGGGACTGTGAAAGGAAGTCCTGGTTGAGTGCAAAGAGATCTGAATTATCTAGAACACACTAATGCAACAATTTAAGTGGCCAAAAAAGACAAATGCGATGGTTAACGAAGAAGGTCTGTTACACTGTCTGTACAGATAAAGACGTACACAGATACACAAAAGCAAGTTTGTTTTGTTTCTTGGAGACTCAATGCTTTAAGTTTATCACCTTTCATTTCCGACAAGGAGCTCTGGTGCGTCGCATCAGTTTGGAAGTCGGACCCGTCCATGACGTCACCAGCCACAGGGTCGCGCAGGTCCAGCAGGATGGGAGGGGTGGTGGACTCTGTCACCAGGTCAGCTCGGTTGATGGCGCGGAAGGTCACATAGTACGGTGTGTCGGACTGAAATGAAAGAAGTGTAAAGCCTTCGCGAGAGTTTCTATGTACTCCACACGAGACATGTCATTTGGCCCCTATAGCCGTTTAAATTATGAAATCATCAGTTTCCAGTTTCCGCGAAACTTGTTTCTTGTAATTTTAAGATTTTTCACCAGTTTATTTATTGTGAAAACGTTCCTTACACTACATGATTCAAAAGATTACTTCTGATATTCTGTGCTATACGCATACGATACCTACCTTCAAATCAATGTCGACAAACATGTAGGAAGACTCGTTGGCGGTTACGGGCACGAAATCGACTTCAACGGTGCGTCGCCCATTGCCGCGTGATTGGCAGTCACCACCCGACAGCAGGGCGACTTCGTACCGGGCGATGTCGCTTGTGTTGTCATGGTAGCCATCCCATAATACCTCCATCCGGTCAGTCAGGGCGGTATACATAACGTTCTGATGAAGAAAATGCATCCGCCACTTTAGATGTTTTCCTAATTTTACTGAGATTACAAGGGAGATGACTAAGTCATGTTCGTAATCTATAAGAGACACATTGATGTAAGGCTACTAAAACACTGCAGCGACTCACAGTACTTAGTACCAAGGAGATTTTATATCAGATATAAAAGCTCCTTGTTAGGACTAATACACAAGCTGTAGCAATATAACTATCAGATATCAGGACAGTTGTCGTCATTGTCTGTTGCTCTGCTTTAATTTTTAATAAAGATTATTTACCATGTCCCTTGGTGCTCCTACAAACACCCGACCTTCCACCGGAGGGCTGGTGTCAATGGTGACGTCAGCCAGGGCCATGGCGCACTGCGCAGCTTCATCCGTTGCCACGACAACGACGTGATAGGTGTGTCCATGTTGGAGCTCCAGACCCTGGTACTGAACCATGGTGTTCCTGCCCACTTTGGTGAGGGGGTAGATGTCAAACAGGTGGGCGTGTTCCTCGCTGACTCCGGCATGCCCATCTTTGTCAAAGTTTTGCTGGAAAATGATAAAATTGCACACGTTAAAAGATTGACGACCAACGGATGGGCAGTCCCATGTTAACAACAATAAGGCATTAACATCTGATTTCAAAGCCCCTATACTAGTTACTTGTCAACGCCTAAGTTTGGCCATTCAGCATAACATGCAAATAAATTCTATAGCTGATGTGTTACGCCAAAGGGCGGTCCCATCAGCTAGCAGGCTATCAGATACAAATACAGGTGCTGGTGTGTTACGAAAGTTAACGTGGTTCAATCGGCTATACATATACTGGAAACTAGTAAAAACACCTAACACATACGAGAGTTTGATTCATCGATATAATTTTACCAGATCTAGACAGTCCATATCCTCCAGTGTGGTCCGGTTGGTTGTGATGCCCCACTGGTACAGGAGGATCGGCATGGTGAACTCAAAGTCACTCCAGGCCACCGTGATGTTATCCCCGGATGGGAGGTATCTGTGGGTAGGGAAAGGCGTTCTTGAAATCAACCGATGCAGAATGGAAGATACTGCAAATATTGCAACTACCACCATCGGCAAAAACACGTCGTATATACCTCTTTGTGTCAACTATATACTATCTCCAAGAAGTTGAATTTATCCAACGATAATCTCATTTTGTACCTGTTAAATTTATCTCTTCAACATGTCTTGTTGTGACCTGTACGTAGCCCAATGTGGCAAAATATGCAATGTGCAATGAAGTTCTTCATGTTTTGTTTTGTGTTGTAGTACTTCAAGCGTGTTGAAACCTGGCCTGATTTCCAGGCGTTCCGAAAATCACGCATAATAGAGCAAAGCAAACCAGGGTCTACAAAAGAATCTTAGAGACAAAAACCAACCGTAGAGATGAAAAAGAAACAAACAACAACACGGTTTTCGCGCACCTTGGTACTTGTACCTCTCCGTGAGATATGACGTCACCACCGAATCCCACCCGGATGCCGTTTGACGTCACTTCCGTCTTTGATGACGCGAGACTGATAGCCCTGACTGTGACGTAGTAAACGCCAGTCCTCGGGACGAGCAGAAGGTGTTCAAAAGTAACGGTCTTGTTCTTCCCGACGTTGGTAAACGGGCGGATGTTGGCTCGGGTACTGGGGTACCGTCGGTCAGTTCCGACTGCGACCTCATAATAGTCTATGATTTGGTGTTCTCCTGTGTCAACAGCTTCACCTTAAAAATAACAAATTACTGTTACTGTAAAGACACAATGATGGTTCTGTTTGAATTGGGACGATACTGTCTATCAGAATGTAGGAAGCCCTTGATTTCAAATGTACTAAATGTCGGCTGTGTTTTCGTATTACGATTCTCTAATCTTACAGATGAAACGCTTAGATCTACAGAATTCTATCTTTGGAGGCTATCGCTTATACCTGAACAAAAACGGAGAAGTTAATTTAATGTGTTGCAAAAAAAACTACCATTAATAGCACCGTCGTCCCGGAGCCCGTACTCCTTCCCGAAGCTGTCCCAATTAGCCGACAGTGACGTCACGGATTGTTGATGGGACAGGTCGAACCCGATGATGGGGCCGTCCCGCACTGCCCCGGGAACGAGAGGCTCCAGCCTGACTGTGACGCCATCAGACCTGGCGGAGTAGCTGTAGCCCAGCTGGTTGGTTGCCCTGACAACGGTGTAGTACGTTTCACCGTCACGGAGGTCAAACTCGTCCGACGTAGCACTGTCTGCACCTGGATCGATGAAAGCATTGATTTCGCTGGAATCCAATCGTTCAAATCGTCAATACTATAGCTAGATGCATCTTAGGACTGTATATCCTAGTCTGTGTAACGCAAACTCCGCTATCCGGAGCTTGTAGCCTCCTCCCCGCGGAGTTTGTGCGCGGCTTGCTATAAACCAAGGAAAGCGGCAATGTACGGCGGGCCTGAGAAGCGCGATTAAATCAGGCTATGTATATCCCTGTCTTTGGGCTATTAACCGATAGTAGAAGGCAGACTAAGAGCTACATTAAAGACGATATCAAGCAAACTGCTGAAGCACAATAATTCAATTTTGTCTCGCAATGAACGTTTGCAATGCTAGCCTATCTATGTCGAAAGATTTGAATTTACGTGACTATAGCATGGTGTAGACGGGACATCGAGTCCCCCTCCCCCGCACATAAATCATTAACTCTACAATAACTTTGCAATAGCATCATTGTATAAGAACGTAACCTGGATCCAGCTCGGTGAGAGGCCAGATCTCCATCCCGTCCAGCCTGACCACTGACCACTCCGTCCGGACGGGAGGGCAGGGGTCACCGCTCAGGTCCCAGTGCGCGCTCATCTCCTCGTTATGACTCTGGTAGTCTCTATTTTAAAACATACACCATCATCAGTTAACAGTGCGCGCTGATCCCCTTGTTTTGGCTCTGGTAGTCTCTGTTTTCAAAACATACACAATCATCAACTATCTGTGAGAGTTGATTATCTATCTTGAATATGATAAAGTTTTAAAGGTCCTTACATCCTGAAAATGATCAGTTATAAGCTATAAGCTTTATAAACTTCAATCGGCTTCAAGGTAATGCATGGGTAAGGATTTCAAAACATGGGATCTTATATGTTTGTTTTTCCGAGAGTATTCTTGACCTATAATGTATTGGTTTATTGAGTCTTGTTGATCTGTAGAGTTTCAAACTTAAACCGCACATTTTGTGTGGTCAGTCCGTTGTTCTACTAATCTACCCTACTAAACGACAAGTAACTCATTCATTTGCAAGTCTATTGTAGTATTACCCTGTTGTATGTAAGGGTTATATGATAAACAAAGAACATCTTACATGTCGCCATTATGATTCCCGTCGTTCACAATGAGCGGTGTGAGGGGAGGTAACCCGGCACTGATCTTACTGATGTAGACTCCGTTAGACACAGCCACACTGGACAGGCCTGCAGCGTTGTGTCCTCTCACTGTCACAAACACCTGCAGTGGTAAACGATAAAAAATCATTTATCTTTACTATAAATCATGGCGGGGCAGAGTTGTCATTAATATTGGGCATTGGTCTTGTAATGACTACTTTTTTGTTTCGTATTTTAGAGTAGTCATAGCAATTGATAGCATTTTAGCATCTTCGTGTCCAGATCATCTTTAAAAAAAACTTTTGATGCTTTTTGAGGCATTTACATCGTCACATTCTCTTCTTCAAAGAATTACCTGTCTGATGTTGGACAGGTCCAGGTTCTTCACAACAAAGAAGCGAGTGTCAGGATGGGGAACCTGGAGGAAGCTGTGCAGGTCTGCTGCTCCCGGTACGGTACCTACAGCCACGTCGTACCTGAAATGTACCCATGCAGTTATGAGAGTTTATATACTATAGAGGCAATATATTGCTTTCTATCTAGTACTATCATTCAATGGTCAAATGTTAATCATCTTAAACATATTGACGTGAACTCGTAGTCCGCCTTCTTGTTTATATCCTTGTTAGAGGGCTAAGGTATGTTATTTCAGAATTTTAGCTAGGTTCTTCTTGCTTAGATATCTACCCAGTGATTGGTGTCTCTGGGTCGGTGAATGGTTGCCAAGCAACAGCGACTTGATTGACAGAAGCTTGACACACGGTGTCCATCTTCTGGCAGTCTGAAAAAAGAAATACTTTTGTTACTTTTGTATTTGTGTATAAAAAAAAGGAGAAGAACATATATGAGCATATTCTGCAATACCGTTGCCCTCAATTCAGTGACACTATCTTCCTAATGTAGTTGTCCATAATCCACATAAAGCATCAACAGCAGTGGTACCTTCTTGGTTGTCACACTTTCCTCTGCCATCTTCATCACCCCCATCTAAGTCAGCATGGTAGATACTGTCTAGTTCCACCACAGTCCCAGGAACAGGCGGGGTGCCGTCGACAACGATCGCCTCTGAGTAGGCTGATGTTTTCCCTCCTACTGCGTTATGCGCGATCACTGTGGCGAAGTAGCTTTCCTGGTGACACAGAAACTGTCCAGCAAATCCTAAAATATCAAACAACATATGTTTTTAATTGTGATGCTGTTCTTTTGCGTTGTCTCGCTTTCACATGTAGGTGATTGCGCGAACAGATACGTGTATTGATTTGGAAGGGTCAGTTATCTTTCAAAACCCCTTGGAGTGTAAAGACATATTGTAATGAAGCTCCTAATAATCTTTAACATTCTAGCTCTGTAAGCCCATCTCTAATTTTCTCATATGCTTAATGCAGAATTCAAGTGTTCTTTTGCAGCTATCTATTGTTATGATACAGAATTGGTTGAAATTTGTGCGTACCTTTTGCCTTGAACCTGTCGGCTTTTCCCGACACTCTTGTGAAGGGGAATATGGAGTCATCCCCCTCCTCCGTGCCGACCCCGAACAGGAAGTGGTCGATGCGGCTCTCCTCGTCCCAGAAGCCGTGCCAGGTGCACTGGAGCTCGTCTGTGCCGGGGATGTGACGTGGGCAGATGACGTCACCGGCCACAGGCGGGGTCGGGTCCACCGTCAGACTTGCGGAAAGGGCGACAGTGCGCAGACCGACCTGAAATTGGTTTCAAGATATCATTAACACAACTACATCTATTAGGGGAAGAAAAACAATAGAAATCTCGTTTTCCATTCCTGTTGGTATGTCAAGTACAGCACCAAGTGTCGGAAGGACACCCTCACTACATAGTTTCAAACAATGCTTGCAGCTAGATGTACACAAGTTAAATGACTTACGTTCTGTGAAACATAATCAGTCTGCAAAGTTTGTTTGTTACTGCCTAACATCTAAGCTTGCTATATGATATCTCAACGAAATCTTACTGAGTTGATTGCTGTAAGGCTGAGGATGTTGGGCCGCCCCTGTGACGAGGGATGCACCAGACCATTCGGCACCGATGTCCTATGGCCCGTCACAGTCCGGTTATACACATCATGGCTGCATGGGAACGTTCCGTACGCGAACGAAGCGAACACCACGTCACTCTCCTCCTCCCTGTAGCCCC
Organism: Branchiostoma floridae x Branchiostoma belcheri; assembly: GCA_019207045.1. Classification (NCBI taxonomy): domain Eukaryota; kingdom Metazoa; phylum Chordata; class Leptocardii; order Amphioxiformes; family Branchiostomatidae; genus Branchiostoma; species Branchiostoma floridae x Branchiostoma belcheri. The sequence continues at coordinate 4,109,566 of CM033037.1, read as the reverse complement.
ATTCTGCTGTGATGTAGTCTGCTGACAGCTGGTACCGCGACACGTCAGGCCCGAAGTTGTACTCTTCATCTTCAGACGTGACGCCGAAGCCGAGGAAGTCGACCTGTGAGTTGCGTTTATTAAGTTTATTGAGATACCCTTTAGCTCAGATTGAGCTAATCTTCCAGGGCTCATACAAATAAGAAGGCATACAATATATACAAATACATAAACAAACACAATAACATCGATCCACTCAAAACAGATCAGACTTACATACAAAATATCACACACATTAAGTCTAAAATCACGAGTGAGGTCAGAGGGTTATATACACTAAACCATAATGAAAAATTGGTCTATCATCTTCTAATAAACAATCGTGTATTGGAGACAATCTTGAAACCTGGGTGGCAGATTCCGCAGTTTAACTGATGATCTGTAATTAAATGTTCTTCTTCCGCTGTTGTTCCTTGTGCTTGGTAATCTATAACCATGCAATCCTCCACACACCTGCGGAGGGGTGACGTCTACAGTGAAGCCGTCAGACGATGACTCTAAGATGTTCCCAGCGCCGGTGATCGCCCGGACTGTTGTGTAGTAGAGCTGTCCGGGACGGAGGGGCAGCAGGGCTTGGGCGTGGCCTTCTCCTCCAATTCCTGTAGAGGTTTTAGTATATAATTTCAGCTGATTTGTCTTACAAAGCATTTGTTTAAAGGCAATGGACAGGAAGAGATCGGACATTATTTGCATCAGAATCAAAGAAGAAGCCAAACCTGTAAAAATGACCATCACTACAACAAGCTTAATAGTTTTATCACCTGTGTGCATAAATCAAGTTTTATTGGTCCCCTGACTGGTAGGTTTGACTAATATTATTTCTTAAACTTGACTTGCGGTCAGAGATGCGAGTTATACGCTACTAAAATATAGGCGATTACCAGCAAGACGAGCAGCTCACAATATCAATCACTTAATCAATCAACCAATAACGTTCATTTAACCTGGATAGCCCTGTCGGCCTTAGCCACAAAGTATCAAAAATCATATTAGCCACAAAGTATCAAAAATCATATGGGCTTATCAGTAAATACCTTGTTTGCTTTATAATGGCTCTTACCTTCCGTGTCATCATTGTCATCAAAGAGCACGATTCCTGCCGATGAGAAGGGCATGACGTGATCCTGGAGCGCTTCAGTACCGACCGCCCACTCGTAGTGCACAATGCCGTGTCTCGCACTCTCAAATCCCTTTGTCAGTATTAGAAACACGGTATTTGAGGAGTTCATCCATAAAGTTTAGTAACAATCTCTACAGGCCATTATGATCATTGCGACTTTTAATAATCCCTTAGACGTCTCTTGTTTCCTTATAACATAAAGCCAGCCATTAAGAAGCATCCCTATGTGTTAATTTGCCGTCTAAGACGACATTCTGTGATGTTCGTGTTTCAGATAAAACTGGACTATTAGCTACCAATTACCCACTGCAAGCACCCATTCCTCTGACCTTGAAGCGCACAGTGACAGTCCCCGTGTGAAGTTGATAGTCCACGTCTACCGTTGCCACGTCATCAGCCTCGCTGTCCGTCATGAGCGGGCCGTCCACAACCACTCCTGCCTTGTCACCAGGGACTACCTTAATCGGACTGGGGAAAAAGCGAAATAGAGTTTACATGTTTGCGTGTTCATAACCAAGTAGCATTGGGACTCTTTCTGGAATTCTTGTAAATGTGCAAATATAAAAATTAGAAAAGTATGAAAATGCCACACATGATCAAAAATTGTAATGTAGTGGTCACTACTAATAGATCTTAGATGTGAATATTATTTGTGATTGAATAAATGTATAAAGAAACAAACACCCCTACTTTAAATTGGAATAGTTTGATTTGAATATAACTGTACTACGGAACAAAAAGTACAAAGAATTACAATACGCCAAATTTACCTTGACACAACTTCAGTAGAAAATGCTCCAGCACCGTTCTGTGCCTTTACTGTGACGTAGTAGACAGGTGACCCCGTGACCTCGTCGTACAGCTGCAGCTGCAGGTTGTTGATGTAGGCGCTTCTGTCGGCTCCCATGTTTTCGAACAGCATGACGTCAGTGCCACCTGTAAATAAGCATAGATTGTGATTTAATTAATGGGATGTTCTCTTGGATTCGGTAATGCCACCTGTTGATAATTAAGCAGAAAACGTCATTAAGATTTGTACACAACATTTCCTTGGATTCATGACATTCTAAGATGCAAATGTGTCCAGATAAAAAATTTCAGAGCCGGCGCGTGTGGTTGTCCTAATGGTAAGCAATATTTCTACCAATCCCTGATACATAGATGACAAAAATCCAAGACTAAATACACTCTCTAGTAATGTGTTTATTTATGCCGAAGTACACAAGCTAATTTTTGTAGTATCACTGAGATTTTGCAAAACAATGGAGCATGACGTCTGATGTCTATGTGCTGTTTATGTTTTACAGGCTTCCATTATGCCAGTGAAACAGAGTTCCCCACCTGGTGACGTCCCAAGAGCCGCCCAGTACGCCATGACCTTGCTCTCCCCGTCAGTGGCCCGCCATGACACCAAGATGGCGGACAGGTCGGTGTGTAGAACGTACCCATCGTACAGCTCCTCCAGCTCACCAGGCATCACGTCAACCGCAACGTGCAGGTTCTGTGATGGTACGTGGGGATTTTATTGTGTTTTTAGTCATGTGAGAGTATACAACCAGTGTCTCCAAAATGACAGAGCGCATTGCTAATATGTTCAATAACTTGGGGGGAGGGGGGGCACTCTTGGCCAAAGAACTACAAATAACTACAAAGAACTAGGCTTTGATAATTTATCTGTACAACAGATATTAGCAATTCAGCAAAGCACATGAACTTGACAATGTACAGCATGATTGTATAGACGCAAACAAAAGGAGCCTGCGAACCATACATCAGAGTTTCAAAGCGGTTTTACATTTGACAAAACCGAAGCTTTAAAGGCATACTGTTTTAACTAGGGTACCAAAATTAATCAGCTGAATGTAAACTAATTATAAAGATTTTAAATCAGAGACATAAGGAAAATCAGACTAACCGAAGGTGGAGTAGGATCCACGATGACACCGTCCGTGTCATGTGTAGTTGTCAGCCCAGCCCTATTGACAGCTGACAGCCGCACACGGTACCGCGCGCCCGGTACAAGGTTTAGCGGTTCGCTGTTGGTCCATCCCCGGGCGCTACCTTCAACTGTCACCCAGGTATTCCTGTTGAACACAGAATATGGCAAACATTTTGCAGTTGGAGTTGGAGTTTATCCTCCACAGACTTATAAATCGTATGGTCTTATTTATAACATTTGTAAATACGGTTGATCGTGTGTCAGCATTTGTTTAGAATTACTGGAATCCCAGTACAGTTCCAGAGGAGGTCGCTAGGGGAGAAAACTGGACCATACTAGATATAATAGGTCAAGACACTTACACATGTCAACTGTCATAAAATCCACCAACAGCTACATGGATCATGTTTTTCATCAGCGAAGCAAAATTCTATGTCAATGGCAACGAAAACATGGCCTGAATGACAACTAAGGAAGCAAATTGATGTTGCCACCTTAAGTTAAGGCAGAAGGTTACGACAGGTTTACTAACTTCTGTGCTGGGTGGATCTGCAGACGACTTCCTCCGTGATGCTGGAACACAGCCAGTTTGTAGTGGTCTATCCCTGACTCTGCGTCTTCAAATTCCCAATTCACGGACAGATTTGTGATGCTCGGCTGTGATGATATAAAAAAAAAACATTACTTCTATCATTTTATAGCTAGACGAGATGCTTTCTGGACTCTTTTAACATTTTCATATTTAACTCAATGAAGTCATCTTCAACTTTCAGCAAACGCCTAGCCTTTCGAAAGTAAGGTATTTTGTGCTGCCTGAAATTCCTTTCTTTGCTGATAAGGGCTTTTTCATTCACTACATGTTGGATTCTAATATAAACCACCCTCCTGAATGATATCTTACCGAGTATTGAAGGTCCGTCCCTGTCTGGCTACCATCTCCGATGAAGCGCATCTCAGGAGCGGTAGTGTCCAGCGTGTACCCGTCCGACTCCGTCACAACAACACTACCTGCTCCGTTCGACACGTTCACGACTACGTACACAAAGTCTCCGTCGTGTAGGTGAAAATGGTGCCAGTTGATGCTGTTCGCTTCCTTGCCGACAGGGGTCGCTTCGTGGATGATGTGAGGAGCTGTATCAGCACTGCTGTTACCTGATTAACAAGGAGAAAACGAAATCGTCACCGATATCGTTTGAAAAGCGTACTGTTCTTTTATCAAAGAACAGTTTTATGAACATTTAACCATTACTGCTCACACGTTTTTTGTAAGTGATGACAGTGAAAAGAGATACTTGCCATTGTTGGAGTGTTTTCTCCACACGGTAACTTCGTAGTCAGCAATGCCAGACTCCGGATCCAGGAAGTCTCCCCAGATCGCACTGACACTCGCGAGTTCAGACGAGTACGTGACGTCATGGTTAGGGTCCAGCCCGTCCTTCAGCCAGCCTTCCTCCGGTGGGGTGGCGTCATACATCACTGGAAACAATGAGAACCGTTATTACAGTGAAATACTGAATGTTGTTCTATCAACACAAGAAATTGCAAGTTATCTGAATCTTGTCTTAACTACAGTCTTCATCAGGTCCACTGGACAACCACTTGAGACACGTGACCTTGCGAACACGGGACTTCAGCAATGTGTGAAAAGAGTTGGGAAGTTTATACCGTCTCCCTTCACTGTCGATGCTCATCTACGATATAGCTATTGTTAATTCTTCATCGTGGTTTCCCACTGTACATATTCCAAACACCCATGTCAAAAATGGTAGGGTCACTCCCACCCCCTTCAGACAATTGCTGACGTAAAATACCACAATGAGAGGTTTTTATACCCCCATCACTGGATAAATTCTTCCTGGCATGCCCTAGGTTGAAGGCAACCAGGGTGCTGTAGTAGGGTTATGGTTATGGTTATGGTTAGGGTTAGGGTTAGTGTTAGGTTTTTATTTACCTCCATCGCTGGACACAGCTGACACGTTCTTCCTGGCATACCCGAGGTTAAAGGCAACTAGGGTGCTGTAGTAGGGTTATGGTTAGGTTTAGGGTTATGGTTATGGTTAGGGTTAGGTTATTATGGTTAGGGTTAGGTTTTTTACCTCCATCGCTGGAAACAGACACGTTCTTCCTGGCATGTCCCAGGTTGAAGGCGACCAGGGTGCTGTAGTAGGGTTATGGTTAGGTTTAGGGTTATGGTTAGGGTTAGGTTATTATGGTTAGGGTTAGGTTTTTTACCTCCATCGCTGGAAACAGACACGTTCTTCCTGGCATGCCCGAGATTGAAGGCGACCAGGGTGCTGTAGTAGGTCCCGCCGTGCTGCAGGGTCTGGTTCAGCTCGGCACAGGCGGCGTGTTGGGTGTGCGGCAGCTCGTGGAATGGGACAACGTCGTCTATATCCACTGCTGTTCCCACTCCCCACATGTAGAACCCTAATTAGAGGAAGTTACACCTCTAAACTATTTTATGCACATTTTACCACCTTGTAGAAAGGTGGTTCGGTTGAAGGTTTTGACACTGGACAACACGACAAATTTTAATCCGTAACAAGGTAGCTTGATAGTCCGTTACTTATTTCCTGGTGAAAAAAAAGAAAACGTACACATCACGAAAACGTGAACAATCTAGATCCTATAAAAGTCCTCTCCTCTCCACTTCAACAATTAGATTCTTATCTGGCAGATAACATAAATAAATATCTATACATAACGCACTTTCAGAAAACTCTCCCAATGATTGACTATTACAAAGATTTGGAATGAAACGAGAGTTACCTATCCCGCTCTCCTCATCATGGAAGTCCTTCCAGCTGGCGCAGACCCGGTCCCCCACCGCCTGGAAGGCACGGTCCCTGCTGTAGGTCTCCCCGTCATGGACTGTCCCCGGGATGGGCGGTGTCACGTCCACTAACACAGGTCTCGGGGCGTGGCTGGCTGTTCTCAGGTCCACTAGATAGAACAGAGCAACAGCTTGGTGATATTTTATACGAAAGAAGAAAAACACTCTTTAAGTCGCTAGGGCTTTGTTGCATCCTCAACGTCTGGAATTTATTGGCTGTTCTAGTCCTGTGCCTACGTCCCTAGTTGTTTAGCTAGGACGGACGTCCATAGTCTCTACTGCCCACCTTTGAGGTCTGCGGTTGATGAAATGCATGTGCTTTGGTTCTTTTTATTATTTATCCTACTGACAGTACGTAGCAAGAGACGTAGCTCTGGAAGTAAGATATCACCAATTGGGGTTCATATCGAGTGTAACAGAAAACGTTTGATAATGTTTTAAGGATGTAGTTCTAACATTAACAGAAAAGGAGTACAAAATTTATTTTCGTCTTTGTCAAGGTAGACAATTTGTCTTGACATAAAGACATGCATTACTGTAAGTTCGAACCTTACCATTATTGATAGCTCTAACTTTAATCCATGTGGGAATGCCGTCCGGAATGCGGTAGAACATGGTCACGTGAGTGCGGTTGTCATGGCGATACCAGTCCTTGATAAGCACATCTCTGGAGCTCTTCCCCAGTCCGATGTCAACCTCCCGGATGTTGGACAGTGGGTCACTGAAATCACAACAGTAAAGCCACCATTTTTCCCCATTATGGATTTTTTTCCGTGCGTCAGGCTCAACGAATTCAAACGAGCCTTCCATTCTCTTCTACAAATCTGATAGCAACCTGTGGCAAGACCAAGGTGAGAGAGAGCTTGAATAAAACATGGCTTTAAACCATTGAAAAGCCTTTCTTAGTGGAATTTTATGTTCAATCTGCAGTTTTTTAGTGGCGACGGTTGTAAAGAGCCTATACTTGTCAAATCTTGTCCATCTCTGATGTTTATGCACCCCCATGAGATAGTGGTATCATCGCCAGGTAATTGTTTTGAGCCTAAAGGACCAGTCCAAATACTCTGCGTATGGGAGTCTATCTGTAGTCTAGCCGTATAGAAATTTTTGCTAATGCGTTTGATGAGAATTTACAGAGTAGCCTAGCAAATGAGGGTAAGTTTGTATGTATAGCTTTGATTCCCTAGCTTATTGCATATTTGTTTTTTTCACCTTTCCCATCATATTACATGTATTACTGGGAAAACTGTAACTGTGTAGTCACCCCTGATGAAAGGTCTAAATATGGAATTACTAGTAGCCATAGCCAATCTTCTACGACAGATTAGCCCTTCACAAACGGCGTCCTTCTTTGTATTTAATCAGTGCTCAGCCATGCTTTCCAAACCCCCATATCACGTCGGTACAGTCTACCTATCTGCTGGCACCTTGCCAATCTTGGGGTAATGTCCTCCACCACCAAACAGACTCAGGGGCGGACCAAGACTGTTTTGCTACGGTGGGTGATGTGTATCATTGTGGTACCTAAATGTAATTTTCAGGCACTCCTTCCCCAAAAATTCGTACAAGGGCGCATTGCCTGGTAAATCAAGGTCGCAACAAAGAACATCGTCATCGATTATCACCTTACACGTGACTGTGTTTGCTGTAGTCACGTGATGTGAGTCATCCCACCGAAACCAACTTCCGAGAAGAAGCGGAACAGAAACGCTTCAGTCTCGCTAAGAGCTAGACGTGTCGACGATAAACTGTATATACGGTCAGTGTGAAGGTCTAGACGTCAAGTTCTAGCACTACAACATGGCGAGTAACATGCCAGATGACTTTGACGAGCAGTTTTTGGCGTGCCCAGTCTGTATGCTGCACTTCCGGGACCCCAGAGTCCTGCCATGTTTACACACATTTTGTAGGGAGTGTCTGCAAGAATGGGCCACCAAACAACAGCCGCTGGAGTGTCCAACCTGCCGCACACAGGTCAGTCTACCAAACCAAGGTGTGGACGGACTCAGGACCAACTTCTACGTCAACAACCTGCTGGACTTCGCGGCGGCCAAGAAAGGGACTGAGCCAGGTGTGCCATGTCAGGTGTGTGAGGGGAACCTGGAGGGGTCAAAGTCTTGGTGTGCGGATTGCGCCACCTTGCTGTGTGAGTCGTGCAATCTGGTACACCGTCAACTTCCATTTTCCAAAGATCACGAAGTCATCTCTGAAGAAACGCTCAAGGCAGAAAAAGACGTGGGAAAAGTTTATCGTAAACGACACTGCGACAAACACAAGAAGTATGAGCTAGAATTCTACTGTGAGAGCTGTAAGGCTTTGGTTTGTACGGCATGTACCGTGGTCGACCATCGGCCGGGCAAAGATCACAATCCGGTAGAAATCGCCACCGCCGCTCAGAAGAAAAAAGAATCCCTTCAAGCACTGCTGCAAGACATACACCCACGTCTGAGGGAAATTCAGGCATCAGCTAAGGAAGCTGAAAGGAAGATTTCAAACATAGCCCCCTCGAAAGAGGTAGCCACGGACCAAGCCAAGTCATATTTCCGCCAACTTGCTGATCTTCTCCAAAAGCGTGAAAGGGAGGTTTTGAGCCAGATTGACGAACAATGCCGAGCCGATGGCAAGGCTCTACAGACAAAGAAGGAAGCGATAGAGTTTGAGTTGGCCGGACTGACGAGCGCACAGACGTTCTGTCAACAAGCTGTAGAACACGGAAGTGACGTGCACATTCTGGAGGTGGGAAACCAAGTCCAAACAAGGGTAGAAACTCTGCTGGCAAAACAACTGGACCTGGAGTCCGACTGGAGCGAGATTCAGTTCGTCGAGAATACGGCTGTCATGGACTTTGCGGAAGATGTTAAACGCTTGGGTATTGTGAGAAAAAAAGTCAAGTCCAAGTTGGTAAAGAAGGAGACCCAAGCCGGAAAATATAAACCGTGCTATGAGGAGGATGCATGTAACGCGAAGGTTGATCCGTTCGCACCGGACGACATGCCGGCTGAGAAGTATCCACAGTGGCCTAAGGAGGATGCGCGTAAAGCGAAGATTGATCCGTTCGCACCGGACGACATGCCGGCTGAGAAGTATCCACAGTGGCCTGAGGAGAATGCGTGTAACGCGAAGATTGATCCGTTCGCACCGGACGACATGCCGAAGTATCTACAGTGGCCTGAGGAGGATGCATGTAACGCGATTGATCAGTTCGCACCGGACGACATGCCGAAGTATCCACAGTGGCCTGAGGAGGATGCATGTAAAGCGATTGATCAGTTCGCACCGGACGACTTGGCGGCTGAGAAGTGTTCACAGTGGCCTGAGGAGGATGCATGTAACGCGATTGATCAGTTCGCACCGGACGACATGCCGGCTGAGAAGTATCTACCGTGGTCTGAGGAGGATGAATGTAGCGCGATGATTGAGCCGGCGTTCGAACTGGACGACATGCCGGCTGCAGCTGAGATGTATATACCGTGTCCTGAGAAAGATGAAGATGCCGTAAAATGTGAACCGTTCGTACCGGACGACATGCCGGCTGCAGCTGAGTATATACCGTATCCTGAGGAAGATGAAGATGACGTTAAAGTTGTACCGTTCAAACCGGACGACATGCCGGCTGCAGCTGAGTATATACCGTATCCTGAGGAAGATGAAGATGACGTTAAAGTTGTACCGTTCAAACCGGACGACTTGCCGATAGTGAATTATATACCGTGTCCCGAGGAGGCTGTAGCTGCCGTAGACATTGGACCGTTCGAACGGGATGATACGCGGGCTGCTGAGAACTTTACACCATGGCCTGAGAAGGATGAAGATAACGTGAAGACTGAGCCGTTAGAACAAGTCAAGACGAAATACGGCCGCAGGCGTCGGCATTGGAAACGTTAGACGGTTAAAAGAAGACAGTTAAAGCAGGAAGCCCTTATGAAATCGCACTATCCCCATATGGTTAATGTGTGATAGCATGATACACAGGACAATATAGGATAATATACAAGAAAACTGATCTACTTAATGGTGTTAGAGGAACACAAGTCCTTAGGAGTACAATATTACAAAAAAATAACTTGATCACGATGTTATGCACACATGTACGTCACGGACATTCCTGAGAGCGCACCTAGGATAGCTACGTTTCAGGGAAATTTGACGTTTAATTCCAATGATGGTAATTTCAAAGTCCACACGGCCAAAGGGTAGATCAGACAGATAACATCATTGTATATCGTAACAAATTAAACGTGACAGCCGTGTTCATGTGTTTGGGCTTGGCTTTCATTCGGACTATATATGGCTACTGTATGTGAAGGGGCCTTGTACACGAATCGACAAACGACTTTTACACAGTGGCCGCCCATTGGAAGGGACACTGTACACGTACATGTGATCTAACACCTATCGGGTCAATATTCATTTTAATTCAATCTTGTATAAGTGAATGATATGTAAAGTTTAGTCACAAATACTAGAACTTGAATGTTTGAATGTTTCTTAGATCACCTGACCCCCGGGTCTTCTGTTGACATAGTGGAGTTTTAGATGATAGTGGCTCTTGGTGGTAACATAGAGATAGCAATTTGTCTATAACTCGACAGCGATCAGCGATCCATACATAGGAAGGCAAATTAAAATTCAAACCCAAAATCTTGTGATTCACCGAGAATGTTATTTAACCTCATTGCTTCCAGATGTTTTATAAGTAGATAATGCGTTGCTATTTAATAAAAAGATACCAAATTTGTTTATGCTTGTGCTAGTAGAAGTTTTACAACATTATTGCAGCAAGTCATGAATCTCTAACAAGGAGGATTATAAGTGACTTATCAATCTTGCAAGCTGAAACAATTCACAATTCACAATCAAATACATTGATATAAGAACACCACTGACCCATCTATTTTCCGTCGAACAGTTGTACAGATGCAAAAATATTATGGATTTTTATTGTTATAGAAGCTGCAAAGCTCACCTTAAACCAGAGCTGAAAACATCAAAACCGGAAGTTCCGCAGAAGTAACATAACCCGCCGCTATAGATCATCCCACGTTTATGTCTTTACCTGACATTGTATTCAACAATGAGTTCGTAGGTGACCTCGTCGTAGCTGAGGAATTTGACGTGGTTGACGAACGGAGGTGTGGTGTCGATGGTGTAGGGGGTGGCGTGGCACACGGTGGTCGCTAGGGGGCCTCCGAATTCTATTTTGTTCACGGCACGGACGGACACATGGTAGAAACCATCTGTAGGAGTGAAATCAGTATATTATTGTCGGTGTCAAGATAGGAGTCAAGTTAAGGCACCCACCGAACATACACCCAAACACTTTATACACTCCATTGCTTTCAATGGTGTCATAACTTCATAACTGTTTATGTACTAATGAATTGGAATAGAATAAGAAAAAGGCAATGATACGAACTTATATACAGACAAATGTACATGTGTTCTCAACTTCTCAACATACAACAGAATATGAATATGAACAGACTACAGTATTGTGTAAGCACGTTTAGCGTACAGTACACTATATCTTACTGGCAAAGCTGTACTTGTGACTACCTCTTCATGCTGGCCACCTGGCCATTTGTCTACTTTTTTGTGACCCCTGAGAAGACTTTTCCCATTTACCCAAGTATCAACTTCCTGCCTGTAGTGACCATCTGCTTACTGTGTTACTTCAGTGTTCATTGTAAGCAGGTTTTCAATTGAATGTAAATAGTTTCATCAGTTTGGTACCTCACTGAATAAAAATAGCTTTTTATGCAAACCCTTGCTTCATTTTCACCGACGTTTCGGTGACCGTCTATCTCATGCCTCAGGGTAATTCTGACTGTTTCACACTGCAGTTATAGTTGTCTCTACTTACAGATGCGGTCGCTAAACGTAACAAGTTTACATATATACAATTAGAAGGTGGGGTGTATCTACTGACCGTCCAGCTCCAGAGGGTAGGCGATCCCCCTTGGGTCCACTCGTCCTCCCCGTACAGGTGCAAACCTATGCTTGTGCGACTAACGTCTTCATAGTGACAACATAGTCATTGTGGCCACTTTTAAGTGATCCCTTTTAAGTGAATATTTTTCCCATAGACCCAAGCATTAAAATCCTGTTTGTAATGGCCACCTCTCTATTGTGTCACTTGAGTGTTCACAGGGGCAGGTTTGGATACACGTTTCTACTGACCGTCCAGTTCCAGAGGGTAAGCGAGCCCCTGGTGTGTCCACTCGTCCTCCCCGTACAGGTGGGAGTGCGGGTCCTTGTGCGGATGGACGTCATCCTGGCAGTGGTCCGTCCCCACTGTCCACGTGTACCCGAAAATACCTGTCTCGTTGTCATGGAAACCGTCCCAATTAGCTGAAGAAATAAGATTGTATTTTGGATTACCCCATTCACAACAGGGATGTATCAAACAAATATATGTTAACATAGCTATCTTTAAAAATTTCAAAATCAAGTTCTACGGCTACTAGTGGCACAATACATGTAAATGATGGTATTTGGTACACTATAATACTCTACGAATCTATAGAAGAATATCGTCAACATATCTGTAATGATCGAAAGTCCAGAAGCTACATGGTAACATATCACATGACTTGGCTTGATAACATATGATTATGCCGATTGATAATGGTAACATTAAATGCTAAATACCGGTGACGTAAGTGTTTGGCCGGAAATAGCGCAGATCTTCCAGAGGCTTGTTTCCGTTGAACACAGTCCTGGATCCTTCTCCGTCTATAACGGCCCTGTATGGATGGGATAAAAACACAAAAATTAATGTAGAATGATAACTTTATGTCCATGTATACACGAGCCATGATGATGATTTCTATGGAAATGTCACTCTGGCTTTAAGTTATCTTAATATTTTGCTATTGATGTAAGATGAGATGTATGAAAAATGATTATTCTTATCCACCTGTAAAAAAATATAAATTATAAATCGTAGATACACTGCGATCAATGAGTAAAATTAGAAATACAACAATAAAATGTTAAGTATCGCATTATACAATATATTGCTTTTACGTTACGTCACAATTGTACAGTATCATAAGAGTGACAGACAGGAGCTGATGTGGAAAGCCCTACCTGTGGTTTGGCAGAGGTGTCTGCTCCACACATCGATCCTCCCACTCGTCCGGTACAAACTCCTCACACACCTCCGCTGACGTCACGTCCTGGCTCACGTTCTCCAGCGGGCCGGGGGATGGGGGGACGAAGTCGACTATCACGGGGTCAGAGGTCAGGATGTTTGTGTAGCCTAGTTGTGGTTGAAAGGGGTTTTGTTTGATCCACATTAGCTTTCGAAATTAAGTTTCTGTCAGGGTGGTCCCAACTTGAAGAAGCATGTACTTAAACATGCAAAAACATTACAGAAAGACGTAAAATAATCAAATCAGGTCCAGTTCAGATGTCAGGATGTTCGTGTGGCCTAGTTGTGGTTGAAAAGGGTTTAGTTTCATTCACGATTATATTACAGAAATTTAATATATTGCAACAATTTTGCACAGAATTTGATAAAACTTATTTTACGCATCGTCGAAAACCTTTCCAGGTCCAAAGCATATCAAGGTTTAGTCGTGACTTACCCACGATATTTTTTAACCAAAAACATGAAGTGATATGTTCATGAAGTGAAGAGATTCTAAAATGGTTGAATAGAAGACCAAACCAAGACAGATCTGTATGTTAATTAGTCGCTTAGCATCTGTTGTTTGCGCTGGGGTGGGGCCTCATTTGCTGTTGAGGTTGGGGTTATACAATCATCACATACTCTCACATGTTGCTGGCTCAATAAATATAGCTCAGGATTGATGATGACTTACCCACTGCATTATTGAGATACAGGTTGTAGTAGTACAGCTGGTTGTGTATCAGGTTCAGATCCTCGTGAACCACCTCCACGGCGTGACCGATCCCAAGGCGCTCGAAGTTGTGGAAAACACCGTCCTATGAAAAAAAGTATTATGTTATAATGATTGGTAGTGTTTAGGTCTGTGATATGTCACCAAAAACGTATAAATGTAAAAAAAAATAGTATTATCAATGTAACAACATATGTTACAGTTCGAAAGAAAACTGCTGGTGGGGCATGATCTTCTATTTGCTGTAGTATATCGATATCTATGAGCTGGTATCAGATATCTCATACTTCTTATTCACAAACCAACCATCAAACCAAGCAACAAGTGAACGAATTGTCTTCAAGTAGACTTTGTCTTACCCTGCTTCCTATTGGGCACCCCAAATTGTCTTCAACTCTTTTGTATTCATAGTTAGGGCATAAAAGACCCCCCACCACCACTTCAGTGTCACTGACGAAAGATAGTGGGTGCTATCTGAAACGTCTGACCGTTTCCAAAACCATATCCAGTTGCTTGTGTAACTGCTTTTGGGCGTATCTTACTACCTAGATGTCTAATAATCAATCTGCATCGGCGTAACAAATGGACGCTATTGGAATATAAGACCCCCTGCCGAATATAAAACAAACCCCTTCGTTTCTCTTTTAATCCACAGGAAACAACTCATGCCACCATACCCTGTACATGACAACACCATGCCCCTCTATCTCCTCCAGCAGTTCACAGCGCCCGTCGTCGCTGTAGTCGTAGTTGAAGCTGAGGCATTTAGTCGGGGGCAGAGCCAGGCAGTCCCGGGCGCACCTTTGTGCGAATGGATAATTAGCTACATGGTGAGGCTTTGAGAGCACTCTTCCTGAAGAAAAAGAAGAAGAAATGAAATGTTCTCATAGGAATGATAATGGCGGTAGCTTGGTCGGCTCAAATACATCTCAGTAAGATTGCAATTGGTGATGAACCTTTCGCATGAACACTCTAGCGTATGTAGCATAAATATATAAGTTTCATCGTCCACTTACTAGGCGGAATAAGAATGTTACTTATCAACTAATCCCTGAAGAGATGTAAATTTAGTTTAGCCAATAGGGACGTTATCATTCGTGACTGCAACATGAACTTGCTAGATGCATTTGATGACAGAAGCTGTGGTTATACTCCTGTCACATTTGGCGAAAATCGATCGGATGACGATTCTGCGGTAATCGCCCGAGCCTCGCTTATAATAATAACTTTATTGCACAACAATTGTACAAGGTACAACGTATGGCTTATATGTGACAGGTGCGGTTTTCAGGTGAAAATACGCGCAACCCTCTGTCGATCTTAAATATGGCCGATCTTCCATCGATACGCCCGAAGATCGTGGATAATGTGACAGAGGTATAACGGTCAGTTTGCGGTCACATGTAGGTCGTTCGATCGTCGTACGATTTTCATAACAGGATTTTCAAGCAGGCAGTGACAGAGCCAACACCCCACAAGGATCAAAGTGAGCGTTTTGTGCAGCAGGACAGATCGTAGGACGATCGCACCAAACTATGTGACCGCGCCTTCACGACGGTAACTCACCTAGACGCGGCGCTGCAAAGTACTCCAGGTTGCGAGTATCGTGCGGATCATGTCCAATGCTGATGTCCGCGTTGATCTTCTTGGCGTCGACTTCCTTCCACGGAACGACTTGGTCACCATACACCTTCCGTCCAAGCCCTATGGCTTCCTACGAACCAAAATCCAAGAAAAGAAAGAAAAAGATAATAATATCGTACTGTTCTTGCACTTATAAAACAAAGAAACTGTATAGAAGAAGCCTATCAACCCGCTATGAAGCGGAACTCTTGATGTAAGACAAAGAAGAAGCTTGACGATTCGCATATACGTCAGAGCCCATTAGCTCTCTCTGAAGAAATACGGCTGGCGATATCGACTTCTGGGCACATTTGACCCATTTTTGTCTTGACGTCATGTACCATACGTTGAAAGACAGTTACTTTTGAAGTCGCTGGTATCAGTGTAACGAGCATCGCCCGTGCTGTTTTGGCGGGAAAGTTAAAAGCCGCGTAAGCATTTGCACAAAACATCGTGAACAGCTTTTCGGACTTTTAATTAACTGTGTTATTGTGTCCAGTACTATGTACTCATCATCATATCGTTCCGTAACAGTACTGCAGCCAGTCATGTCATAATCCGAAATAACCTCACAGTAGCAAAAGCATAGACAGGATCTACCTTCTGGCTTGCTAAAGCTGTATCATCCAAGGCGACAGCTGAGGAGCGAAGGATGCTGGGATGGCTTGTGGAGATGAAGTCAGGAGTGACCCTACCCGCTGGTAGGGTGACGTCATATGTAGGCAGCTCACACGTCACCAGTGACGTCAGCTTGGCCGAGTTGGTGCCAGTTACGGTGAAGTAGAGAGGAACTCCTCCTCGCAGAACCTTCAGAACAACAAATTGGGCATTGCAACCATCAATCAAAGTGCCGAAGACGATGTGTAATAAAATGTGCAGGAGGCCTTAAGTGTAAAAAGCGTCATGATAATATTTTCGGACACAGTAGATTTAGTCAAGATTTCAGTCTTTGTCAGACATATGTGAGCTAGTCAACTGCCCACAGAAGTCCAAAGTATCTTTTAGAAGTTGGATATTGGACTCATAATGCCTGTGTGTATGTGAGTGTCGCTGTTACACCTCCGGTGGTGAATCTATCACTTGGAAGGACGCTCCCTCCTCTGATCTTGCTCAGTCACTGGCGAAAGGAAGAGGGTGTAGCTGAAGCGGCTGACCATTTCGAAAGTCTATATCTAGTTGCTTCATCTTTCGTATCTTATTACCTGGATGTCTATCCTATTCTAATGCCTTCATCAACGATACTTCTGCTAGACAATGCTTTTGATTATAAAACCATACCTGCTCCACTCTCGTTGTAGAGCCTCCCAGTGGTTGAACCAACACCTGGTCGCTGCCTCCCCTGGTGACGCCGACAGAGTAGGTGAGACCCACCTGCAAGTTGTATTTGCTTTGCATTTACATGTAGAATTGCATTTTGTATCATATTTTATGTCATACCTGTGACGCGAAAACGTTCGTTACGGGTGTTCCGGACCGTACGCTTCCGTATCGCACAGGTTCGAAAGGCGTATCACACAGGCTCCATTGGAGTGAATCGAACTTGCTGTTGCAACGAATTGCTGTTGCAACACTTTTGGTTCAAGGGCACCAAAGTTGCAACACTTTTGGTTCAAGGGCACCAAATTTGTTCAACTTCTGGCGCATTTCGCATCAATACATGGGTTTTCTCAGGTGGGTATGACATAAATAAAATACAACACGGTGTATTCCGCATCACCCTCGGTCTCAGCCCTCCCGCGGGTCGGATCACCCTCCGGCCTTCGGCCGTGTTGTATTCTATATGTATGATGAATGTACTTTATTATTAAATGTGAATGGTGCACAGCATCAGCATTTTATGGACTAGTGCATAATATTGCATTGCACTACATGTCCATGTACCAAGGACCGTCATGCCCTACTCAAAGCAACTGTAGAGGCCACCACCATTGACACCAAACTTTACTGAGACATCTTGCGCAGGTGGCAGAAACTAAGACATCTTGCGCTGGTGGCCTTTCTTATTAAAGTAACAGAATGATTGACACGACGATAGCGGTAAGAAGAAGAGAAGCGATATTTTTCTATTTACCTTTGGACAGACGAGGACAATGTGGCACTGTACTCAAGTTATTAAATCCCATTAACAGTGCCACATGCACAGAACAGGCAGAAGGTAAAGGTATTTTTTTTTCTTTTACCTCCCAACCGAAGTCAGGAACCCATTTTTACACCACGGTGAAGTGAGGAAGGTCGTGTAAAGTGCCTTTCCAAAGGGCAAAACGTCGGGGGCACGACGAGTATCGAACTCGGGACCTCTAGATTACGAGCCTTACGCTCTACCACACACGACGCCACGAAGAGGTACACTGCATGAAAAGCCTCATTTCCAGGATGGAAACTGACTTACACATTCCTGGAAATTATACATGTCCTTCAAAAACCGGCCTTTGTCTGCCTATTTCCCCTACACGTCTGGTGTAAGGGTCCTAGAAATTCCCGTACAAGCGCGTGTCCAGGTATGTAAGAAAAAAAACAGGGACATTACACGCCGAACCAGGAAAGTCATGTACACAGCCAGGACACACAACATTTCACAGGTGTGTAAGTCCCTTGAAACACCTGGAAATTAGAGTTTTCGTGCAGTGGTATTTGCGATACAAAGAGAGAAAGCTGCACCTCGCTCCTGTCGTCCTGCACGGCCAGTTCCAGCAGGAAGGCGGGTTCTGTGTAGTCCCTCCCGGACTTCTGCTGCACGATGCAGCTGGTCGTCTGGTCACGGGCTGCTCGCTCGGTCTCTTTTACGCGGAAACCTTCAAATGGCTACACATGATAATGAATGAAAACATTTACCATAGTGCACATTTTTGCCACACCGAGCTATGTACAGGTTACAACAAGACATGTTGAAGACATTCCTTTAACAGATACAACTTAGACAAAACTATCGTTAGATGAATTCAACTTCTCCTAGCTTTTTCAGTTATTGTGGGGGTAAAAGAGCCAAACCAAACAAGGCATCAGTAGCCGATACACCGACAGCATTCATAAAACAAACTATTTGTGGGTTTTACCTTTAACTAAACAAAATTAATGTATTTCTCTAGTGTACTCCCTCTTAGGAAGTAACGTTATGTATATATTTTTTATAGTAGAGTTCCTCTGGCGCAGGTAGGAACGTCTTGTTCCAATTTGTTTCAATTTTTGTTCATTTTGTATAATTCACCGGGCTTACTTATATTTTGCGTCCATGTGCGTGTTGTATTTGACACCAAACATCTCACTTACTTACTTCTTTGCGTGCGTGCGCTTGCTATTTGGCATTAAACACAACGGAAACCATTTATACTATGCATCTGGCATGTTGTGAGTCGATACTCTTCTCAGCGACCACCTGTCCAAATCGACCGCTTTTGCCCGGTCCCCCGGGAGGTCGTCTTGGGCAGGTTTGACTGTATCTTTAAAGTCACCTCGTTGACGGCGGTCCTGTTGTGGGCCGTTACTATGGAAATCACCACGAAGTCGAAAACATTGTGTTTCTAAACCTTTCAAAGGCTTTATATTGAAGACCCTCAAAGTTCAATGTTGTCCGACTGATCAATCTAAAAGGTTACATGTAATCAGTTGATATTATTTTTCTTAATATAAAAAGATTTGCTGCGTCGATGTCAGTCCCTTTGTTACTCTTAGGTATGCATATCCCCGTAGGACTAAAACTGGTTTCATCTACCTTTTAAAAGCTTCATATTGAAGCTCAAAGTTATACATCTGATCAATCTAAAATGTCGCATGTAATAATTTTTACCGCCGCAAATCCATTACCTTTGTTGCTCTTTAGTATAGAAATCCCCAAAAGGGCGGAAAGTGTGTTCTTCGTTTTAAAGGCTTTGGACTGAAGACCCGCGCAAAGTTCAAAGTCTTTCGTCTTATCACCCTAAAATGTCGTCTGTGATCAGTTGATACGGTTTTTCCTGCCGCAATGTTACCGCGTCTAATCCGATCACTTTGTGGTCCTTAAGTATACAAATCCCCACAGGGCGGAAATCGCGTTCTGTCATCTTTCAAATGACTTGTATAGAATACCCTCCAAGTTCAAAGTTGTTGGTCCGATCATCCTGGAATTTAGCTGCAATCAGTTAATATCATTTCTCGTAAATGTATGATCTTACTTTGTGGAAGCCAGTTCCGTTATGTCCTCAAGGCAAAATTGTTCTACTAGATACTACCTTTTAATGGTTTTAAACTGAAGACCCTCAAAGTTCAAAGTTGCCCGTCTGATCGCCCATAAAGGTCACCAGTAATCAGGTAATATGATCTGTATCTGTTTCTACGGCTTTAACTGCGCCCAAATCAGTTACGTAGTGATCATTAGCTATAGAAATCCCCGTAGAGCATTAAGTTTCCTTTTGTACCTTTTAAAAATACTTAAAATTGAAGACCATCAAAGGTAACCGTTATCCGTCTGATCTTGCAGTCATACCACATTCATACCAGTATATCTGGTGTATACATTGCTCTAAACACTCTAAGTACCCGTTCTATCTAAAGAACGTACCTTTACCGAGGCATAGATCGAGAAATCATGAGGCGTTTCGTCCGGCTCCTCTGAGTTGATTGCAAATATCGTCGCATTTTTTGCTTATCTGTAATTGTTCCAATGTTCGTTTGTACTCTCAGTTTATTTTCTGATGACGACACGAAAATGAGCATGTTGAGTGTGGCGCCATCATATTATGTACTTATATGTTACAATAAAAAATAAGATTTAAAATAACGTACCTTTACCGAGGCATAGATGGAGAAATCAGGAGGCGTTTTGTCCGGCTCTTCTGAGTTGATTGCAAATATCGTCGCGTGAATCGTTGGGGTGGAGTACTCCCAGATGAGTTTGTTGATCAGAGTCTTTTTGATGGTTGTGAAAATCAGGTTTAAATTCAGCTCCAGGATCCCCCTGAGCTCCAGTCTCAAAGGGACCAGGTTCATGTCCATACGGATACTGGAAAATAGCATAGTGGAGCAAAACATGAGAAGTTTGCGTCTTTGGCAGAATGTTTTGTCAAAACCGTAGTTAACAGTAACTGTTGCCTTGTATAGTCTGAGCTGATGGATAAATCAAACTCCATACGGATACTGGAAAATAGCATAGTGGAACAAAACATGAGAAGTTTGCGTCTTTGGCAGAATGTTTTGTCAAAACCGCAGTCTTGTATAGTCTGAGCTGATGGATAAATCAAACTCCATACGGATACTGGAAAATAACATAGTGGAGCAAAGCATAGGAAGTTTGCTCATTTGGCAGAATACATATTTTCGTCAAAACCGTAGTTTACAGTTGCCTTGTAGCCTGTGCCCATGAGTAAATCAAACTTTTAGCAGTCCCTCAACTGTCCAGACCACTAGAGGTATAAACTGGCGAACACCATGAAGTCTGGAGAATTGAGAACATACTAGTTTTGTTAATGTATGTATATGTGCTGACATGGGACAATCCGTACAGAAAAACTGTCTGTTGCCATTGTTTTGGTGGTGTGATGACTAGTTTCCGTTAAGGTAAAGGGGAATCTGATCTCACATTGAACGGCATGATCTTTATAGTCTTACGTGATAAGTCTTGGAAAGGGAATTGTCTAGCATGGCCATAAAGGAAAATTGGTCCATCAACATATGATACCAGTGTATCGATCACAATTACAGGGCTCCCTTGGAAACCAGTCTGCTAGACTGAAGGGACTACCCTACAAGATCAATAAAAATGATAAAAATAAAATAAATATGAAAACAATATATGATATTTACTTTGAGCATTTTGTAAAGGTTTGTATTTCAGCTGCCTGATAGACAGTTGATAAGCAATCACAATTTACAAAAAAATTTCGTACTGCTCTGGGCTTGAGTAGCCACATGAGACATCACCACCCACAGACAGTAACTGAGGCTTGATCTGACATGAACTTTATGCTCGGTCACGAGCAAATGCCAATGATCATGCTACCAGACGCAAACAGCTGTGCCTAAAGTTTGCCCGATCACTCATGGACTATGAGTTTAGAGACTGGTTACCGCCATCTAGGGTACAGATCACAGGCAGGGCGACTCGCAATAGCCACAAACTGTACTGCCAGAAAGCTAACACCAATCGTTATCTCAAGTCCTGTGGCGTCGGGCGTGGCGTAACTGGTAGAGCGTTCGGCTCGGAATCTAGAGGTTCTGAGTTCGATCCCCGCCGTGCCACGCCCCGACGTTGTGCCCTTGGGAAAGGCACTTTACACGACCTTCCTCACTTTACCCAGGTGTAAAAATGGGTACCTTCTGTCTGTATCGTGTATGTGGCACTGTTAATATAAGTTACCAAAACCTGATTGCAGTGCCACATTGTCCCAGTCTGTACAAAAAGCAAAATAGAAAAAAAAGTCCTGCATTCCATACCTGACACGTCTTATCAATCAGTATGGTCAGTGGTATATTTTTGATTTTGTAAATATGTTTGTAAAGAAGATACATGTCGATTTTAGATAATGTCTGTCTTACTGTTTTAAATGTTTAGGCTATACCACTTATACTTTCTGGCAAATTGAAATGTTCTTAATTTTAAGTGTACATTGGTTTTAATTCAGTGGCAACACTGCGACCTCCAATAAAGTTATTTGTATCATGTATCATGATGATACAATTACAGGAGACTATAGTTACAATCAGTGGACATTCTCTCACCTCACATCCAAGGGAAACTTGTTGAACTGTAGTTCGGCCTTGGTTGGGAACGAGGTTGTCATGATGTAGCCTCTGATTTGTAGCCTCGCCTCGAAAAAAAGGATCGATATGCCCAGCCCTCCCCAGGCTTGCACCCCCAGAGTGGGGGTCACTGACACCTGCAAGGAGAAATTAAAGAAACTCAGTCATTAAAATGTTCTGTGGTAAGAATAATTGCTCATGTATTAATAAGCTTATCAATGAGCTTACCCTATATATGCAAGACCCCTTTTGAAAACAGAAAGCGTTTTCTCTGATTGGCTGACAGCTGGTTATTAAGCTTTATTAAGGTTATTAAGCTTTATTCTATGCCTCTATTTTGTACTTTGTGTAATAGTTGTTGCCATACATTGTATCATGTACAATTGTCGTGCAATAAAGTTCTCTGTATCAGTAAGGTCCCATTTCCGCTAGACGGCAGTCGCACTGCGACCTAAATAGGATATGTGTATCATTCGCTTTCACACTGAGAATATCATACAAAACGAAAAAGTATGACCGAGAAGACAACAAAAAACACACAAAGTGTCTGTACAGTTCGTTGAGCGATATGTCAACTAGCGCCGTCCTAGTGGAAAGGGGGTATAAGCGAAAAAAACTTGTAATATCGACGATGTCGTATAACTTACTCAAAGCCCCATAGAGTTTGTGCATATTATTCAGAAATCCATGACCAGAACCGGTAATGCATTGGGACTGCCATAGGAAAGCAGCAATGGAATACAGTAAATGTAAAAAATTATACTCACTGCGGCTTTCATTGAAAGCAGGCGAACGTTCGTGGAGAATACCAGTCCAAAGCTTCCACCTGCTCCAAACCCTGCCGACCAAAGTTCCGGTTTGTTAAAACTCTTACTACAATACCCATTCACAAACACAAAGGAGCTTAGATACATTTTCCCAACAAGTATTACTACATAGTAATACTGTAATGATGATGGATACTGCAAACGTGAGTGGTCTCTCTGTTTGACGTAACGCACTTAGCTTTGCAGGCACGAGGCGCAACAGCAGCTGGTTATACTACATTGAACGACCTTTCACGCCTAACTTTTTCACAGACAAGCTTCATTGACACGACATAAAGTACAGTGACTTTTGTTTGGTCAACTATAAGCTACAAAATAAGAGAAAGAATACAGAATAGATCTTAAAATTCTATTAATTACATCTAACTGTAAACGTTGTTAAAGCTGTTAATGACGATAGTCTTACAATACATGATGACAAGGAGATGACATGGATGAATAATCCATGAATCTAGGACGATACTAGTTTTTGAACACATTAATCCAAGATTGACAACTCTGGTACTTTTGTTTCTAGTCTGAGGTTTGGTTCTCAGTAGTCGGTACGTTTACATGACTGTTTACTTGCCATTTTTGTACATTGTGAATAGTCAGGACATTTTTCTCCTGTTATTTTTGCATTTTTGCATTAAGTTCCACTAAAATGGTACTTACGAAAAACCATGGGGATCGGTCCAAGCATGAAGTTGGCTTGGTATTTGAAGAAGTCCACATTCTGTGGACCAAATGGGATCTTAACAGACAGCAACTTATCCAGTCTCGCGAAAGCATCCTTGAACACCGCATGTATGGTGCTGTCGATGGATCCTTTAGCCTGAAAATGAAGTTAAGAAAAAAAATATTTGAAGGAAGGGTGCTCTCCATCTGGCCCTGTCTGCAGCATGCAGTACTTGGGACCGTATCCATAGTCACTCCTCTCTTTTTTAGATCTCGTATATTGTCCTTAGCCAGGTCTCTTTGGGGCGTCAGCTGTTTCTTTTTCCAGCTGGCGTTCACTTTAATGCCCTCCTTGTTATTGAGTTGGTAGTCAGTCGACATACGTGGCCGAGCCAGACGCATCTACGAGAAGCAATTGTATTCTCTAGAGTCACCACTCCGATTCTGTTGTATTATACCCGGCAAATCGCCTCTTAGCGCAACAACCGGGGTTGTACTGAAGAGTACACGCTGCATACTTGCACATATTCATTTGATCCACTCACACCGGGATTGTCCCTACTCTTATCGATCCGTGTAATCAATCAATCAATCAAATGGTTTGTTTGTCAGAACGGCGTGGCAGCCAAAGGCTGAATTGTGCCCTCTTTACAAAACAAAAGATGTATTACAGTACACCATCTCGTGCGTCACATATTGTTGCACAACATCATACAGTTAAAACAATTTTAAAAGCATTCACACGTATAGCATTAAAATAATGTATCGGCGTTAAAATTATCTCATAGGTTAAAATCTAATATCGTCTAGATCACTTATTCTAGTCCAAGGGATGGCACACTTGCTTAAGACGAGTCTCTGGACATCCTGGAGATATTCACATGTAGTTATATTGTCCTTACAGCCCGGACAAAACTTAAAAATTACTAAAATACATACAAATCGGCGGAGAGGCCCTAACCCGCGGCTGCCCCTAGAAGCGCCACCTAACGTCAACGTACTGGGTACAATAACGTGCTCGTGGTGTAGATCTCTTCAACAAATGGGGCTCCCATTTAACTTCCTGTCCGAGGAACGGACCTAGGTCCTAACCAAAGCTAGATACTCGTTTACATCTGTGAGGAATTTTGTGTAAAACGCCCTTCGCAAGGGCACTACATCGGGACTTTGAACCACTATGACCTGAGCACCTGATGTGCTTACTACTTATTGTGTTTAGCTCTGTTCTATACATATACGACGTTACATTATGCATTTTATGGCCATGTTTCTAGAACTAAATACTTTGGTTCTATTCGCTTACCATATCGCGATAACGTGCTCGTACGTCCTTTATGACGCCAGTGACTGCGTCATCAGCGTCAGTTACCAGTTTCTCGACGTCGCCCAGCGAGAGCTCTAAATCCTTTGTGCCTGGTGTGTGGGAAAGATTGAATATCTAAATGATCAGAGCCGATAAGCAGACTAAAAGATAAACAGATATAGTATACGCTCGTAGATGTTCGTAGATTTAATATGTATGTGCAATATACGGGAATATTTGAAATAGTCAGCTAACAGATGTGACTTATCTGACAGAGACCGCCATTATGGAATTGGATTGTTTAGACATAACCGATGCTGTAGTGCTAATGCTTATTACAATTCTACCCAAGTTTACCGACTAAGACCATATAAATTCATTGGTCTATAGTGCTACATAAACGCAATGCATGGTAAAAATGCACATTCCGTTAATGATTCCAGTAATGGCGCCGTGACATTCTGTTGTTTGTACGATCGTCATACGAAAGTAGATTGATAACATTGGTACGATAGTCTTGTAAAGTACAATATTCACTCGTCGTCGTGTTATAATTTCATTCATTCATTCATTCATTCATTCATTCATTCATTCATCCATGATGAATGTTGTCTTTTTAAGATATCAGCAGTTAGCAGCCTGCTTGAAACAATTGAGTCATAGCTAAGAGACGATGGAAAACAGAAGACCTACTTCTTTTTCTCCTTCCAGACGGTACCAGGCCTGTTGTTTGACAAACTCCCAGCTGCAGCCTGGTCCTGCTGAAGACGCTTACATAGGGGAGACACAGGTCGTCCCGGACTGAGCAGAGGGTTACTTGGAAGGTGAGCTGCAAGAGCATTTTGGTTTGTTTATGAATGAAAGTTAAATGACAAAAAATAATGACAAAGGGAAGATGGAACTATATTGCGCGACAGTTGTAGCAAGTACAATGTAAGGCAATCTGTATGTACTTGGGAGTTGCACTACGTATTGCTATAGCTTATATCTAGCAAATAATCCAATCCAATCAGGTCTAACAGTATAGACAAGGCCATTAGATATCATAAATGTAGCAATCAAACAATTTGGGATTATATATTGCATTATGCCATTTTCCTATATCAAAGAATCTGATGTACATTTATACACCTTCTTACCTCGACGCCACCTGGAACCCTGGTCATTCTGTACTTGTACTTAAAGCTCACTTGCGCGATGTCCAGGATCAGTCTGTTTTCTTCTGTACGCCTGACATCTTCCGCCGCTGTTTAAGGAAGTAAAATGTAGTAAAATATAGTAATTAACTATATTGCTTGATAGATAAGGGATGCCTTACTCTTTATAATTGAATATTTCTGCCATCTTATTTTGTAAGTTTAGAATAGAGTAGATATATATAGAATACAACACGGTGTATTCCGTACCGCCCAAGGTATCAGCCCGACCGCGGGTCCGACCCGCGGGAGGGCTGAGACCGAGGGTGATGCGGAATACATCGTGTTGTATTTTATTTATGTCATACGTATACCCACCTGAGAAAACCCATGTTTTGATGCGAAATGCGCCAGAAGTTGAACAAATTTGGTGCCCTCGAACAATAAGTGATGCAACAGCAATGTTCCAACGTCCGAATCAGGTATTCGAATTGCCAATTCGGCCCGCTCGAAACAGTTCGATTTATTCGAATGGAGCCTGTGTGATACGCCTTTCGAACCTGTGCGATACGGAAACGTACGGCCCGGTCCGGAACACCCGTATCGAACGTTTTCGCGTCACAGATATGGCATAAAGATAAATACAGATAGTATTGTGTGAAGAGCAGTGAACCAACCCTGGTTCTGAGAGGGGAGAGGCTAGAAAGTAGGTCAGACAGAGTCTGGATTGGAGATCCAGAGGAGAGAGTCTGGAAAGATCTCGGAGAGAAGTGGCAAATAAAATGGATTGTGGACTGCACGTATCTTTTCGACTTCATTCAATATAATGAACCTGTAACATCATATTTTGTTTCAAACAGTAAAGCATAGGTGGATAAATTTAAAAAAAAAAAGACTAATCAAAACTTACCAAAAGATGGTTTGGTTATGTTGAAGGTCTTCCTCCATGATCCCAAACCTAGCGTCAGCTGGTTACTGCAAGGGTTGATCACTACAGACGCACTGATGGTTTGCTTGGTGAAGAAAAGATCCAGCTCCACACAGCACGTCACACCCATGCAGTTGTCCTCGAAGAAACAGTGCATGTTCTGGGGTAGATGCTCCCGTAAATCGGGACAGCCTAGAGTAGAGAAAGCAATAAAAGGTCAATGAACAAGTCAATACTTTCAATCTGCCAACGCTCTGCAGACTCGGTGGAATATTTATTCAATTATTTATTACCGTATCAGCATTGCAGATGTACAAACAGGGAAAATGCAATCTGGATGATGTTGATATTTACAATTTGGACACATGTTATTAGGTCAATATTTCTCCATCAAAGATAAACAAAGTTTACATTTTTAAGGTGTTAAAAACTTTAAGAAACAAATACCATGTACCAAGGGATGACATAAAACGAAACAACAGTGTGGAGGATATGGTCAGTTGTTCATTTAAAGTACATACTGTTTTCTGGCTTCCTGTAGTTTTTAAGCAGAGTGTTTCTGGAACCAGTCGCGGAGTTTCCTCCGTCATGCAGAATCCTCCTCAGTGCCGCGTCATCGAGTGTCTCGGGCACAGGGCAGGATGTCTTCTCTATATAAAGTGACTCCTGAAGTAAAAAAAATCACCATAGATTCTTAACAACCCCACAGAGCTTGATCGTTGCCCTTGTTACTGGGACACATACTGCAGATCTCGAAAATGATACTGATAACATAATTTATGTTTCTAGTCTTTGTCGTGATTTTCAGGCATCGTGTTTCACTGTACACAATACAAAGATTACTCATTGACATGCAACTGGATAAATGGTAAGACGATTTAGGTATCATCCACTGCTGTCTTTCGTCACTTTCGTCAGTGACCAAGGATGGTTGTATCGCTATGGTTGCGAGCAGTAGCTTTTTGGCTTTGCAATGCTTCGAATGGTCTGCTCGAAAAGAACATATTGAAATTCGGCAACCTTGTTCCTACAAAAAGGGTTGTGCACATAATTTCCCCTAACACCATACATAAGGGGTAAATCTCAATAGACATGTAAACAAGTAACGCTGCCACTACTAACCTGAAGCCGTTCTACCGTCTGTTTGAGTCGAGACGCGGCATCCGACAGCCCAGACGAAGTCATGAAGTCTAATACTTTGGAAAGTTTCAGACTCCGGAAGTCAAACTCTAATGGTGAGACAACGTCCTTCAGCTCTGGAAGATCCAGGCTGCTCACAAAGCCTAGGACAGGAAAACCGTGGAATATTCAATTCATAAAGGATACATTCGCCATTTCCGGTTTGCCCATGTATAATGCCTACAGTGTGAAGTGACTGTGATTGTAAACAGCATAACACGATCGCGATTTTGCGATATTGCAGTCAGACAGTATCAGTAAGCCGCTGTCACTCACTAAGCCTTTTCAATGTACGTTTCTATTTATTTATTTATTTATTTGTTCAGCTGTTTACAAACAGCCAGGGCTGCCCAACTAGCCTAATGTACGTTTCTATAATATCTTTTAAAAAGATGGAGAAAACAAAAAAAATAAAGTTTACTTGTAAAGCTTCCAGAGTACACCATGAGTTCTTGCAACACCGACTTCGAATTCATTTCATGATTTTTACAAGAAGCCTAAATGTGAAGGTTTTAAAGAAAATACGATATCGTGGCCAAGAATCATCAGAACACTTGTTGCATTTCTTTGCGGTCTCGGTTTCTTTTTCTAACCTTTTGCTTGGTCATGCGGTGGCTCCGCGTCCCTTTTCTTTCTTCCCTCGATATCCGTAAACTCCAGAATGAGGTCGGAAATACCGGAAACGTCAGGTTCCGTTCTTGCCGGGGAGGTGTCCTCTTCCTTGGGGCCTAAAAAGTTTCCTCGAGATACGACCTCATTCTGTGAGATGATATAAATTCTGAGACA
The DNA here is from genome assembly GCA_019207045.1 of Branchiostoma floridae x Branchiostoma belcheri. Lineage (NCBI taxonomy): Eukaryota > Metazoa > Chordata > Leptocardii > Amphioxiformes > Branchiostomatidae > Branchiostoma > Branchiostoma floridae x Branchiostoma belcheri. The sequence continues at coordinate 4,080,617 of CM033037.1, read as the reverse complement.
TTCACAAGTGGAATCGTGACATCTCAATAACTCTAAATGATACACCCTATTACAAAATCTTACTGATTAATTTGATTATATATTCAGATGTAACAACTCCCTCAATGCTAGAATAGGTAAATATATTTAAGACTGCTTTGTCATAACAAAAAATGCCGAAACTCATAATTTGCCACACTCGATTGTAGTACAATATCAATGATTTAGGCTAGCTCTTATTGTTCGAGAAATTAGGATGTCAAATTTCATTCTATATTCATAATCTGCATATGTACTATGTCTAATACTTGTTTTAGTCATTAGGATGATAAGTTTGTTTCTTCTTTTTCTAATTTTGCCATACATTGTACGGTGTACGATCGTTGCGCAATAAAGTTCTTCTTCTTCTTCTTCATAGTTGCTGACTTGTGGATTACGACTACCGAATAGCCTTACTTACTTGAATTTACTTAGCTGTAATGAAATCTTGTTTGTCATGACCTAAACTTTGACCTCTGACCTCCCGTAGAATGTTTTACACTCTCTAGTACCGTATGTACGTAGTATTTTATCTCGTATTTCTTCTAAAATTCTAATGTATATGCCGTCCTATGTGAACTTGTACCATTGGTATGTAATGTTATTTGTAGACCTATGTAATCAGATTGTGCTGCCTATATGTCTGTGTAAGGTACTGTTGCATTTGGAATAAATAAAATAAATGTCGCAGAGCACACGTCCACCAGGTGCCATAATACCGCCACCTCAAAAACCGTTGTTATAGATGCCTTCTCAAGACTGTCGTCATCACCTGAATATCTGAAATATATTACATTTAAGATATTTAACATTCGGTGTTCAAGACAATCTTAGGAAGACCTCTATACTAACGTATTTTGAGGTGGCGGAATTATGGCACCTGGTAGAATTATGATAGCTGATGTTACAGGAAGCACTAAATTCGTGTCAGGCCCTCTCCACGTACTATGGACTGTGAACACTATTGATAACAATCCAACCTTAACGCCTTGGGTCTCGCTTAAACATTAACAAACAAACCAACAGCCACAGGCCACCCAATGGCACAACAACCGTGAATCTCTTTCTACAGATGGTAACCATTCAAAAACTGTACGGAGATGCATTATAACATCGACTTAGGAGCCTGATCTCTGTTTCAGTGTCTGACACTGCTCAGCTAGTATAACCACTCATCGACGTATACGCATTAGACCAACTTTGTGATAGCAGCTGGTTATATACATATAACAGTGAACAGTCTGTCAAAAATAAAATAATTGTTTTGTTAATTGTTTTGTTGAAAGCTTTAAAGATATACGATATAGCATGAAATTTCGTCTGTGTCTAGACTGTCTGATACTTATGACCCCCTCCTGCAAAAGTGGCGTGTTCCTGACGTCACTGCTGGAGATAGAGAGGGTCATTCTGTGAACAAGGTCGACGGAGTTTGACCGAAAATTTAAGGTAAGTCCCCATATTGATTTCAGTGTTGGAAAGAAAGTTTAGCAATTTCTATAATGATATACGATATACATGTGGCAAAAGTTGCACGAACCTTAAACACCAGGTTCCAGTCCCCGCATTCCTGTTTCCATTTCGGCGCCACCATGTCCCTCTTCTCCATGAAGGGTGTGGGGTCCACCATCCCTCCGGACTCCGTCTGTCTGATGGCGAGGTGGATGTGGTTAGGTTGGCAGGCAGATGACGTCACCGTACCAATCAGGGTTCCCTTGTACACCTGTGAGGAAAACGATAAAAAAAGTATTTTCAAAAAAAATATATATTTATCAGCCATTTTTTTTTTTAATTCTCCTGTCGATTTGACAGATGAGGAGGCAGACAGACATTTGCCTGTTTGCCTGACCTGCACTTGATTTTTTATGGTGAAGGAGGGGTGTGCAATTCCTTCTCCACCCTCTCGTCTATTGGAGCACTAAGTCTCACAGGGGCAACTGTATGCAAAGTGTGAGGCGGCTCCAGCAGATGCAGCTTTGTTGTTCGGAGTATCCGTCTCCTACGAGGACTTCCGACCAAGGATGTAAGGGGTTCCTCCTACCCCCGACTCGTGTGTTGGCTTTAATATCTCACCTCACCTCACCTCACCTATTCCTTGACCTCTGTATGGGTGGTTGGGGCACCATGACTCCATCCACTATTCTCCTCCATCTGTCTCTGTCCTCTGCCGCTCTTATGGCTTCTGCTAAGCTCAACCAGGTCCATTCTCTTGTGTTGTTTTTCCATCGTTTCCTCTTTAATATTGAGATGCCAAAATGTGAAAGAGCTTGGCGCATTTTATAAAATCTACTTGTTTGTTTGAGCCTTTGTTTATTCATGAAAGCTCAAGTCGGCCTGCAAGCCGCTGTTCGTTGAGGCCACGAGGGAAGAGGCAAGGGCCATAAAGTAAAAGTATATAACAGAGATATAGTTTACATGGTTTAAAGTCCTAATGAGTTTATAAGTCTATATACACAATTTTTACATACATGGTATACAATACATACTAGTGACAGCTCCACTACATGATTGGAGTCCGCTCATTTTGGTCGTTCCCTTTACTGCTACAAAACAAAGTGGCAAACTCCGCTATATAGAACTTCGTTCATCTTAAAATCGAAAGGTCTTCTTACCTGTTTAGCCTCTTTCGCGGTGAGGAAGTTCACATTATCAATAATAATTTCTAGTTTTTCCATCGAGTCCGTCGTTATGGTCACTTGGTTATTGCCAGATCCTCTTATAGTGCCGGAAAATGGTGCACCGATCTGGAAGAAAAGGTGCAAAAGGTATCTCTTTTGCACAAATGGCTTCACAAAGGTAATTGTAAACTAATTTCACCGGTCTCACATAATGGACAGTTAGCGTTAAGATGTATGCCATCTTATACGTTTGTTCATAAACTTTTAGCCTTTATACCAACGTAACAATCCGAAACAATCAGTGTGTAAACATGTGCAAACATGTACAGGGTTAGCCCTTGGCAATAGCCTACGGCTAGTTGGGAAGCCCTGGCTGTTTGTAAACAGCTGAACAAATAAATAAAAAAAATAAAACAATCAGTGTGATCAGCAATCAGTGTGATCAGCAAATGCCAAAAATGTATCATTTCACTAGTTGCACTCAGCGTCATGGAGTACAAAGTATTTCACACAGATATTACTATGTTGATGCTTTTGTGATGAAAGATACATTACATAAGATACTTAAAAGATACATAAGAGGAGCATTAAGATTACTGCTCACCTGTTGTCCGGCGGCTGCCTCCAGAAGCACCCCCTGTTCAGCGTACTTCCCTTTTCCGTTACTCGGGTAGAAACCATCTCCACAGGAGTCGGACTCCAGGTACTTTCTGGGGAAATCCTGGTCAGCCTTGTTCCCGAAGATTTGCTCAATCAGGGATTTAGCTTCGTCGTAACTAAAATAGGGAAATGACGTATAGCGAAGAAGATTTAGAAAGCAGCGAAGAAGATTTAGAATTTAAAGGAACTGGTATATTGCGGTGATACCAGAAATTGGAAATGCGACAAATAATAGTTAATATCTCGTCCCTGTCCCTCATAGGCCTGTTTTACATTTCCAAACCGGGGCCCGACCAGCCAGCTTTGAATTTCGGTAATGAAAGTATGATATCAAAGACACAAAACAACACAAGACGTAAAGAAAATAGTCGTGGTCATTATTGTGTATAAGTAAACATTTTATTTTCGTTTCCACAAACAGCCCGGCCGGGCCTCGGTTTGGAAATCTGACGTTAGTCTTAAACTGTATTAAAAAAAAATTTCGTTGGTAGAGTTTGTTGGTGTTAAAAAGTTAAAGTTAAAGTCCTTCCCGCGCCTGATGGCGCATAGGGCGCCGCCCATCTCTGTTTCAGAAGCCCTTGGGCCACACAACGCAATCACTACAGCAGGGGGCTAGTCCACTGGTACCGGTGTGTGTTCAACGTCCATACTCTTTCCCGAATGCTGAGTGCTAAGCAGAGAAAGCAGCATGTACCATTTTTATAAAGTCGTTGGTTACGTTAAGTCTCGGCCATTGCACCGGTCGTTTGTTGGTGACGTACCCCTTTTTAATCCCCTGGTAGCCGTCTTTGATGGATTTGATGATTTTTGCTGTCTCGTCGTAGGAGGAGAGGAAGATGTCGGGAATACCCTTCACTTCTTGTACGGGGCCGAGAAGTCCGTTCATCAACTTACGCAACTCGGCCACGATCTGTTTCTTCGCTTTACTCTGGAACAGCATGACAGAGTATTGTATTATTTTTGTAAATCTATATACAGACAATAATCTCCAAGCAGATCCAACGGTAGCATAAGATAATATCAAAAGCTGGCAGAGGAGTAAGGCCGGCCTAGGAGTGCCTCCAGTAGCCATATACTCGTAGGTTGGCTACACGCCTTTGTCAGCTACTATCTTCTGCTATTGTAGGATCTGCTTGGAGATTATGCGGACAAGTCTTAACCACACTTAGAGGGCTGGGAGTCGTCATCGCCTGTTAAAACATCTTGTAGAGTATCTTCGCTTGTCATGCATCATCAGGTTAATTGCTTTTCTACAGAAAGATGTCTTCAATCATGAAACATCAGTATCAATACTCAATGGTAATTAAGGGAGTAATTACTATACTGGGCGCCACGCGCTTGACCTTTTTACTCAGATAGATAGATAGTTACAAATTATTTGTAAGATTGGAGGTGCAACTGGACATGCAAGGGAAGCACTCTAATTATACTGTGCTGTGTCTTGCAAAAATTTTTTGTTTTATCATTTATTTATTGGTTTTGCTGTCAGAGCGTCCGTCAGGACGAAAAAGACTGTGATGGTGATGGTTTGGCTGTTCAGCACGTACAGCCGGGTTGCCCAACTAGCCCGCGGCTATTACAAAGGGTTAGCCCTGTTGACAAAAACAACGACAATACATATGACTGGAAAATAAAACAGGAAAAATATTCTTAGAAAAAAACTAGTGTATACAGCATCTACAATCATGGTATCTACAAGGAGAGGTCAGGGACAGTGCCCATCCTCCAATGGCATTAGCCTATGGGGCCCTGCTATCTAGATGCCTACCAGCGGTTATTATGATTATCGCCACAAACCAGCTGTCAACCAATCAGAGAATAGGCTTTTTTTGGGCTTATTGTTGTCGAAAGCTGTCTCGCAAAGGCCGCTGGGAAGCTATCAGCCAATCATGTTACGTCTTACATCCTCCTACGACCTACGCCATATCCCCAACGGCTGACTGCCCATATAAGGGTAAGCTCATTAATATTTATAAGCAGGGCGACGAGGAACTGAAAGTAACTGCGGGTAGGCCATGAGATACATGTAGCAGGGCCCCATAGGCTGAGTCAGCTAGCCGTTGGGGACCGTGCGTAGGAGGATGGGTCAGTGCATTATTAATACATGTAAGGTTCGCCAAGACAGTCCCAGAGTTTGTCTGATGACGTGTAGCTACAATAACTCACAGTGTCGGCTCCAAATAAGCGTTTGATGAAGGGCTTGGACCGCACTGCCCAGTCCTTTAACTCTTGGAGGGAATCATCCGCCACTGAGATGTCATCAACAAGCTGTGTGAGGTCTTCTTTCAGGTTCATCCAGTGGAGCTTCTTGTCTGGGATACAAATTAGACACAATTTATCTTTTATTCACATTTGTTTAAAGAGGATTAGATGCTTATCTATGCCATTTCCTCTTACATATAAAAGAAAATAAGGACACATGTACAAGGCTGCTAAATAACAAAGTCAAAAGTAATGATAACGATGTGAATCAAATAATAGAGTGAGGTGCAGCTGGTATACAAACTTAGGAATAATAAAATAAGACTATAATCAACTAAAACTAAATGACAGTTCTGAATGGTAGATAGTATTGCATTTCCCTGAGGAAAGTTAGACACTGTACTCAATGCAAAAGTTTTTCACGTAGCCTGAGGTCATTGACAAAAATGATTTACAAACAGACTATCCAATAGTTGTGTTTTATCACATTGAAAGATCAGACATACCCTCGTTAAACAAGAGGGCCTTCTCGATACGCTGTTTTGCCTCGATTAAACCGGACACCGCAAACTTGATCCTGCAAAAATATAATTATGAGTCTCATTAAACATATTATGTCATACCTGAGCCTCGATAACATTTGATACTGGTGTTCAGGACCGGGTGATAAGTTTCCGTATCACACGGGGTTCTAAGTTGCATCACACGGGCTCCCATTGGATAAATCGAACGCACCCCGCGAACCGAATGCGGCGCGGTCGAAGTTCGAATGATGGATTCGAACGTTTGTATTCCTGTTTTTACAATGTTTATTGGAGCACGCCAAATTTTACAGACTCTTGGCGCATTTCTGATTGAAGCTTGAGTTTTCTTTGCTGAGTATAACATAAATAAAGTACAACACGGTGTACAACATTAATCACAGAAAAGTGCGTAGTCCTTCTAAGGAACACATCAACTTCACAGACTCACGGCGCGGCAGCAGCTGGTTACATTACACTAAACGACTTGTCACACCTAGCCAAAAGATTGCTGCTATTCGGGCTTAGGCTCTAGTATGAACGAACCACTTCTTCTTACATTGTGACACCTTTGTAGATGTCTTCTATGGCAGTCTTTGGTGTCTTGATCAGCCGCCCGATGGAGGACACGACCATCTTCACTCCCTTTTCTATCTGGTCGGCAGCCCAGGGGAACGTGATAGTGACTGCATCTGCAATGGCCTGCAAGGAGGGGACTAGTTATTTATCCATCATATCATTATTCGCCCAAAAGCAGTCACTTCATTTGCATACTTGTGACTTCAACATGCGGCCTTAACCGAGGACATGCTGTGTCATACTCACATGATAGAACTCCATGACGTCATCCTTGACGTCACTGATGAGCGTGCTGACTCGCTGGACCACCTGTTTGACGTTCTCCACGACCGGATGGAGGTTGGTGTACTCTCCGGCTTTCCTGGTGAAATTCTTCGCCTTCACCTTTAACTCTTTAACATGGTCGGGGAACTTCTCCACCGACTTAATGATGTCATCGAAGGTGCCGTCAATGGAGCCCGTCTTTCTGTTGAAAGATTATTGATAGGTGTTGATCAATCGCCTTGATATCACAGAAGGTTGCTTATTTGTTATTTCCTTTTTCTTGTATTTATTTATCCTTGTATGTGTATTCGTTTGTCGGTGGCGGCATGAATATAAGTCATGACTTGAGTGTGCCGTCACCTTGTCTAGTAAATATATGGTGCAATGAAAAAAATTAACAAAAATATCACAGAAGTGGCAGTACTTCAATTACTTAATTGGAATCTGAAGACCTTCAAAGTGTTACAGCTACAGTTTTGTCTGCTCCCTAACACTTTCGTCAACATCGCAGGTACAAAGTCATGTTTTCGATAATACAAGACGTCTCTCTACAAGATTATTTCCATCTATTATTTATACAGAGGAATCGATTTTGTCACCCGACTGATTGAACTAGACGAGCATTACTTCTGCACTCGTGGTTATGTCGGACAGTTATGGTGTCGTTATACCCCCCTCACATTAGGCGAAAATCGATCGGACGACGAGTCTGCGAGCTCTAAATTACGAGGAGGCATGACCCTGCTGCCGACGAAGAAATGGCAGAGTTCCCCCCTTCCCGTCGGGGTCATGCCTCCTCGTAATTTAGAGCTCGCAGACTCGTCGTCCGATCGATTTTCGCCTAATGTGAGGGGGGTATTAAGCAACCATTATGCCAGTGGGTTACTATTGAGTTAGTACAAACTCTTCACACGAGGAATGTTCTAGATATCTTAGATTTCCTTCTATGTCCACATCCCTTTTTTTTGTCACTGGTAGTTACTTGAATGCTGGATTACTAGCATTATTAGCATGCCACGTGTCAGTACACTATACTTACCTTCCTAGAAGTTTCCTGAAACGGATGATGTTGTTCTTTACGTTTCCTACGACCTGGTTGATAACGCCGTCAAACTTTTTAACCAGTTGGAAAATCTCTTCGTAGTTGAACTCCTGTAGAGCGAAATAGTAAGCAAGAGCTTAACATTTGAGTGTTACGAAAATTCTTAATCTCATAATTGCATTCACAATCGATATTTCCCCTGTTTGTTTCAAATACAAATATGTATATATATATATATATATATATATATATATATATATATATATATATATCAGGCAATAAAAATTCAATAGCCTGAAGTTTCTGTTAAGTTTGTTTGTTTGAACCAATTTTAATTCGCCTGAAACGAAGTACTTTTAGTGGCCTTAATCAGCACAACACGAATACATTGAAACGTCTCGATAAGCCTATACATATATCAAACTATTAAGAATTCTAAATACTAAACCCATTACTGTCCAATCCAAGAAGAAAAATGTAATGTCTATCTATTTTCTTAGTAACATGCTTTTATTTTCATGTACGTAAATACTGGACCCTATTGAAAACCAGTTCCTCTAAACTGAATAGGCTACCCAGGCGTTTGAAAACAAACAAACAAACAAACAAAAAACTGTCATACATGGAAAACGTTGAATTCGTATTCTGCCTGTCCCTTGAAGCAGACTCTGGCATCCAGGAATGTCCAGTCGATGCCGATGATCCCAACATGTATCTTCGCATATGCGTGGTCCAGCACGTCTACATAGAACCCGCCCTTCAGTGGTTCTGGAAAGGGCAAGGCAAAGTTTTAGTTTTTGTCACACTTTTCTTTGTACATCTAAACGTAGGCTACCTTTATTTGTGAATACGTTTAAGAATAGATAGATAGATAGATAGATAGATAGATAGATAGATAGATACTATTAGATAGATAGATAGATAGATACTATTAGATAGATAGATAGATAGATACTATTAGATAGATAGATAGATAGATAGATAGATAGATAGATAGATAGATAGATAGATAGATAGATAGATAGATTGATTGATTGGAAAACATTTGTAAGACTTGTACTCACTCAGATCCAGTTCCATCTCGTTCCTGATGACCAGCCCCAATGACGCGCCGATCTTCTCGGAGCCGATCCGCTTGTGCCAGTCCATGCTCGGCGTCTCCAGCTTGAAGTGGTGACCCTTAAACAGCTTTCCTAACTTTTCCACGGCCTCACTCAGACCTCTCTTTTCTCTTCTTTCTGCAATCGCCGTATAGTTCTGATACCTGGAAATGGACATCAGCCAAAGCATCACTATTAGAACTGAACTGTAGAAAAATAATGATATAAACAAACTGATGGTATCGTAATGAGACGAGACAAGATTTCAAGAATTGATAGATGATACAACACATTACAAACAAAACGACAGCAAAGGGTCCAAAATTATTTGCATACGTGTATCATTACAGAGAATACGAAATAAAACATATCTTGAACATATTTTCTGTAACAAGACTTGATCCTTCGTAACCCTACCTATCGTTGATTTGTTGCTGAGCCATCCACAGTTTGTTTGCCCGGGGATGTCCCAGGTAGTCCAGAGCGGCTGCGTACCGCACGTGGCCGTCAGGGTCCTCTAGTGCCACGCGTAGGATCTCGTCTGCTGCCTGTTGTTAGATAGGATTAAAGAACTGGATTAGTACAGATCAACGTACCCTGCTGCTTTAATCATTTCTACTAGTTAAAAGGATATCACGAAAAGTCACGATCCAACATTTGGTATTCATTTTGATTAATACAAAGGTACGCAGACATGCTTCATCGTGGTGAAACTCCATTCTTTCTTCCTCAAGTAATGAATTGAATTAAAATGCTTTGTGATCAAATAGATGAAGACTCTGGCAGGGTGTTATTTACCTTCTGATGATCATAGCTTTTCAGCGCGGTCATGCTGGTCCTCTTCAGCACAGAAGGTGCTTCAGTACTGTTCATGTAGGACACCAGGTAGTCATAGGACCTGTCCATCCCGGCGTTCCCCAGGGCGCCCAGGATCGTGGCCTTTTCGTGCAGGTGACTGCTGTACTCCTCTTCTGTCAGCACGGATCTCAGCTCACGGTGCTTCCACGGGTCTTTAGGAAACAGAATGTGAATTTCAGTCAAGAACATTAACCCCCGACATGCAGCCCTCTCTACGGAGTTACGTATACGCATCGTAGAGTTAGGCAAAAAGGAATTATTGGTCGAAAGTTTCAGTACATATTGAGGTTAACATTCCTCATCCGGAGCGGTAAAATGAAACCCTATGGAGGACAGACTCCAACTGGTAAAAAGGTGAATCCTGCTGTCATTCTACGCGTACATCTTTTATGTGGTGATTGTAGGGATTCGCTCTATAACAAATATTGTCGTGCTTATTTATACCTTTATGGGGTATAATAAAACGAGCAAATGTTAAGATTTTGCCATGTTAACTGGAAGCCTGGATACCATATCTTGATCTTCCTGCAACACACAGACAGGATAAACTAGCTCACCGTGAATGTCCACCATCCCGTGCAGCCTGTCTATGATGACGTCAGCCCGTGCAGGGTCGATGGTGTGGATGTTCCCCGCCAGAGTCCCGAGCAGCAGGTGTGCCCGGGTCCACACGTGCCGCCCGTCCTCCTCGTCTGGTGGCAACAGCAAAATAGACTTGATGTTTGAATGTTCAACAGCAACGAATTCTATACTTCGGAACGAACCCATAACTTGTGATCTACGGCTTTGTAGGACAGAAAGTACCGTAATATTACTTATTGTAGTCTTGAAACCCCAACCGATGCAAAAGTTATCTGTATTTGTCATAGAGGTGAACATTTCAGATTTTGCCAAAGATGAGACTTACCGTCAAACTTCATTTTCCATTTGAAGCACATGTTCTCCACCGTTTTCATAGTGATCTGTAAAAGAATCATAACGTCATCAAAGAGTTAAACATGGGGGATTGTTAGCATTATTAGAAGTATTAAAAATCTGGATCTCGGTTTGTAAGAGAATAGACTGCTCTGATGGCCCAGTGCTTTTGCTTAGAGATTATAACTAATGGACAAATCAACTTCTGACTGCCACAACAGTCTGTACTTTCAAGATGGATAACGTAACGCTTAAGAAGAAGTACCTCAGGTGGCGGACGTTCCAGCCCGAAGAAATGGAACAGCGTCCTCAGGACCAGCTTCGCGTCCTTCTGCTGAGGCATCAGCACCAGCTGGGTGAGCAGGGTCAGGGAGGCGTTGGTTGCCATGGCGCCGAGTGCGTCAGCAATGACGTCACGGTTCTCCATGTCGTCCTCTGATGTGGAGCTGGCCGGTATGTAGGTGTTAGCCACATTGGTCAGGTTGTCAGACGACAGGTGATGCAGCGCCTCCACGATGTTGTGGAAACATGTGATCCTCTCCTGCGATTCTGTATCAGGTAATGTTAGAGGTTCCTGGTTATGAACAGTTTAATGTCTTATGATGATCATTTCAATTACAAAGAATGAAGGAAAGACGTGTATACCTCATTACATCCATTTAAAGTGCCTCAGAGATGTTGCTGTTGTTCTTGGCCACTGGTAAACAGAACGAGTTGACTTGGTAATCAACATGATAGTGATGGGGAGGATGGAAGCGTCACATGTACAGGTCGACAACAAACAAGAAAGCTTAAAACTACCTCAGGTTAACTTGAATATTGTACTTGCATTAGTCAGATATGAAATATAAGTTATTATAAGTATTAACCTTTAGGCCTGACCGTTCTCATACAAGTCAGGTTACCGACGATGGCGTCTTCTTGGTCTTCCAGGGCCAGGATACGTTTGGGGGGCTGGAAAGCAAAGTTAAAGAGATGCAACAAGGACCAAGTATTCTTAGACTACCTTCCACTTTTACATTAATACATGCAAGTTTAGTATCATTTAGTATAGAAGTGGACAAATATATAGTATTTCATAAGGTAGTACTTACTGTTTCTAGGAACAATTCTTTTGCGAAAAAAAATTTCAGAAGCACATTGTGTCAACTTTTTTATAAAGTGGCCTCCATCCATGTGAAATACATATAAGTTCGCGTAAATGCATTTAAGTTCGCAGGGATTTACTTTCGCGGCAGCGGGAAAATTTAGTGTTCGCGGTGGTTTTAACTTGTGGTAGCGCCATAGACTGTAGTCTCATACTATAATGGGAAAATGTTAGTGTTGGTGTAAATGAAGTGGTCACCGCAAAAACAGCGAACATAAACCACCGCGCAAAATTTATCTTCAGCCTACCTCATCAATGACGAGAGTACCATGTTTAAACCCCATGGGAACATCTTCGTAGCCGTCCGGTTTGTCGGCTGGTATGACCTGTAGGAGCTTCAGATGTCCATCAGACTCAGCTGTCATCAGCGGCAGGTCTGTGTAGCATATAAGATAGTATAAATGCTGATGCTTGTATCGCTTCGAATTGTTACAATGTAAGAATTATAAGGGTATATGGGTTTGGCAGTGACCTGTTGTCTAACTTTGAGGCGGATTGGGAAGGCCTAGGTTCTCTTCGGGATAGGAGCTATCTGCGGGGTAAACTATGACGCTCTGTAGTAGTTTTATTCTAGATGCTAGATCTCAATGATTAACTACAACCACGTAAAACTACTTAGAACTACTAAGTGCCTAGTTAACCCGAGCGATGTAGATCTCATTCAGCCCTGAAGAAAGAAAACCCAATTAACTATAGACTTGATACCAGATTTTTATAATTGTACTTACCGTAGTCCTCGTTCTCAAGCTTTTGCAGCTTCGCCGGATCCCCTGGTATGCCAGCATTGGGGTTAAATCTATAACGGAGAAGACTGATTAGAATGCCGTCCTATCTTTCTATCATGATCTTATAATCTTGAAACTTTGTATTTTCTGCATCGTACTTTCAATAGGTATGCTCCATTCAATATTTAAAAGTAGCATTACAATTTGAACAGACTTACCCCGGGGTTGCTTGGTTTGGTGAAGAAAACATTTCCTTAATTTGGACCGTCTTAGGAACTTCGTGATCCTTGTGGTAGAGAATTCGCTGCAATCAGGAAAGAAATAACTGGTAACACTTCCACAACTAAGCCCATGGCAGTCCTGTATGCCTTTCTATAAGTGTCGGGTTGATATCATATCATTAAATGTCATAAGCATCATGTTTGACTTATAGACTATCGACAATGATATAGAAATTGCAGTAACACTATATTGTATTGCAAAAGTGTCCAGTTTATTCGCTGCCTTCATGCATGCTGCTTCCATCACACATTCTTCCTACCTTCTCGTTCTTAGCTTTAGCGTTGCGAACCACGTGACCTTGTTTTGTCCTGGTGAACATAATTCCATCAGGAGCGACCTTACCCACGTAAGAAAGGTCGTCTTCACCTGAATATCATGAATACAAATGACTGTGTGTTAACAAATTTATTTCATTTTATAACTAATATTTCATAGATAAGACAAACTGACGATACTACAATGTCCAGATGACAGGATTCATACCTTCATGCCCTGTTTCTTTCACACTGTAGGCCCAAGGTCTGGCACGAGTCATGGTCTAAAACAGACAGACAGAAATACAGTAATAAATTCCACAAAATAAAATTTACCGAATAGAATTTGTTTCATCAATGACAGTGTTATAGCGAGAGTACATTATTCCAATTCGCAGTATTTTGGCAGTATTTGCTTCAGACTATTTTCGTTTCTTATTATCGCTTCCCTTGTGCGCAGAATGTTGAGAAACGACCAAAATGGCACACAACGCCCCTCACCTGAGGAGTAGTATGGAGGCGTGCAGACAGAAGTCCCACCAGGACCTTCTTCGTGTCCAGCACGTGATGATGTTCATCATGGGGATGGAACACGCGCACTACCTCGCCGTTATTAGACACGGCGAAAAGGAACCTGGCAAGAGCAGCAAAATATCATCATCATCGTACTTCCGGTTACACCGGTGAGGTACAATGCATAGTACAGTTTAGCTACAAATATAGATTGTCCATGTTAAAGGCGGAATTGCCTTTTATGACTGTCCAAAACATCTCTACACAGGAGGAATTCATCGACATTTGCTCGTGACCGAGCATAAAGATTGAGCCTCAGTTACTGTTTGAGAGTGACGGTGTCTCATGTGGCTACTAAAGCTCAGGCCTGTACGGAAAAGTCTAGGACGAATACAATGTGGTTAATTATGTGTTTTGACCAATGGTAATCTTTACAACACTCTTTATAACAGGACAAGCTAGCTAGAATTGCTATTGCAGTTGCTATTCCTTCTCAAGATACAAACATCACCTAGGTGTAAAGCAGTACCTTTTAGAGTAGTCCAGGTCATCAAATACAGCCTGATTTCCTGTGCGTGAATGATAATGACACAGGGTTACTCATAACGTGCCACTGATATGCATATCTATAACACACTGGCAGACAACTTAACCATATAATGCCATCATATGTTGTCCAGCTGAGCACGTATATAAGTTTTTTTTTTATTTATTTATTTGCAAATTCATGCCCGTAGGCTAATTGCAAGGGTACAGACAGTAACAAAGTAACAAGTGTCTATTCTATACAGCTATCTTATGATTCTACATATTTTACTGGGAGGTTCAGTGACTTCTTCTTAGGACGCAGTGGCTGATGAAAAGTCCCACGTTTTTAATGCTTAGTGGGTTTTGTGATTTTAACAGGAATGTAATTTTTAGAGGTCTACTAGCTGGTGAAAGGTTGGAAATATTGTTTTGATTTTGTCAAAAAGATTCAAACTTGTTTCTTTATATATACGAGTTTCTTTATATATACGAGTTGCAAATACATGATTGATGTGTATGATTCCCAAATATGTACGGGGTGGGGCGGGGTTGGTACGTTTCACACCGCACCGACGCGCACCGTATGAGGAAGTTATTACAGAACCAACGCCGAAGAGGTCAACTTTTTACGACCTAATTAAGCAATCTGCACATGGAGGCTATATTAATGTAATTACAGTATTTCAAGGAATGAAGTAAAGAATCCATTGGTGTTTCCTCACCATCTCTCTGTGCTATCTCTTGGTCCACGTTGTTCACTACCAGATCACAGATGGTGTTGTTTTCATCATCGTGCCGGAGAGGAATGATGCTGAACTAAAAAAAAAAGATTGAGATAGTTGAAATTGAACGAAGTGTCTTAAATACTGAAACACTGCCGTAGAGGATATCGTGTTGTTATCCCGTGTCTAGGGCACAGTATTGGCAGGCGGGGCCTATCTTACATCTCTCACTGCCCTTTACCTCGCAAACAGAAGTCAGGTACAAATGCATTACGGGCCGAATAAAGACCCCGTCACAAATCATGAATTGAGCTCGTCCGACGTGTTTGCAAGCTCCAAATGGGCGTTGTTGGCCGAAGAACGACCGACGTCCAGCCATGGCCATAATACCCGCCTCACATTAGGCGCGATTCGATCGGAAGACTAGTTTACGAGCTCTAAATGACATTTTCGTGAGTAAGACGTCCGGTGTTCTCACGATCATCTTGCGATCATCTTTAGGGATCGCCGGCAATTTTCAGGAGTCTTACGACGGTCGCGGTGCAGCGAAACATGTTCTTAACATAAGCGACAAGTCGCAGGAGATCTCCGAGATCGCAGAGCTCGTTACCGAGTCGCAGATCGTGCGTGCAAATCGTGCGTATTCTTGCGTCAATCCAAAGATTGAAGACCGATAGGCGAGCACAGACATAGTTATTAATCATCGAGCGCAAATCGGATTGCGAACGCCCGTTAGTCGGGCGACGTTCGGGCGACGTTCACCCGACTTCCGATTGTTTACAAATCTTGAATTTCTGGGAATGTGAGGGTAATTCTAACATTGTGGCCCCTGTGGCAGTATGTAGGCTGGCTTTGTGACACACTTTCCTTTCTTGTGTCATTTCTATTATGCCCGCGCATTCCATTCATTGGTTAAAAAGATTCCGACAACAAAATAAGCAACATTTATTGATCTCTTGCCTTTTTTGAGGAACGGTTTGTGTTCCCTTGTCCGCGTGCAAGAGGTCATGGGAGGTTCATTATCATAGATTTATTTACCGTCGATCGCACGAGGCTCGCTTATATGTGAGAGGAACAGATTTTGGGTGAAAAATACGCAAGACCATCTTAAGATCTTAAAATCAGCCGACCTTCCTGCGATCGCGAAGTACGTCCGAAGATCGTATATAATGTGAGGCAGGTATTACGCGGGCTTCAGACGATTTATAGCAGCTCGACTGACTTCGACTAAAACACTCACCTCGCTGGAGCAGAGAATGCTTAGTCTCTACCAGACTCCGGATCGCTGGAAAATCGTAGAAATGGAACAAATAGAGAGGAATATAACCGGCCAGGGAACAGCTCGCGATCCCACGATCGCGTGCTGTTCCCTGGCCGGTTATATTCCTCTCTATTTATTCCATTTCTACGATTTTCCAGCGATCCGGAGTCTGGTAGAGACTAGAGAATGCTGACCATTTTCCAGAGTTTGCGTAATTTGCTGGTGGGGAATCTGATATTGCTAAAAATGTACTCAGGTAAATGAGTATACCCTCTGACTGTAATTCTAAAACATTACTACTTACTGAAAATTACACTGAAGACACAGAGCACTTTTATCTCTGTTTGACTAGTGCACACAATACGTTAAGCAGATATTGATGTCTCTAACACTTCATTCAAGTCTCTAACACTTCATTCTACAATTACGCTGCATTGAAAGCGTTTCAATGTTGTATCGGAACTGAAATTGTGATATTACGGTTGCAACCATTTTGTTGGACTCATCTGGGCTTCATACACAAATGCTCGTACGTCCGTCTGTCCCCAGAAGATGATTGGCACATATTCACAAAGTTTGCGCAATTTCCTAGCGCAATTTGTCGCAGTCCGGTAAGATACACGCTTTGCGTCTAGACCACCAAATAGCACTTTGGCGTTTATAAGTTTGCTCTGACTTTGTATTAGCCAATGACCTTTGATTCAGATAAGACGTAATCCGTTTGACTGACATGTACGAACATGGAAAGTTGCTAGGGAAACGCGATGTCTAAAGTAACGAGTTTTCTCCAGACCATTTGTGCTTGTTTGATGTGTTGTATTGAGATTCCACAGTTCCCCAAATAATGGATTATGTCGTCGTCTTGGTAGCTATGCCTTGAACTCTTTTTGAATAATGGATTGACAGACTTATTTTACAAACACGGAAGGTTGCTAATAAAGGGGGGAAGACGGCTTTATACGGTGTTGACCATTAGTCATTTATTACGTGTAGGTTATGCGTAAAATTTCTCGTGATTTGCGGGTACAAAGCAATAGTTTATGGACCCATTTAACTTCTTTTATGGAAGGTGACTCATACATTATTCAAGAATGATTTGAATTATTTTGATTGCGTTCATCTCAAAGCGAACTCATTTGATAATGAATGAACTTTCTGCGTTTTTTTCGTCAAGTGTCATGTGTACGTGATTTGATTTCCAAGATTAGTGTGCGATCAAGGAATGTTGTTTTGGAGAGTAAATATGACCTCTGGCATCACAAAGTTCACTTCAATGTCCGAATTCCACACCTCACGTCAACACAAGCACTTAACTTCACTTGGGTGCAATTTATAACTCTTGCAGATCTGAATAACAGCACGCGCCAAACAGTCGGTAGAACGATCGCGAGAACAAGACAGTGGGAATCAACGCCTGCATTTACGACTCTTATGGAAGGCTTGTGGCAGCCATTATACTCACAAATTGGGTCGTTTAATAACTTTAATAGCTTAAAAGCAGATGCACTTGGTCTAGAAAATGCAGATTGTGGTAACGGTTTTCCGTTTGGTTGCGATATTGTTAGGGTTAATTCTCCTGGTCTGTACAGCCGTCACATTGGCACAAAGTCAGTGTGAATGGCACTGGAACGTCTGGAGCACCTGTAACGCGTCTTGTGAAGAGTCAGGCACGCAGACACGCACGGCTAGCGGCTGCGGCGCCCCGGGCGCTGAAACTCGGACCTGCCACCGCTTCTGCCGCAAGGACAGGGCGACACCTCGGACTACATCGTGCTCGTGTGCGGACGAGTTCTTAGATACATGCTCCTGTTGTGATCACTGTGAGTCTTCATGTTTGCAGATTGGATACATTTTTGCTGATCTTTCTATAAATATGAGGCTAATGTTTGTTTTAATGTAGTGTCAACAGAAATATTTACAAAGATATTAGATTTTTTTGTGTGTAGCTAGGAGCTCAAATCATGTCCTGTAACTCTTGAACGACGTAATTTATGGCCACTAAATTTTTAGGAAATGATATAGACATAATATCTGACAAGTATGAGACGTTTGACATTACGATGATCTAATATGACGTAATTATGACGTCATCAATTGGATTTTATTGGCCGGACCCATGAAAAAAAATGGTATTCTCGGAAAACTTCAAGTTTTGCTCCAAAAATGTAACAGCAATTTCAGATAACAAAGTGATAATGTTTGTTACGACCTCTGTTGCCAATAGCAACATCAGTGACGTCAAAATGACGTCAAAAAATGACGCCATGCACATCTAAGATACCAGTTGGGCTCCGCCATATTGTATCCACCACCTTGAATTTTCAAAAATGCTTTTTTTTTGCAACAAATAATCACAGAAGGCAATGGAAATAGACTAAATACATTCATTTAGATGGTTTTTGAAGAAAAAATACTGAGATTAATTTTTGCCACGGAAGCTGTTTTACCTCGACTGGATTTAGCAGCTCCATATCAAGTTATTGCTGTTTAATGAGAACATTGACGTTTTGGCATGCAATGTTCAAATCAACATTTGTAACTATGCAACATCATACACAGTGTTGGAGACTGAATAGATAAAGGGACCTCTGGCAACAACTCACTGAAACAAATACCCATATTATGCAGATTACACAGACATACATACTCCAGACCAACCGTTTTCAAACTGATTGAACATTTTGCTTTAAATCTTGTATGTATATTTATTTATTGGATCCGTCACCCCACTGCTGTACTACTGCTTTATTTGATCTCACATTGTTTTGTCCTTTGTTTATTTTATTTTCAAATGTCCTAGTGGTAATGTTAATATTAGCTTTGCTAGAGTGCATTTACCACTGTGTCTTGTCTTATATGTATACCAATAAAAAAAAAAACAACTCACTGGTACAATATATGCTTTCATCTCTTTATTTCTAACGTTTCTACAGGCTACTGGGAGAAAGTATTTCATACGGTGAAAGGAACTGGACAGACGGCCGTCGACGCCTGGAGTGCAGGCGCTGGTCAAAACGTCCGACATTACAAGAGTCCTTTAGTTGAGCAGTGGGGTTCGCTTGGCATCGGACGGGTAAGTTTGGCTTAGATTCATTTTTTCTACATTTTGTAACAAATGCTCAAATGTTAACGTGCTTGTTTTGTTTTACCCATCTTGACTACTACTTTTGACTTCGTTATTTCGAAGCTACAGAGGTGCCTTTCTTTTTCAAAAATTGATTTGCCATCCACCATTACAATAGCCAAGAAACATTCAGACTTCTTTTGGCAAATATGCCTTATTAACTTAGTTGCTTCACAGCCATATCCCATGACCACGATGGTTTTAGACACCAGGTCAACTATGTGTCACGAATACCTGGTTTATTTAATTGTTACGATAAAATATAATAACCAGTTTCGAGTTGAATACACAACTCAATGTCTGTCGTTACCGTTTTAGGTGAAGATCGTACTGGAGGCCTCCACTGGAGATGTGGAGTTGATATTCAATGGAGAAAACACAGACAAGTACAACTGGTTCACCCTGTCTCGTCTGATCTCATCCCCATGGAGAGACATCCATACTGAACCTACCGACTTATTTGGCAACTTCTTTTCGGTTGCAGGAGACGCTCCTTACTCACGGTAATGTTCTTTGTTCGGCCTGATCACTTCACTGCACATGTATAGATGAAGTCTTTCCCTTGTTAAATGCATGGATTATTTTGTGATTGTGGATCTTGCTTTCATAGACTGACATCCAGAAGACTGGCGAATGTTATAACACTTGTCCTTTTCCATTGTCAATTCAGAACATTCTTCATCAATCGGATCTACGGCGGCTGCGGTAGGGACGCTGGTTGGCTTGTGTTAGCCGAAGGAAGTCATTGCGCATGGGAACGGACTCCGAACACGGAGCGTCCCTACATTTTATTTCCTCGGACAACTACGTACACAAACTGGAACGACAGTATGTGTTAGCTCTCATTTTACTGTCATAAAAACCTTAGGGTACCTAAGCAATTAAAAAAAAACTTAGGGTACGGAAATAATTAGGTGTACATATAAACCAAAAGGAGCGTATTGTTATATATATATACATATATATATATATATATATATAGCAAAGTATATATATATATATATATATATAGCAATATATATATATATATATATATATATATATATATATATATATATATATAGCAAAGCGCCCCCACGACCATCCCCGGTCTAGGGACCGGTAAGAGGTAAATGGTACATAGGAATATCATCACTTTTTTGTGGTCAATCTTGGTTCAACTATTTGAACAAATATTATCAGTTTTACCTACCAGTCATGATAATATATCATCCTAAAGACTGTTTAACAGTTGCATTTGCACTGCCGGTAAAATGTTGCACTCTCTAAGGGACTTTTCTTAACTACACCTTCTGATTGAACCTTTTATTTGTTTTGTGATCTAGTTTCAGGAAATGTCGGACGAGCCAATCGCATGGCCATCTACATCAAAATACGTAAGTCATACTCTTTTTATTCTTCATGGTTTATATCGACTTCATTGAGTTGTACAATACTCTTCAAGAAGTTATTATTAATCATCATTGGGTGCTATTACGCAGTTGAACCAGGAATTCTCTTCATTATAATCAGCTGAATAGCCTGTAACAGACTGCTTAAGTAGCTCTTATAGCGGACACCGTGCTTTTGAGCTAATTAAATCTCAACCGAATTCCTCGAACAATTTATATGGCCCCAGGAATTTCAGCACTGTGCTTTCTACGCGGAAAGGTATGAACTTGTTTTGCCCCTACCTGCGCCTTTGTGACCACCTGGCTGACATCATGCACGACCGTGGAGGCCCTGTAGTCATAGTCGTACCGGGATCCCGGCTTGTAGTTCACCAGACTTGCAGACGACGCGGTCCCGAGGACTGTAGCGAGCAGCCACGGCCACAGCGGGCCCGGGCGTCTTGCCGCCATTGTGTTTTGAGCGCGTGTGTGACAGGTAACCATACGGTGCGGAGGTGTTTTCTTCCAGGGTGCTTAAAACGTCATAGAGGGACTGGACCACTTGCCTCGTACGGGGAGGGAAGAGGCTTGCGTAAATGTTCTCGGCATCTCAGTGTCACAGACAAAAGATAGTTGATGCTACTCGAAACGTTTCCGAAGTCATTCCAGTCACTCAAGTAACTGTATGTTCGGTGGTTCTTGACCTCTTCATCACTTTTTCTCATTTCTCACACCACCTGTATAAAGTATTCGTATCTAGTTTGACGTAACCCAGTTTTACATTCTATGTTTCGTTTTTCAGCCATCCGACACCCCTGCTGTTAACAAGGAAATAACGTTTCTGTTTACGTATACGTTTTTCTGGGGTTATCACGTATAAAATGGTCGGCATTCGAGTTTTATTGACCGGGATAGTGTTGTTGGTTTGTGTAGACGTAACAACGTCCTGGTGGAGCCGCAGGCGTCGGCGGCGGTGCGACTGGAAGTGGGGCAACTGGGAAGCCTGTAACGCGCCCTGCGGGAACGCAAGCACCCAAACTCGCGCTCCTGCTCATGTCCGAACGAGTTTTGGGATACCTGTTGTGATAAACTTGAGTTTTTGTGTTGGCAGGCGTGCCTGCGGCATCGGCAGATAGTCGTTAAGTGCAACGCGCTCTTGTTTGTAAATAAGTCGAAGAATATCTAAATGGCGATACAGAAATCATAATTGAGTTGATTTTGTAGGAACAATGTTTTGTTTCCTGGCAGTAAACATTTATGACGTTAACCTCTCAGGGAGACCTGATTGATGTACAGTACTTACTTCAGAAAATATTTCTGCATTTCAAACGTGATGATCGAAAAAAATGTGCTGATGGTAGTAGCTAGTAGCATTTTGATGGTTAATTCATCTTTCCCCCAATGAAACGTATGAAATACATTATTAATTTTTCGTCTGGTAAAAAAAAAAGGAGCCACCGCCCCCTCCCCCATTATCATCTATCTACCCTTTAATCTGAAAAAGCATGTGCTGTTTAGGACTGACCCACCCTTTTCACGCTGTTCCTTGCCTGCTGGAGTCCAGATTCACGAACCCTTGTATCTACAGTGAAGGAAGGAATTCATAAACTTTAAACACATGTACATGTCATCGATCGTTGACTTTGTACCCGGCAGCGGCGGAACGCATAAGAATGACGCGTTGGTAAGCTAGCGCACTGTGCATTCGCTGCCGGGGAAAATGTTCAGCGGTATAACTGTGCTATCCGCTGGGACAGTTTTGTTATTCTCGGCATATGTCACAGCACACCATAACTGCCATTGGACCGTATGGGACGCCTGCAGCGTGCCCTGAGGAAACTCGGGCACCCAGAGCCGCCATACTAACGGCTGTGGGTGGCCGGTACGGTATGAATATCGGGACTGTAACCGGTTCTGCCCCAACGGCGCAACGCCCTTGTCAAGTTCCTGTGCGTGCCCAGACGAGTTTGGGGCACCTGTTGTAATAGACGTGAGTCTGAATGCTCACATGTCCTTTAAGCTAACATTTTGTTGAACAGTACGTACCTGTCATTGCAACAGATATGTTTTGTTGGACTTAAGTACGATCCGCCCACAGCATTTGCCCACAAACACCCAGATTCCTACAGCATATGCAAAAACGGCTGAATTTTAGTTTGTGGAAATTAAGTATAAGGTTTGTTTTGAAAAACTTGTAATTATATTAGGAGTATTGTAAAATAATTGTTAATACGTTAACGTACAAGGTAACATTACAACCTCACTATCATCCAATGGTCTCATGGCCAACTTTTATTAAAAGCATTTTTTGTTTAATGTCCCCCTACAGCATGTTCACCCATCGACAACTGTGAGCGGCTGATCTGCACCACCGACAGTAACCACCAGTGTAACCGCTGTAACTTCGACAGGGGAGGGCAGGTCAAAGCGTACGAGCTGGTGTCATCAGGTCGCTACCCAAACAGAGTCTGTGAACGTACGTATTCCCTCCATCCATAGATGATGAAGCTAAGTAAGTAGTGTAGAATGAACATCAGTGTGTTGTGATGAAGAAAATTTTAACATTTTTCACAAATGACTTTTTACGCACGGTTGACCCTCCAACATGCATGTCGGTCGTTGAATTACGTTATAGCCTACAGACTACAATATTTGTTCATATAGTAAGGTTCTTTAGGCACAACCAAAGAGTACTTACTTCCAACGTTTCGGTGTCTGTCAGACACCATCATCAGGGTTAGAATGACTGGATACAATTTTAACCCTGATCATGGAAGTAAGTACTCCCTGGTTGTGCCAAAAGAACCTTACTATATGAATAATTGCCAACATGATTAAGCTTTTTACAGATACAATGTTTGTTTGTGAAGGCCGGCCAGCAGGTTCTTCTATCTTTACGACGGTGGTTTCTTACGTAAAATTTGATTGTTTCTTGTTCTTAACGCAGAACTATGTTCGTGGCGACCCGACAGCGAGTTCTGCTACCCCGGCCGCTGTCCGACAACGCCGTCCTCTTGCAGATGTGCATCTGGGTTCGGCGGGAACAACTGTCTCACAAGTGAGTTTGTGGATCATTTATAGTAAAGAAATTATCTTCTTTAAAAAATGAGGCATGTTAGCCTCCTTTGGCATATCTGACTGATGATATTACGATAAAATCATGATGTTAGTACTTTTACGGCGATTAAAAGCTTTAAACAAATGGAGAGATCATGATTGAGATTAGAGTAATATCTATAGACTGATATAACACAATTGTAATAATCAAAGTAAGATAAACTAATTAAAAATATAAGTATTGATAATAATGATACTGTTGAACCATTATTTGAAGTTACATCGATTTTCACTCTTTGAGTAAAAAAAATCATAAAAGAGGGAGGAAAACGTCATCACCTGCATGATATCGTTTTAGTCCGGTTATTCTTATATTTGTATTTCCGGAGTTTTAACTTGAAAACCTCTTTTCAAGTTGATAGACTGATTTTTTATAATTTGTTGATCCTGAAGTTTCTTCACGACCTACCATCATGCATTGCCTGGCAAGGCTGCAGCGTGTAGTGAACGGCGCGGAGAGAGACCAACTGGAGGCGGACTGTGGGGCTGTAACAGCACGCTCTACCGTCTATGTCGGGAGGCACATCGCCTACAACAGACTTGAGGTACAGGTAGTTCAACATATGCTTCAACAATCTAATACAACGGGGTTTACTTGAATGTTTCACTTTCGCACCAGCCGTCTTCATGAAAGTTGGTCTCGTCTTTCTGACGCGTGATTTGAGATAGTTTACTGTCAGAAAGCCTGTGTCGCCTTTCGCCGCTCAGTAGTAGAACTATCCAAATTTACCTAGTCCCTTCATTTGCCTAGGTGACATGGGACAGTAGTTGGACTGGACTGACCGCCGCCAGTAACTGGCCGAGACCGTATTACATCGACGACTTCAGGGTTGGCATCGTTACAGCATCCACAACTTGGAGACTGCTTAGACGTAGGTTTCGTTAATACACTTATCAGCACATTTCTGATTTTACCTTTTGGGATTTCAATCCGTTTTCCCGTAAAATCGTAGTGTCTTTAAGTTGGTATCTCACATAAAAGTGGTCTTAACGGTTAGCTTCCACAGCAGGCTTCATGACTTAACAAGTCAAATTTCAAAGCTGTTAGAAAACCGTTGGCTGCTAGGATAGCCGCTATCTGATAACAGCACATAATAAACCATGAAACCTGTTATGGAGGCTACTATAGTCGAAGGCATGATTTGACGACGGTCAGAACGCTTCTCATTCAAACGCTGTGCTTTTCCATCACTTTGGTTTGTGTTAAGGCGGATCAGCACTGCGGTCAGGAACAATCAGATGCTACAGTGTGCACAACCAGGACAACCCGGATACGCACGTGCACGACTGCGTGAATCAAAGCAACTTGCACCTACCGACAGTCCAGCACAATGACAGGTGGGGCAATACAGTCATGTGACTAGCATCAACCACGCATCATTTTAGTCTCTGTATATCTATGGAGTACCAATGTTGTTGACTTCGAAGTTAGAACCTAACGTTTACAGTTCGAATCCAGATAACCAACCAACTTAGGTAAATAATTTCGTCCCCTTCTTTGGATCCTTGGTATTACCTTATGGACGGCGCGGCTTTGCCTACCAACTCCGTACAGAAGCAACGTGTTTCTGTGGCTATTACGTGATGGAATTCAAAATTTAGAATTGTATATTTCTAGTCAGACAATTCCGTTGAACGTTTATTTCAGAATTTATTTATTCATTGAACAGGTTGGAGTTCAAAGCCCGAGCGACCAACGGCGGTTATGTCGTCATCAACAATCATGACCGTTCGGACGGGGTCGTGACCCGTTCCCGTCAGTACTACCAAGGGTCAGAGGTCATCCATACTGCCCACTTCACCTATGACCTCCGTGACCCTGTCCACTGCTCCGTTGTCAGCAGTTGCTCATCCAAACTTATCGAGTTTGGCCCTCCGTTCACCAAAAATGTGAGTCCGGTTACGCTGGCCTCCTTCCGTGTCATGGTCACTTTGTAATTGGGAATATCTTCACCTCAATGTTAACGGTATTACGTACAAAGTACATATTATGCATGATGTAAAATTTACATGCTTGCAATCCACATCTTAAAAAGATGATATACAGGGGCATTGTTGTGGCAAAGTAGGGATATCAATGCCTAGAAAAGAATCTTACAAAAGATTAACCTTTACCAAACGGTAATTATCTATTCCGTGACCAAATCCAATCAATTGTTGAGTCATGCTCTTCGTCTTATTTATCGCTTTATACATAACATATAATATACTTTCGCACCTCACTGTTTTTTGACATACGAGGCACAACGATTTTAGCTGTCTGACATTGTCACTGTCAACCCACCCCAGCTGCCAACCTCTGTAGTTACCACCGCAGCACTATAGAGACTATGCAAAATTATCTCTCCATGTTCATATTTGGCCATGTGCCACTAAGCAGCCAACAAAATCATCTAACACAAGTATACAAGTGTCCATTCCTCAAAGAGAATGCAACTTGATAATGATAAACTTAACTGGACTTTACAGGGATCGATCCAGCTGCGCTGGCCTGGATGGAGTGACGATGGTTCAGGTCTGGGCCGGTATGAGTACGTGGTGTACAAACTCCAGCCGTACGGTGACATACTAGGTATGAGATCGGTAACTCCCATCACGACAGGGTTTCGGAACGCGAGTGTTGGAATGGCAGAAGTGACACTGAGTGAACCAGGTACCATACCACCTTTTTCCCTTTTATTCTGTAGAAAAGTATGTATTGATGTTTCGGAACTACAGTACAGCTTTGCCACTGTATGAAACAACGGTATTGCTTAGAGTTAGGGGCTCCGGTGTCATCGATAAATGAGGACTGTTAGGTGGTAATCTCCAAGCAAATTCTATGGTACTCATAGTGTCAAAAGCTGGCAAAGGAGTGTTTTACTACTGTCTACATTGAAATCACTTCTCCTAGGTACCTATTGCTTTCTGCTGACGGTTGATGACGTTGCCGGGAACTACCAGCGCGCACGGAGGTTCCTGATCTACGATGACGTCAACAACGTGACGGTGGACGCGCACCAACCACTGTGGGCCGACAGTGCAGCTGTGAACACGTGTCATCTGTGGCAGACCAACCTACAGGACTCACTGGGGACGGGGTCAAAGGTTGGTTAAGGAATGAGGGAGAATCGAGATTGAATGCATATATGCAAATGGGTGGGCAAATTAGTAAATGAGAAATATATATATAAATGGTGGGAGGGCATACCTTATAGGCAATTCTGACTGGTTCACATTGTACTGCAGCAAAGGTATCACTGCTTACAGATGCGGCCACAAACGTAATTAGCAATTTCTAAGATTAAGGTAAAGCACATTGGCCATAATGAAGTTTGCGCTTCCCTTCTTGTTTTTGTGAATATAGATCTCTCTAAGGTGGCCCGGACGATACCGGAACCTGTTTCACCATCAGCACAAACTGCTGGCCGCCATAGAGCCGTACATCCCTTCCATTGAAGCAGGATATGAGGCGGTCACTGGTCTTCCCCCACAAACAAGGTAAGGCTTGACAAAAATAGACATAATCGTATAGTCATAACTACCATACAATAGCATACTATAGCATACTACGCCATACAGTTCTTTTGTGTTTTTGCCACATACAAGGTAAGGATTGACAGTCATAGACATAATCATACAGTCAATGGTACAAAACAAAACAGTACTTCTTCTACTTCTTTCTTCCGGATCACTCCGGTGAAGTGTCAATAATGTTTTTCCAGTACAATACAATACAATACAATACAACACAATACAATAAAATACAATCAAATACAATTAAATACAATAAGATTAACATTATACCATACAGTTTCTTTGTTCTATTAGGAACTAAGCTGGTACCACGTTGTGAAAGACACAACGTGAATAGATTCAATGTTTCAAATAAAATAATAGATTCAATGTTTCAAATAGCAATTACGTTTATCTGCTGTGGTCATGTCTAAGCACTTTAAGTTGCGATCAATCGGCTCCTAGTAATTTTCCTTATATTCCTGCTCTAAGATCACGACAGACCATTCCCAACACTTACGGCATCATGAAATTCGAGACAGTGTTTGCTGTGGACCATGCGGGTGGACGGAACATCACAACTCCACCAAACACTTGGACAGCAGTGCCTGACGTCACGGTGAGTTGAAACTCATCAATTTCCAGTGTTTTCTTTATGACCTTCTTAAGCTGATAGGTTGCAAATATCATTGTCGGGCACTATTAAATACACAACATGGCAATTCAAGAAAATCGGTGGAAAATCCTCATTAAATTTAAATCAAAACAAAAGCTGTCGGTACTCGAGATTTTAACCGATGACTTGGTCCTCTGTCATAAAGTTCTGTTCTTGCATGTCTAAATTTGAAAAGTAACACTTATTCATTTCTTCCTCAGGCAGAAGGAGTTGATCTGGACATCCCGAGAGTGGACGGTGACTCCGTGCGGATGTGGTTACGGGCCTATGACATCGTTGACAACTATGTTCAAGAGGAGGTCCTGTTACACGTGGATTCCTCTCCGCCTGTGGTACAGAACTTCTGGCTGAACAGACACGGGGTACCTGCTCTGGCCGTGCACCACTCGTCCGATCTGTATACAATGAGGTGCAGTGCTTTTGTAACAATAAAATAAAACACTCCATGGAAACAAATAGTACTAGTACCTCAGAGTCAGACGATTTAAGAAGATTTCACATTTTTATTGAAATGAAGTCAAATGAATGTATAAAGAGCCACCATATTTTCATACAAACACAGGAAAATGCATTTAATTATCAGCGAAAGCCAGGCTCAAGGATCTATGTGTATATGTGACAAAGTTGAACCAAGGCAATATAACACACATTCGGCTCATTACGAAAATGATAATTAATAATTTGACTATTTCATATTCTCGCAACATATCATATGTAATGACTGTACATGTTATCGACTATGATGACTAACTGATATTCTATCATTAACAGATTTGAATTTGAGGCGTTTGACGACCACAGCGGACTACACAACATCCACTGGAGTCTTCAGGACTTCCTCAACAGCTCCACTGTGCACGGAGAAGGGCAGTTGGCAGTTAGGAGACCCTCTGTAAGTTACATTATCGATATTTAAACTTTTTTTTTTATTCGGGGAAAACAAATGTAATAGCTTTCCAATTCTTTCAGGAATGATATAAGTGCTAGTATCCGACAGTACATAATCATACACTTCTAAAACAATACTTATAGTTTTGCTATATATGTAAAAGAAGACATTTAGTTAGGTTTTAACTAATAAACCTACAAAATTTGCTCATGTTCTTGGCTAATATTCAGGTCATCCATCCCGAGTGCGACCCACCACACTGCGCCTGCATCCCGAAGGACAGCGAGTGTTACTTCCGGGACTACGAGATCGTGCCCGACCTCAGCAAGATGGACATTCCTGTGGGGTCACATGATCACGATTACGTCTTCGTCATCACGGTGACTAACAACGCCATGCTGGTAACAACAGTAACGTTTCAAGTAAGACCAAACATTGTTTCAATATTTGCCACTATTACTAAAATTTATATTCATCATCAAGTAATTACGATATACTAGTACTAGTGATACTTCTACGTTGATAGAAACCTCTACCTGCACAGTGCAGTCATGCGACCAGGACAGCAATTAGAATCTCCTATGTTGATTTCATTTTACCAACATACCTGCTCTTTCCTATGAACATTGGTCGTTTTTTTTAAACAGTTAATCTTTCTTATATTAACATTCCCTGTGCTTTCATAATGACAGCAGGGGGGATAACTTCTTATGACATTTGTCACATGATGTCACCTTTAGAGACGTTTTTAACCCTCCAACATGGCGGACACAAGGTTATTAGTTCATCACGGTCATATGACTACAAAGTTAACTCCTCTAATCCACCACTTCAGATAACCGTGGACGAGAGCCCTCCCACCACGGGTCACGTACAGGACGCGCTGTCGGGACAGAGGGACCTGGACTTCCAGCAGGTGCGGTAGTCCATTAGACTATTTTCTGTATTTTGTACACATTCAGGGATAAAAAAATAATTTTAGACTGACGTCAAGCCTAGGTGTACTATTATTGTTTATGCATTGTGTCATTATGATAGGTACCTCTGGAGTTATGCCGGATTGACTTAATATATAATTTCACGTCAGTAATTATCAAACACTTTCCAGTGTGAAATTCAGCCACCCTCTTCTGTATTCATTACCAACGAACATGCAATTGAATAAACCTATTGTCAAACTTTGAATCATTTGACCGACAGGACCTGCAACTCCACGCCTGGTGGGACGGCTTCTTCGACCGGGAGAGCGGCGTGCAGTTCTACCAGTACGGCTTCGCCAACAGGTGTCTGGGGCAGGACGAGTTTGGCATTCCTCAGCCACAACAGGTTTGTTTGTTTGCATGCTTATTTTCTATTCTTAGATAAAATGAATACATACTTAGAATTGTATGTTGAAAACATGGTTTTGGTACCACTGCAGCGGTCTGTATCTTGGTTTGTTGTAGAATTATGATCATATTGCAAAATATCTATGGCTGTGGGTAGCTCTTGTTTTACATGTGATGCTCACTTTACATGTGATGCTCACTATTCTTTTGGTTTTCAGATACACAACACCACAGGAAAGTTCGGGTCGTGGACAGCGCCTGTATCCGGTACGTACTTCTGCACAGTCGTGGCGTACAACCCCGCCCTGACACCGTCCCAGCCGGTCTGCTCGGACGGCATCACGGTGGACGCGTCACCGCCTTCCGTTCGCCACGTCAAACTCTCGGGGTATCACGCGAGACCTGGGCTGGTGAGCGATGACGGAGAAAACGTGTGGATTGTGAACAAGGACGGGGAACGAGAGGTCGTGGAAGACCCACCCGAGAGTTGTAGGTACGTACAGTAAATAACTTGAGTAAGAGTACGCAATATTGTCCTTGTCCGACAATTCTACAGAAATCTAGTGCAGGATTTTGGAATCCAGTTGATGCTAGAATTTAAGAATTCCTTGTGCATTTCTGTAGCCTTTTTATAGAATCATAAAACCATCTTGTTCTATAAAGATTAAGAACTAAAGACAGGCTATGATGAGTAATGCTATCATTGTCAATTTTTCATATATCTGCTAACATGCTTACATTTACTATCATGGAGTTTTCACTCTTCACTCAGATGCAGTTCAGTTATCACGTTAACTTCTTCAATTTCATTTTCAGAAATGCCAGCAGACTTGTGGAAGACGTAGACCTGTGGCCGATCGCTGAACCACCTTACAAGCGGAACGCCACATCACAAAACTGCACGGAGCTCGGGCCTCTTCCGGACATCGGCTATCTACCAATGGAAAACCACGTGGGTATTTTGGCTGCATGACAGTCATTGTGTGAGGAAATTAGTAGCCTGCAAGCTCTTTTAAAAGAAACTTTATTTGCACACATCTTACAGCTCTGTACTTAGAGCTGTGTACGTTGTGTTTGTATGTATGTATGTATGTGTGTCTAGGTGTGTGTTTACCGCCCGCATCAGCAAAGTCTGATATGCGAGGATGAGTGAGGGAGTGGATGAGGCAGCGAGGGAATTAGTGTGTCTACGTGTGTGTGCCTGTGTGTGTGTGTTTGCCAAAACCTGTCCTTATTTCTTTCTTACTTGTATATCCACAGCTGCACGTCCAATGGGAAGGTTGGGACGATGAAAGCGGGATAGCTGACTATGAAGTCGGCCTCAGCAGTACCGAGTCCGGTACGGCCTCTCCTGACATCCACCCTTACACGTCATCAAAGTCCCACCCTGAGCTGACGCTGTACCACCCGAACCTGGCGCAGGGGGCGCTGTTTTACATCGTCATCCGGGCAACTAACAGGGCTCTTCTCTCAACTTCAAAGGTACCTGAAACAACATCATGCATGTAATCTGGAAGTACATGTCTGAAAATGAATATGTTTTTAATTCTCTGAGTTGGTAGATATCTGCCATCTAAACAACTGGCTGAGGAGACCCGAAAGTACTTTTTATCTGAGCAACATATTTCGACATTAAGGTGTAAACAATTACTTTTATGTAGTTTTGTATACATTGGAATGAATGATTTCATGATTGACAAAATAAAGGTGGACAGAAAAGCTAAAACTGCAGGGAACAATGACCAAGCTATAACTTCATCCGTATAAGAATATCGCTTGATCTTTAAACAATATTATCTAAGTTTCACATGGGGACTTTTGCATCACAGGTGTTTGGTCCTGTAACTGTTGACGTCACACCACCAGTCATTGACACACCGATCAACGTGACGCACACGACACTCAACGATGACGACTTCCTGGTGGCCACGTGGTCGGAGGGTTCTATCTATGACACTGAAGATCCGGCAGATCTTGAACTGGAGGTAGCTGCTGGTGAGTTCAGTCTGTCATTCGGTAAAATTTAGGCATTACTTTGTGAAGTTATATACGAAATACTACTGTACTAATTATGTCGATTGCAAATAGAAGCATTATCAAAGGAAAAATGATGCTGTCATCCTTCCAAAGAATTAACCTTTAGGTTAACGCTGTGGATGGTGTTGAAAGGTTTCATAAATGAGTTGCTAATTTACTCCTTCAAGGCAGTTCATAGTCATTGCTATCTTTAACATCGTATTCTTGTTTATTCAGGTCACACTCCAGGAGGAACAGAGCTGTTTGCGTTTGCACCATTGAAATATTTCCTTGAGTCAAACTCTTTCTGTCCCACCGCGTCATGTGTGGCCCTTCCCGTGAGTCAGTTCGAGTGGCATCTCCATGGCGACCAGATCTACTACGTCACGTTGAGGGTCACGAACTCTGCCGGTCTGACGTCATCTCTGACGTCGACACCTTATCACCACAACGTGGAGCTGCCGTCCGTGGGAGTGGTGTTTGAACTGGCAGAGTCGGCTGCAACAGATACATTACGGGTAAGTATAACCAATACACACCGACGTCGCGTTTATTGTCTTAACGTTAGATCTTCTTTGTCTTCCGGCATCTCCCAGCATTTAATATTTTTCCTAAAAATTGCTTATATTTTCTACTTGTGCATGTTTTTCAGAATCCTCCTGATATAGACCACCAGACCAGCCAATCAGAGATCAGATGCCGTTGGTTCGGCTTTGCGCATGCGTACCATGACATCAGCTACCTAGCAGGTGTCGGCAATGATCCCGGTTTGGATGACGTAGTGCCTTTAGAGGTCATCGGATCAGCTACGTCACATGTGTTCACCGGACTTAGTCTCCAGCATTTTCAGGTTAGGCATCGAAGTTACACTTACGTTATTGGGCGTGCAGTCAAACCAGCCTACATTTCACAGGGAAAGGTCTCACCTAATACACTATGAACCTGTGGAAAAATGAAATAATACGTTGATAATTAGGTATTTGAAGATCTTTGTTCTGGACTTTGTAAGTGAAGTTCTGATATTGTGACCAGCGTTTTGAGCCCTCACAACACTTGCTGAAAGTTACAGAGAGGAAGAGAAACTTTTAGTATTCCAATTAAGACTACATTCAATGTTGAGTGTAAATTAAATGTCTTTAATGTAGCAAAGCTTGTCTTGAATTAACAAACTTTGTGTTTCTCCCCATGTAGAGGTATTACGTGACCGTGGTGGCGCGAACTGAGTACGGTGAAGTGAACTCCACGTCCGATGGTGTGGCAGTGTTACCTCAGGATGGGGAGTTAGCTGGAGCCACGGTATCTGATGGATCCTGTCATATTCCGAGTAAGTATCATGGTCAGATATTGTATATTGAAGTCCGACATTCCCACCCATAGAGTGAGACACGGCAACAGCACAGCTGATGTATAGCTGCATAGCACACCAGTTTCACAATCAGCCACCAGGAGGCTTGTAAAATCGTATATTTAGCTTTTTGCTTTGTTTATACTATTTGATTAAGCCCCGTAAGATTGATGATTGAACATGTATTGGTTATTAATGACACGATGTAATACATAAGTCAAACGTGCAATATGCACTGATGTCGTATTGAAGAGAAATATCAAATCAATGATCACGGATGCACATTTTTTTTGTCTTTTTACTAGTTCGGTTCAATGAGACATTGTTAACGCACGACACGTCCATGGCTTTACCCGCGACATGTGCGGACGATACCGACTTCCAGGCGTCCACCACAACCGTGCACACCTTCTGGAACATTCCTGAACCGATGGAAGACTTCGTGTCGTACGTTCGCTGGACACTGGAGAGGGAGCAGTCTGTTGGAGGGTAGGCTTGTGTTTGTTTGTTTGTTTGTTTGTTTGTTTGTTTGTTTGTTTGTTTTTACAGCCCGCCGGTGTACGGCTTCGTGGCGTAACACATAAATGGTGTATTCCTGTGTGGCAAATGCAGGATGAGCCTGATCATCAAAGAATTATCCACATATATCCTTTCTTTCCTGAAGATTATGATAAGAAATTCATAAGAAATAGTAAATAACTTTAGGTTGTCGGCCCATTAGTCACAGAACTGTAGCCCAATCAACATCAATGACAGTGAGGCGTGTATATTAATGTGGAAATATATACTTATATCATGACGTATCGTTTGTCTTTGTTTCCTTAAGCTGAAGATCGAAAGATTGTGCTCCAAGTCTACAAATAACAAGTGTTTGATAGATAATCATACAATTGATAGCATCATTGTTGTTTTTGGTATATACTTCAAGCACAACTTGGGAGGCTGTTAAAACGATACAAGAGGCTCCAAACACCGGATTCCTCGTGGCAACAGAGTTGCAGCTGTCGCCAGGCGGGCACTACCGTTCCTCGCTGCAGTTCTGTCACCAAGATGGCTGCTTCCAACCCACGGTG
Source organism: Branchiostoma floridae x Branchiostoma belcheri (assembly GCA_019207045.1). Lineage (NCBI taxonomy): Eukaryota > Metazoa > Chordata > Leptocardii > Amphioxiformes > Branchiostomatidae > Branchiostoma > Branchiostoma floridae x Branchiostoma belcheri. The sequence goes on along the minus strand of CM033037.1, from coordinate 4,045,978 downwards.
TCCGATGGATTCTGGGTAACAGCAGAACCACCGCTACCGACCGAAATCAACAGTTTAATCTATGATGATGGAAACATGACGCTCACCTTTTCGTGGGACGAGTTTGTCACCACAGAGCTGGCTGGGAACGAAGCACTACAGATGACGGCCATGGATGGTTACGAGTGGACACTCTCCGTGACTGGGAAGGAGATCTCGGCACTGGGAACGATCCTGTATCCATGGCAACCTGTTGTCGACTTGAGAAGATCAGAACAGACTGTAAGTCTCCTAATGACTGTATAGTTTTATTGTTTAATTCTATTGTTTTATAAACAGTTTCCTGACCGTGGGAACAAGCGATAAGGTTAGACAAGGAGACACCGATTACAGTAAGTTTTTTTATCAATTAAAAAAAACTAAATTTCATCAATTTTAGATGGCTGTTGGATCGAAACGTTAGGAGAGAAAACATCAGAAAAACATTGGGAAGAGAACTAATTCAGTTGAAATACTATTAACTTATACCAATTAAAATGATATTGTCACTTATCTTTCATTTATTTTCATATCCAGATATCAGCTACTGTCGCCCTCCCCAACTCTCTGGAGTTCACCACCTGTATAAAGCTTCTCCTCCGCGGTAAGAACAAGGCAGGGCTCTACTCCGTGACGTCACGAGAAATTCATGACTGCAACGATCCAGGGTCTGTCAACATCCGGGACCCAGTTGTCTTTGACGCCGTCCCCGATTTCAACTCAACATTGTCTGAAACCAGGTAGGATTAACATTGGCTAAAAACAGAACATATGACATCATTATACGCATAAATCGTGAGACGGACGCATGCTGCACAGACGCTAACCCCAATCTAGTTGGCCGTAGGATGGAGATGATGATGATAAGGATAACTTAAACTGCAGTTACCTCATTCACAGCTAGAAAAAATCAGTAGCTGTTCACCTAAGAGCTTTACGCATATAGTGTTATAAAGACTCAATATTTATACATTTAATCTCTTTCCCCCACAGTGGCATCTCATTATCCACGAACCACTTCTGGACAGTCCCAGATGAGGACTTCACCCGTTCCCGGGACACCCTGGCGGCGGCCTGGCCCTCCCTCAGACACGGGGACTACTACTGGAAGGTTCTCTCCGCGGACTCCATCGAGCGCTGGTCCTACCACAGACACGAGAACGGGATCAACTACCACTCCTTCCGCTGTGACGAACCTGAGACGCTGAGATGCGGGCAAACAAAGGTAACGAAATACAATGCAAAAGGTAGAAATACTGGCGTTGACGTTAATGTAACACTATATTTCTCAATTAGACAGGGTTACAGTTATACTTGCCAATAAGAGACTGCAACTAGGTTCCCTGCATCGTAATTCTATCACTACCGTTATAATTTGATTCGACAAAAGTGTCTTTAACATTGTCCAGTATCTTGATACGGATTCGATTTGATTTCACGAAGTTTGGCTTCGGATCTACTTGCCTAACAAAGACTAGGCTAATATCAATAACAAAATGTTCCTTCCAGCTGAATTTTGTAAACGTGCGAGGCCTGGACCTGCATAATGGCCAGCGGTACTTCGTCTGTGTGTTTGCAGAGGAGACGATACTGGAGTACGAGAAGTTCCAGCAGGTCGCGCCGGAAGTTTCCGTGTGTTCCAACGGAGTGGTGGTGGACACGGAGCCGCCTGTGCCTGGAGAAGTGCGCGCTGGGTGGGGGAACCAAAACTACCAGGTCTGTAGCTTACCCACCCATTTAACCATTTTAGTCATTCCTTCATTGATATATTCATTCATTCACTCGTTCATTATCCATCTCATCTAGTGTAGTCTCTCATTAGACTCTAGTCCATCCATCTACTCATTTGTTCATCGAATATTTCTCACTCATGTATTTTCTTCCTTGGCCTTGGTATATGGCATAGGATATCTGAAGTAGATAATCTAAATATAACTTAGTATTCAGCACTAAGGACATGTATATCACATGTGTGTCAATAATGTAAAGGCCCAAGTGGACGATGCAACGTCAAAAGTTCATTTCTCTTTACAAACTCTGTTACAGACATCTACCACAGTGTTGCCGATTCTCTGGGAGTCGTTCAGAGACGTGGAAGTACACGGAAACACCGGACATCAACACTCTGGGGTCTTGAAGTACGAGTATGCCATAGGTATGTCAAATTCATTCCATATTGACACATGTTTGGTGTGAGAATTACTTTTTAGCCTTGTTAACTCAACCTTCTTGCTGCTCTTACACTGGTCAGTCCTAAGATGCTTGAAGGCCAACATCACCAAGCCAAAGAAGTTTGAAACATTCTTATCCTGTTGATTTAAGCCATGGCCTTGTAGGCTGTGATGACTGGTTTCCATTGTGAGGGAATCATGAGCTCCCATTGGACTAATTTGAATAGCGATTAAGAATCCTGAGATCCTTTTAATTGTTCTGGAAATTGGACCTTTTCTCTGGAGATGGTGTAATGGAAGCTGATGAATTACCTACGAGTTTACATTCTATGCCAATGTCATTTTTTCGACCCTGCAAAGCAATGACTTACAAAATGTATGGAAAAATAAACAAACAAACAAACTTATATTGTCTTTTGTCTTTCCAGGGACCTCGCCGGAATTGGTGGACGTGAGTCAGTTTGTGGATGTTGGTTTGATCAATCACGTTGTTGCTCGTGGATTACTTCTTCAGAGTGGACACACGTACTACGTCACTGTGACAGGTAGGTAACGTCGATTTGGATATCCCAGCACCTTAATAGTGCAGTTGAAACTGTCCGTGCGATTGAGTAGACCCAGTTTTATCCTGAATAATGTGAAAGACATTTAGTGAAATTCGGTGGTTTTATACAATCAACATTGTTGTCCAGTGATCTACCAACCTGATGAAACTTTTTCAGGATTGCTATTCATATCGTGGGAGTTGTAGATTTATATGCACGATATGCATAAATACAGTGTTATCATATCCTTCTCTTACAACATGAAGTTTGATCTACAATAAGCTAAAAAATATTTTCCAGCGACTGATCATGTCGGGCTTCAAGCAACGGCGACGTCGGCAGGGTTAACGATCGACACAACGCCCCCGTCTGTCACGAACACCCGAATACACGTGGGAGGGCGGTACCTCATGTCTACTGACGTGGTGTCAGTCAACTGGGACGGGCTGTTCTTTGATCTAGAGAGTGGTAAGCTTTATAAACAAAAGTAGGAGCATCCAGAGCTAGCAAAAGTAATGTGAGATCTTTGTCATGCCATGCAATGGTGGTACACCAAGTAGTTTAGTTAACTTTGTACCAGTGTATAGAAATGATAGATAAAATATATTAGGTTACACAGTTCCCCACAGTTCATTGAAAAAATTATGTGTAAACCAGCCTTTTTCTTTTCTCTATTTCTAGGAGTGAGAGAGTATGCGTGGTGCATCGGGTCACAGCCAGGCCATGATGACGTCATGCCGTACGATGACGTCGGTCCGGAGGAGCAGGCGTCATCCGACCCCAGCACCAGTCTGGGTCTCATGGAAGGACACACCTACTTTGTTACAGTCAAGGTGCGTACTTTTGGAATCCTATTGCCTTTCAACCTTTTATTCGACTGACTGACACTCGTTCCAATGATTTATAACATGAGTTACTTCTGTTTAGAATGTTATATTTGCAAAGAATTTTGTTTCTATCTGGTTGTAAGCATTAATCATATTCATTTCTTTATCAGTTTTAGTGGTATTTGACATTTGCTTAAGTATGTGACTTGATGGAGATGATTATGATTGGATATTTTCAAACCCACAACAACGTCCATCGGAACTGCGGTTGTTTAGTATGTCTTTGTGATTTATAGAATATTTCATAATCTAAGGGTTGCATATTTCAGAGAGCTTAGGAGAAAGCAATAAGATTTTGTTACATTTGCCATTTCTCTTCCGCAGGCCACGAACTGGGCAGGTCTGGCTGCCACAGCCTCGTCCTGGGGGTTTGTAGTGGAGGCATCTCCTCCCCTGCCTGGGTTCGTGCATGATGGCGGACAGCAGGACATCGACTATCAGGTAAATGTCATTACACCTCTCTCTATGCTGAATATATTCATAGATGGATGAAATTCATTTTCATGGATATTAAAAGCTATGAACATTCGACTGGTATGTTAGGCTCTTTTCATTATGTCTTCCTTAATTTTCGTCTTGACTGTCTTTATTTATTCACCGCTCCTTTATTTTTTGTTCTTCCGTCCTTGTACCTTTGTTCCCTCAGTCATTTCTTTCTTCCCGGTAGCTTTTCCTTCCTTCTATTCCTCAACATTGGATTTCTTTACTTTTTTTCTTTTCAACGGTTAATGGGAGATCTGGACAAGACATTAACAACATTATACATTTGTCCTGTCCAGCACGACCTGTCCACCATCAGCGTCACGTGGGGCGGTTTCCGCGAGCCTCATACCGACATCGCCGAGTACTCGTGGATGGTCGGCACGTGCTCGGGTTGTGATGACGTCATGGAGGAACAGCATGTCGGACTCATGACTGGTAATTATGCATATCAGTCATGCTTGAAAAGCGTTAAGATACGTGTTTATTCAATAGTATTCTCGCAAAGCTTTTGTTGAGTCTTGTACTTGTGTCTTGGTTAGAAAGGACGCTTAGCAATAGCAACCAAGCTTAGAATTAGACATTGAAGCTAGAATTATCTCCCTTTCCTTCTTGTAACCCGCATTTGATACTAGCTTTAAACTAAGCTGGACCAACATGATTTTTTTATTTTCTTTTGGCTATTTTAGAGGCCAGCGCAACAGACCTGAACCTCCAGCCTGGAGTGAAGTACATCGTGACAGTGACGGCCTGTAACACCGCGGACCTCTGCACCACCGCCAGTTCTGACGGAGTCGCCCCGGACACCTCTCCTCCTCTAGCCGGGCTCGTACTGGACGGGAACAGCGATGGAGACATTCAGTACCAGGCGTCCAGGTAGAATGGAACATGAATTTTATTTTTATTTTCCTTCTAAATAACACTGGTAAGTTTTGGTCATCAAGCGGTAGTAGGGAATGTGTGAGCCTGTAATGCCCCATGATTGAAACAAATACTCTAAATGAACCCTTACTCTTCTTGAGAAATACATTCGAACGTAAAGGGGCCTTTGCCTGAGGCTCCCCCCATACAATGCATAATGTCCCCGCTAAAGGACGATTTGAGGTATGAGAATTAAAGCTCATCTGTGTTGTGTTGGATCCGATAGTAACACCAAGCAATTCAAGCTGTTTCAACAAAAGAATGATTGCTTCACAACCATTGGTTATGTGTTAAAAAGGACGACTAAAAGGGTAGTCTAATCCCATACACACAGCTACCATGGCATCAAAAGTTACATTTTTGAACATGAAATGTGATATGCCTTTCAATATCAGGACGACAATACGGGCCCATTGGTTCAACTTCCATGACCCCCACACCGGACTGTCCCATTACGAGTGGAGGGTGGGCACCAGTGCAGGTGCTGAGGACATCCTGCCGTCTACCCTACTGCACCTGTCTGAGCAAGCCTTCGCCTCGGGCATAGACCCACCACTGCCGCTGGGGGTTCCACTGTTCGTGACCATCAGGGCTTATAACAGAGCAGGTGAGTGGGCAGGCAATGCTTTCAACATCTTTGAAAGATATTGATGATCTGGTCGCCTTTGCATCTTTGTCTGATAAAGTATTTCGGGGAGGGCCTGTCTGTCTCTTTTGTCTTTGTGCATTTCTATGTTTCCCAATACTCTCAGCATTTACAGCATTTAGTGAAGGAGGTGACGTCTGTATTAGAACTCACAGATTAGGAGCAAGTGAGCGAAAAACATAATTCTATACAAAGGGGCCATACAATATCCGCATCTTCTAGAATAAAAATCATTATTATGGTACATTCAAGAATTCATAAAAGAACATGAAATGATGTATCAACCTAACACAGTTAATTACTTTACTTAACATGCATTACGTAAACGCCGTGTATATTTTGAATTATTGCCTCAGTTCAGTTGCCTACGTTGCCAGAAATAAACCTTGCATGTCTAAATATCCAGGACTTTGGGTGGAGAGATCTTCTGACGGGTTTACTGTCGACAACACCCCGCCGTCACCTGTGATCAACCCTACAGTCGACTACACACTCGGCTCTGCTGATCCAAATACACAGGTACATAATGATGATCTAAATCTTTAAAATAGATAGGTATTGTCAAAGTTGGAAAGTCTAAGTTGTGTGGAATAACAGCAAAGTCTAATTGCATATATGGTTTATATATTGAGCTGAAAATTTTTCTCATGACATATATGAATACAAATTTGAAAATTCGGTCGATGTAAAATGCTGTATTTACCAAAGTCTACATTTTCCAATTATCATCGCGTTGCCAAATTAATGTAAAATATTTTGTTACTCAAACAAATCTTGTCTTGCAGGTTTGGAGAGACACGTTACAGGCCACGTGGGACTTTGCTGACCAGGAGAGCCCGCTGCTGTACCACGTGATCAGCCTGTACACCCATCATCAGTCTGACCTGGTCACGGAACCTGTCAGGTTGCCAGGCGGCGCCGACAGCCACGCCTTCTCCAACCTGACGCTGCACGACGGAGACACGTACTACGTCAAAGTCACGGCGTGTAACGCCGCCATGCTGTGCACAACGAGGGAGTCACCTGGCCACATGGTATGTTGGGGAATCCAAACTTAGCACCTTTTCTCTCACTTGCGTCAGGTTGAGTACATAACTTTATTCATTTCAGGTGGGACGTAATGTTGACAACAGCAGGGGTCCAGATCCATCCCAGTGTGTGTGGATCAAAACCTTACAGTCCAGTCCTAGGCAGATGATGGTAAGACTGGTGTGATACACCTAAAGGCAGCTGTTTACTGCAAAAGAAGCAAACACAGTATACGGAGTAAATGTTATTGAATAAATTCCTCCTCATAGATGGACTCCTCACCTCCAACCGCTGGCACCTTTGCCGTTGCCACTGATCACGTGACAGCGCTCGGGCGTGACGTAGACGGTCACATGACGTACTGGCAGACCATTGGCCCGAGCGGACCACACCTTCGGCTTGCTTGGCTGGGGTTCGCTGATCCACACAGCGGCATAGACCACTACCTGGTCACTGTGGGGACGTTCTATAGTGGCACAGATCTGACTCAGGTAAGACAAGACATAGATCGCTACCGGGTGACCTCACTTTGGAAATATGAAGATTGTTTCCAAATTCCATGCAAGTTTTTTTTTTTTTTCAATTTGATGGTCTCTTCCTTTTCCCAGGATGCCCCAGTAAGAGTGAACCATAACGGTAGTTTCGAGTCGTCAGGAGAAGGTCAGGTGCAGCTAGGCACTGTGCCGGTCAGCAGGGACTTGGTGCCTGGAGAGAGGATCTATATCTCACTATGGGCAGTGAATACGGTGAGTATGTGAAGTATGAATATGTTTTTAACGAAACTTCCTAAACTAATATGGATAATCTAGATCGACACACAAAGAATAATCATATGGTATATAGTGATTCAATTAAATGCTTCTTTTTGAATTTATTGATCGTTTTTAGGTTAACTTCAAAGGTAAGTAGACTCCGAGATTTAGCGATTTAAGGAAAAAATGTATATAGCAACATATGGCACATGAAGTGATTTGCTGATTTCTTCCTTTGATTTGAAGGAAATGATTGAGAAAACTAATTTTCATAATTCAGTTCTTAAGTTTAAACAATATATGCAAATTACATTTTTGCCGAAATCATTTTATTCATGGTTATGCCCTTTAGGTTGGATTAAACGGTGATGTAGCACACGCAACGTTTGAAACCGCCCCCTCTAATCCGACAAGTGGAGTTCTGGACCTTGTGCGCAGGTGCGAGGCACAATCCTGCCAGGGGCACTGCACATGCGCACCGAGTAACCAGAAATGTCAACCTCTCAATGCTACCTGCAATGACGTCACTGGTATGATATCCTTGCTGTCTTTGTACAAAATGTTCATGCATTGAGGTGTCTATGATCCAAAGTCAAAGACTACGTTGGTGCATTATAGATAGCATGTATGCAAAGTCGTCACATGATAAACGTTGCCTACCTGTTGAATTCATCTACTTTTTGCTTCACATCTATGGTATAAAGGACTATGAATGATTAATTTTGCATACGGAAATAATGAAGTGCTGTTGGAGCGTTTAGTCTATATTCTATATATGGTCTGTTGTAATTATCATTATTTCAGAGCAAAAGCGTACTTGTATATATCACTTTCCCTTACTTTTAGTGGACGAAATGTCCTTCTGACGTCCATTTGGCAAGCACGACGTAATAGTAGGTAAGAAAACCATCAGTTTACAGATAATGTTTTCTTACAGGAAAATCTCAGTTCACATCTGTTGAAGTTTTTGATACATTGGATCTCCACACCAGCAGCCAACCTGGCCAGGACGCCAACTTTACCCGATCGTCAACTTCTCTCGCCGCAACGTGGAGAGTAGAGCAGGGCAGCAGGATTCCTGTGCAGAGGTTTTATCAAATTTAGAATTTTCTAGTCTTATAATTTATTTTATAACAGTTCACAAGAGAACACACTACTCGTTATTGGAACAGCCTGTTGTTTATAAACATTTTCTACCTACATGTAGTTTGTAGCAAAGCTAAGTTTGAAGCAGTTACTTTTGACATTTCAAAATTATTTGAATTCTGAAATTAACGAATCTCATGTTATGTTGACAGATATGAGTGGAGTGCCGGTCTTGCCGGAGAAGCTGTCGGAAGTCACGTGTTTGACACCGGTACAGACCGGATATGGCATGACGTCGGCAGTCGGACGTCAGCAGTTCTGACCCTGAGAAGAGACGGGACCTATGGTAGGTGTTAATGTAACATTTCATTGCTAAAACTTTAAAGATTTCGGTATGTGTATAGTTAAAAGACTGACTGTACAATGAAGAGCCAAGAAGTCCAACCCCCTTATTATGAGCAAACAGATGGTACGTCTTCTTCGACAGTGGTAGTCAAGGACTGCCTGGAGAGTTGTGTCGCTTCTGTGGAAAGAAGAATCTGTACCATTGGCCATTGGCCTTCATTCTGATTGCATTGTTTAGACACCTTAAGCTTATAGATTTAGGTGAGCTTTCTTGCAGTTCTTAAGCTAGCTAAAAGAGATGTTTAGTTGACACAATTTTAATTTTGGTATTAAAAATCGATAATAAATAATATTTTATTATTCTGTTAGTTCCAGTTTAGTTCTGCTACTAGATGTTTGCTATGTACAGGTATTTTGTTAATGATATTTTTTATCATTACCTCCCAACAGCGTCCATGGAGCCACGTGTGGCGTATGTCTGGTACGTGCGAGCCTGGTACAGTCAGAACGACTTCGCCATTTTCACCTCGGACGGTGTGAAGAGCCTTCCACTGCCGCCACAGGTGTCTACCTCCAGAAAGGTAAACAGGCGGAAAAGAAACGAGAATTGAATGACGGAAATAAAATTAATTCACATGACTGGTTTAAATATGTTAGAAAAATAAAGCGGTGCCAAGTGTTACCACGTAAGCTATTTCAAATCTGACTATGCAAATTATCTCCGAAGGTAAACGACTTGGAGAACATTTTCACCAACAAGGACAAAGACTTCACTACAAGTCAGACCATGATTGCCGTTTCTTGGAACAGCGTCTTCCCTGATCCATTCGGGGACATTAACAACTACCAGGTGGCTTTGGGAACATCTTCAGGAGGTATTTGAATATGCCTCTTCATTTTGTCTTTTTGCATCTTCGTTCATCACATAAGTTTGCTGTCAAAACTACCCAAGAAGACTACTGATCATGAGAGAAACACTAGAATCTAGTCTATGTTGACAGCTAGTCACTATAGACGGAATTCATAATGCTGGTGTCAACGGGAAAATTGTCTATATTAAGTTATCACCAAGAAGTTGCCAAATGAGACAGGTGGTCCCTGTGTTAATGCCATATGTAAGAGTATAGGTTTGGCTGTAGCATACTGGTAAATAAAGGTTTCCTATCCTAGTTCCAGTTCTGTATCTTGATTTAATGTTGAACTGTGTGGTTCTAGTTCTTATCATTTCCCATGAATGATAATTTTCAACTCTCTCCATCTGCAGCTAGTGACATCATCGCCTGGGGAGTGGTGACCACAACCCCTGACGTCATCAGGACGTCACTGGACAACCTGTCCCTCCAGACGGGTGTGACGTACTACAGCAGCGTCAGGGCAACCAACCACGCAGGGCTGCACACCACTGTAACATCGGATGGCATCAAGGTCATGTCTTGCAAGTGTCCCATCTATGTGGTTAAGTGTGTGTGAGCAAAATGGATAACTTCTTTCAAAATTGCTCTGAACCTTACTTCACTGTTTGTACCTTCCTTTATGTTTATCATACTGTCGTTGATAGTTTTGGGCGTTGTTTAACCCTCGTTAACAATTGCTATTCTTACGCAGGTGGACACCATCGCCCCTACAGCAGGCACGGTGTACGACGGTCGCGGTCTGCACGACGCCGACTACCAGAACGACAGTCTCACCGTGTGGGCCACGTGGCACGGTTTCTCAGACCTGGAGTCCTACATACACCATTACGTCTGGTGCGTGGGGTCATCTCCTGGTGCGGAGGACATCCTACCCTGTAGAGACGTCGGTGTACAGATTTCTGCTTCTGACAAGCTTACACAGGCTTTGATATCAGGTCAGTTAGTTTTTGGAATGTCTTTGTAAGTTTTTGGAAAATTCTTGTCAGGTTGTCACTATTTGTGTAGGTATGTGTGTGCGTTCGTGTGTGTGACAGTAACTGACATTTGTGTGTATCTATCTCCCTCTCTCACTGTTTCTTTCTCTCGTTTACACTAAGTGAACGTTTGATCTTTGTAAAGTTATAAATATTTATTGTCAAAACCGTCGTCAATTTATGTTACATATTTGATAGTAGGACCAAATGTCCATAGGTACTTAACACGTCAGGAATATCATATAATACAAGTGCAGACATTTCAATTGTTTATGTGTGTCCATGGCAACAGGTACCAAGTACTACTCTACAGTGACAGCTGTAGACGCCGCGGGTCTGCAGTCATCACCAGTGCTCTCAAACGGCATCACTGTGGACTCTACTCCGCCTGTTCCTGTCGAGAAGCTCAACTTCGGCCCGAACCTGGTCAACAACCCTTCTTTTGAGCAGGCACTTGGGGCAGGTTCTTCATCGTGGAATGTATCAGGTAACAAATCATTATCGTCGTAAAGACAATTATTTCAAAAGCTGTCAGTGCCATCGTCACAATCGATTGTCAGATTAAAGTTTCAGTTTTATCTAAAAACAGTTTTAATTGCACCCCGGTCTAAAGACCAAAACAGTATTTGAATCATTGTGTTAAATCAATAAAAACCTCAAACAGATAATTGCATCTTAGATATTGTTAACATCAGTGATGTTAATGTAGGATGCAATTCAGTCTATAGTAATAATGATTACTTTTTGATTAATAGGAACAGCCTACGCTGTGGCTGCGTCCGGGTTTGCTACCAAAGATGGACAGAAGTATCTACATCTACACGGCAGTATCTCACAGAAGGTACCGACTCAACCTGGCCAGAAGTACCAACTCACCTTCCACGCCAGACACGTGGAGAAGATTTCCCTTCCCCTTCAGTCCCAGGAGGGGAAGGTTTCAGCACCAGGTCTGCACAAGACCTTCAAGTTATACCAACGATTCGGTACGTTCGGCAGTGGTGGTTCAAACAGCGAAGCGGCTCAAAACTGGCACCAGCACATCTACTACTTCACAGCGACCGGTTCTGAGTCTGAAATCACGTTCAGTTCCGTCGGTAGGGCCGGGATGGCGCTAGATCAGATCAGTGTACGGCTTGTGAACGTCAGTACGCAGCGAGAGTCGGACGGAGAGAGCGCCTCAGGACTGGTACACGTGCACACCAGCACGGCGGCGGACTGGCACGTGATTCAGGCGAGCTGGGGCATGGAGGATCTGGAGAGTCCGATTGTCAAGTACGAGTGGGCTATTGGAACAGTAAAAGGTATCTTATGTCGCCTTCTTAACAAATTCATGTGTGTCTAAATTTGTCTATAAGTGTGCGCGAACTACCCGTGTGTGTATGTGTGCTCGTGTTCATGCACATGCTGCAATAATTGGAAAAAAAACAGTATAACCTTAAATTTTATGGATTTTATAGTAACGTATATCTATCCTTTCGCTCTTTGCCTTACAATGTTGTTCTTATTATTAAGTGTTTGCAGTTGGACTTTTAGAAAAAGGCACTGTTACTTTCCTCAAAATAGCAATCAATCTTCAAAGGCTAGGCAACCGTTACTAGGTTTTGGTCAATGACTATGATTTGGAAAATGACATTATATGCTTGTTCGGTAGATTATATCTAAAAATGGAACAGCCATTTTACTTTGTATTTCTTAAAGTTTTTTTCTGCCTTTTTTTGTAACTACAGGAGGGACCCAGCTGCAGGGCTTTAAGTCGGTTGGCCGCAGCACGTCTGCTCGGAACGAGGATCTCCACCTGCAGCACGGCAGCTCTGTTCACGTGACCGTGGTGGCCTCCAACGCCGCGGAGCTGAGGACTGTGGGGTACTCAGTACCTGCCGTGGTGGACCTGACTCCTCCGGTCATCAGTAACATACAGGTGAGACCACATGTCAGAACCTGACCCCTCCGGTCATCAGTAACATACAGGTGAGACCACATGTCAGAACCTGACTCCTCCGGTCATCGGTAACATACAGGTGAGACCACATTTCAGAACCTGACTCCTCTGGTCATCAGTAACATACAGGTGAGACCACATTTCAGAACCTGACTCCTCCGGTCATCAGTAACATACAGGTGAGACCACATTTCAGAACCTGACTCCTCTGGTCATCAGTAACATACAGGTGAGACCACATGTCAGAACCTGACTCCCCCGGTCATCAGTAACATACAGGTGAGACCACATGTCAGAAGCCACTGTGCTAGAAGTAGTAGCAGCAGTAGTAGTAGTAGTAGCAGTAAAAGTAGTTGCAGCTGTAGTATTAGTATTTAGCCACCGTAGAAGCAGCCATTCGTAGACTGGTTTATTTCCTCCGGTAATCTGTAACTTAATGGTATATGCCAATACTTGCTGACCGAATGCCACTGTTGAGAATATCTATATGTCAATATTGCTACTTTTGCTACCCTATTGTAGTCCCTGAATCAGTAAATTATAAGTCAGCTGCAACAGTCATTATCAAACTTAGTATTAAACTGTGGCCGAAGCCCACATTTTTGCAGTGACTGATAAAATAGAGAATTACATTTTATGCTTGAGTTACTGCTCACCAAAATGTAGGTTGTCATAGGCATAAATTCAATCTGGTAATAGAATTGTTTTTTTTTTATTACCCAAGGATGGAGTTGAAGGTGACGACATTAGTTATCAAACCACTGAAACATTTGCTGCCAGCTGGGAGGTTACAGACAAGGAGAGCGGCGTAAGCTGGTGTGAGTGGGCACAAGGTAAATCCTACCTTACAATCCACAACCAGTTAGTTAGTACGCTCTTGGGTACCGTTCCTTTTGTTGCAATTTTATTTAATACACACAGCACACTAGAGAAAGTATTATAAAATACCTCATAGGCCTAGCTTGTGTGCAGTCAAAGCTTGGAAGCAGTTTTAAACCTTGTAACTTGTTGTAAGTCTGACTCGTTTTATGCATAGGACATATTCATTTCCCTATAGCATGATTAGAATAGAATAGAATAGAATAGAGTAGAAGACAAAAGAAGAGAAGAGAAGAGAAGAGAAGAGAAGAGAAGAGAAGGAAATCTGTTTTCAACATACATTTCTAATTTCATTTTCTAGGTCTCAGTCCAGGTTCAACTGAGATCTCACACTTCCAGCCCTCAGACAGTGTGTCATCCTCATCAAAGAACCTGACAGGCCTTATCCACCACGGCCAGACGGTCTACACCACCGTTCGGTGCCACAACCACGCCGGGCTGGAGTCCCAGGCCGTCACAGACGGGGTGACTCTCGTCACCAGCCCGCCCGACAGCACGGCTGCCGCGCTCCGTGTGGCGTCCCCGTCTCAGACTACCTTCCCTGCAGAGGACAGGTACCAGAGTGCGGCGGAACAACTTCGCTTCTCCTGGGAAGGTTTTAGTGACGAAGCTAGAATAGATCATTATGAGGTACAGTACTGCCGTTGTCCTAATTTCTTGCTGTTTACATCAATATATTGTATGGACGGTTTTCAACGAGTAAGTTGGCAATCTATTCTCCTATGTAGACCTACTAGAATAAACCTACAGAGTAAACTTTTCAAGTCGTCCAAAATCAATTGTTTTCCTAACGTCTTTTCCATATCCCCAGATTTCCATCAGTGGGCCTAACAACTACACCCACACGTGGCTGTCAGTCGGAGGTAACGGGGAGACGTCAGCCACGCTGTACGGCCTGGGGCTGGAGTCACACCAGACGTACTCAGTCTTCTGTCGGGCGGTCAACATGGGAGGGCTGGTCAGCAACGCGGTCTGGACTAACGTTACCATAGAAACGGAACGGCCGATGATCAACGGTTTGTTTCTGCTCATCTTTTTATTGATTATCAATAGATGATTTGACGTAAGCGTGAAATACTGTGAAGGCTACCATTCATATTATTGCCACTTGATATTTATATGTTTATCGTATTTCCTATTGTTTTAGGTTTTACAGTTGTCAGCAAATGGCAGCCTCCAGACACCCTGCATCTTGATTGGACGGGCAACTTCTTCAGCCAATCAGCGCTTGTTTACGAGGTTTCCTTGGGAACCGTTCAAGGAGGAAGTGACGTCATGCAGTGGATGGAAACCATGGAGACGGCCATGACTGTAACGGGGGTGGACCACAGCAGGGCACATTACGTCATCATTACTGCTGTGAACAGAGCTGGGCTCTACGTGTCGCAAGTGCACAGACTGGCAGTTTGAAGTTATAGAATGCTGTAACCATGAAAATGGGCTGAAACTCTGAGGATCTATCCTTACTGCCCATCACAATGATCTGCTCAGGCAATAATTATTAGCAAACAAAGAGTGACTGCATATCTAATATTATTTGTTTTCATTAATCATTTCTACATTTTGATGGAGGTTGGTGGTGCTATGGGATCGGTCAATTGGATGTGTTTGAGATTTTCCATGCATACAACTTTATTTCCATATATTTGGAACTATTTGAAATTTGTTTGTTTGTTTGTTTTATTTGGATCTCCATTAGCGGTACCACCGAAGTGGTACCGCTATTCTTCCTGGAGTCCGAAAGAGTGAAATGAGTGGATCCAGTGTATATTTTACTTGATCCATCTGATGCTTGTTGTTCTTTTGCACCTATATTTTACTTTTCCTACAGCGGCTTAAGCTATTTGAGTAGATGTTGATAATATGATAACACGTAAAGAAGGCCACCGAAAAGGAAATTCGCGCGACATTTCGTGTCTACGTAGTGTCTAATCCTGACGGAACTTATGTTGTGACTAACCAACTGATACAGGTTGTGTTTGTAAGATTAGACTATTGTTTTTTGATAAGAACTACATGTAGATAGGAGACGCGTAGTACACTTATCCTTGAGTGCGCGATACATTTGTTTATGCTACCATGTACAACACGAATATACACACCTTTTGAAGGAAGACGTGTTCAAATATCTAAACACTATGTATTGGGAAAATTCTGTAACTTCGTCTACACATGCTGTAAGAAGATAGAAGGAGCAGGTATGAGTATAGCTTTTCTATTATCTCCGTAGCTTACTGTATTCAGCCCTAATGGCATGAATATGCAATAAACTTCACTGCTATCGTCTTTCATAAGTTGGATTAAACGCGCCAACATAATTGTCATTGCGAATCAAACAGACAAATATTGCGGTTGAGATATATATATTTTTACAGCTGGTGGACTAGGGTTTTTATGCAATAATATTTTCTTTATCAGGCAGCATTTTCAATCAATGATCGTTGATGGAGTCGAAAATTGTCTTTATCCTAATTACCGAATTTTCACACGTTTTAAAAACGGCTGTCTTTGTCCGCGTTGTTGATCTTCATGCAGATCCTACGATAGCATACGATAGTATCAAAAGCTGGCAGAGGAATGAAGTCGATGTATGAGTGTATATAGCTACTGGAGGATCAATTTGGAGATTAGATTGCCCCAAGTTTTTCCGAATAAATCGAACGTTTGCAAACCATTTTCCCAACTTTGCACTCCATTGTTAAAACACATTTTATTTAGTCTGTGTATTTTTGTCAACCCTTGGCACAATATATTTCTTTACTGTTGAAGTCTTGTACAAAATATTCAATGGCATTATTCAATCAATAGCTAGTTTTACGGCTTACAGATCAGAATCTAATGATAAAAGTCTTTTGTTTTCATTCTTCATCTTTACAAATACTAGACGACCATAAACATATACATCATTAAATAATCTTTTGAAACAACATAGTGATATTTACATTATCCTTTATGGTGCAAATTTTCAAAAAGATCATCGCATGTCCCAAAGAGAACCTAGCTGCAACACTGCCCTCATTGGAGCAAAGTAAATATAAAACCTACAAGCGTGCTATACACACAACACTATCTACACAAAGCAACCAATGGTATCGAGCTACCACCTTGGTGCTACACTTTACAAGAATACTCACAACATGGCATGATTAGAAGTCCAAACATAACAGAGCAATCACTGTGATAGTTATATTGCCCAAGCAGATGTCGGTGTGGAAGATAGTAGAGCTTTTTTATTGCCAGACTCCTCTGGTAGTTCGGGTTATCGGCTGTCAGAATGCGTTAAATCTTCCACCACGACATCTGCGTGCATGGGAACTGTTGTGCAATAGCGTTCTTTGCCAGCTTGTAGCATATCCTTTAAAAATAAGATAATCCAATTTTGATAGACTTAATCTTTGGTGATACATCTAGGGCGAAGCCTTGAATGATACTTTGCTCCTTGAGTTGTGTTTTCTTAGGTTGGAATCACGTCATAGCTATTATGTAGCAGACTATTGCTGGATTCCAGACTATCATTTTCTCAATCTCCTGCTACCGACAGACGTAGGCAGGGTAGTGTTTCTGGAATAAATCTTGGGCCTCTCCTCTTAATCATTTAATGATGTCACGATATCAGCCAGCTGTCTATAGTCCACATTGTTAGCCTTCATAGCAGGCTCTCTGGGGTGTTTTTTGGCTCATTTTGGATCACTGGCCAAGCGACCCAGTCAAACAAGTATTTATGAGCCAAAAAAAAGACGGAAAAGGCCCCCAGAGAGCCTGACGTAGAGGCTATCACATTGTATTGTTCTTGTCACAATCTGAACAAAGTCAAAGTCTCCTCTTAATTGCAACCAATACATTTTCAGTTCATGTTTCTGCTCCGGTGTTAAACTGTCAGTCTGTGCACTTGTGACACGTAGAGCCCAGCTCTGTTGACAGCAGTGATGATGACGTAATGTGCCCTGCTGTGGTCCACCCCCGTCACGGTCATGGCCGTTTCCGTGGTTTCCATCCACTGCATGACGTCACTTCCTCCTCGGACGGTTCCCAAGGAAACCTCGTAAACGAGCGCTGATTGGCTGAGGAAGTTTCCCGTCCAATCGAGATGCAGGATGTCTGGAGGCTGCCATTGGCTGACAACTGAAGAACCTAAGTGTGACAAATCATATATTGCCTTGTATAATTACATTGTACTTACGAGTACTTTTTACACTAAAGCAGTTGGAAATAAGATGTACACATAAACATCTAAAATGACATCAGTAAGTAATGATATAACAGCCTGCTAATAAGCCTGCTTACTCTTTTCCATTCTGAGGGAGATAGATTTCATATAAGATTGTTCGTTTTGTAGCTTCCCTCCCACGACCAAGAGTATGTCCTCAAGCTACTCTGTAAGCAGAGGTTAGGCTCCGGCTGGTTTGGGACTTTATGGTTTTCATATTGTCGACAAGCTCGGTAACTGGAACTTTCTCACGCTCAAACTATGTATTATAAATAGATGGGGAGACACGAACCGTTGACTAGCGGCTGCTCCGTCTCTATGGTAACATTAGTCCAGACCGCGCTGCTAACCAGCCCTCCCATGTTTACCGCCCGACAGAAGACGGAGTACGTCTGGTGTGACTCCAGCCCCAGACCGGACAGCGTGGCCGACGTCTCCCCGTTACCTCCAGCGGATAGCCATGTGTGGGTGTAGTTGTTTGGGCCACTGATGGAAATCTGGGGATATGAAAAATATGTAGCTATAGGTATACTAGTGGCTAAGCACAGACTGGGGTGGTACAAAGCATGTATTATAAAATGAAAAAAATCAAACTACCTCGTACATGTAAATACAAAATAGCCTGGTAGATCCATGAATTATATCTATCAATACATTTCTTCCAATTATCTACAAATGTAAAAAAAATCCGTGTGATGATTAAAAAGAAAACTTGTGTCTTAAACCGATAAATGACGTTCTTTTCTGGAAATTGAAGTTTTCTGGAAGTTGAAATACTGACATGTTAATTCTTTCTAAAAGTAAATTAGCAGCCAATCTTAAAGTTATCAGCAATATCATAGTACTACCTCATAGTGGTCAATTCCGGCTTCATCGCTAAATCCTTCCCAGAAGAAGCGAAGCTGTTCCGCCGCACTTTGGTACCTGTCCTCTGCAGGGAAGGGAGTCTGAGACGGGGACGCGACGCGGAGCGCGGCAGCCGTGCTGTCGGGCGGGCTGGTGACGAGAGTCACCCCGTCTGTGACGGCCTGGGACTCCAGCCCGGCCTGGTTGTGGCACCGCACGGTGGTGTAGACCGTCTGTCCGTGGTGGATCAGTCCTGTCAGGTTCTTGGATGAGGATGAGAAGCTGTCCGTGGGCTGGAAGTGCGCAATCTCTGCTGAACCTGGGCTTAGACCTATGGGAAATTGAAAATGTAAAAGAATTGTTTTTCTTTTTTAATTTCAATTTCATTCTATTCTATTCCATTCCATTATATTATATTGTGAATTACCATAGCTATGTAGAGTGAAAGGATAATCCTATACGCACGGAAAGCGAGTCAAAGTAATAAGGGATGGACAATGACAAAGTTCTAAAATAAATTTAGTCAAAATGAGCTATCACATGAAGATTGCGCTATTGCAAACTATTATTTGTTGTAGATCGTATAACAGAATTTACCTTGCCCCCACTCACACCAGCTCACGCCGCTCTCCTTGTCTGAAACTTCCCAGCTGGCAGCAAATGTTTCCGTGCTCTGGTAGTCTACGTCATCAGGCTCAACTCCATCCTTGAACATCGAAATGGAAGATTAACCAACGTTTAAAAGCGTGGCCGTAACTAGAGTGTAGGAATCATTTTGCGTCTATCTGTAAGTTTCCATATCATCCATCTATTGGCGCCATGGCCTAGTCATTAGAGATTGTTGGGGGATCTCTGTCTCAAAATTATAAGCAGCATTAGTGCCAATTGCATGTTGAATGTTCACTTTTGTAAAATGAACCAGTCCGCGACTACAAAAGGCTACTAACACAGTGGCAATGTACTACTACTATCACTGGACACTACTACTACTGTTACTGCTACTACTTCTACGACTGCATCTACTACTGTTACTACTACTGCTTCTGTTATCCTAAACCAACTAGCTACTACCACTGCTACTTTACTGCCTCTATTGCCCCAGTGGCTTATAACCTACCTTAATATTATTGATAAACGTAGGAGTTAGGTCCACCAGGGCAGGTTCTGAAATGTGGTCTCACCTGTATGTTACTGATGACCGGAGGGGTCAGGTCCTGAAATGTGGTCCCACCTGTATGTTACCGATGACCGGAGGAGTCAGGTTCTGACATGTGGTCTCACCTGTATGTTACTGATGACCGGAGGGGTCAGGTCCTGAAATGTGGTCCCACCTGTATGTTACTGATGACCAGAGGAGTCAGGTTCTGAAATTTGGTCTCACCTGTATGTTACTGATGACCAGAGGAGTCAGGTTCTGAAATGTGGTCTCACCTGTATGTTACTGATGACCAGAGGAGTCAGGTTCTGAAATGCGGTCTCACCTGTATGTTACTGATGACCGGAGGAGTTAGGTCCACCACGGCAGGTTCTGAAATGTGGTCTCACCTGTATGTTACTGATGACCGGATGAGTCAGGTTCTGAAATGTGGTCTCACCTGTATGTTACTGATGACCGGATGAGTCAGGTCCTGAAATGTGGTCTCACCTGTATGTTCCTGATGACCGGAGGAGTCAGGTCCACCACGGCAGGTTCTGAGTACACCACAGTCCTCAGCTCCGCGGCGTTGGAGGCCACCACTGTCACGTGAACAGAGCTGCCGTGCTGCAGGTGGAGACCCTCGTTCCGAGCAGACGTGCTGCGGCCAACCGACTTAAAACCCTGGAGCTGGGTTCCTCCTTCAGTTGCATAAAAAGCAAGAAAAAAAGCTTGTGAAAAATACAAGATAAAAGAAATGCCCATTTTAAAAAATATAATACACCTATCAAACATGAAGTTTACGTTGCCTTTTTTCAAATCATAGTCATTGTCCCATCTTTGAAGATTGATTACCATTTTGAGTGAGTGCCTTTTTCTGAAAATCTGACTACCAACAATTAAGAATAAGAACAAAACATTGAAAGGTAGAGAACGAGAATACCATTGGAAGTATAAAATCTGTAAACACACTAATAAAAAACACACATTACTTTGTTAAGAAGGTGCCATAAGATACCTTTAACTGTTCCAATAGCCCATTCGTACTTGACGATCGGACTCTCCAGATCCTCCAGGCTCCAGCTCGCCTGCACCACATGCCAGTCCGCCGCCGTACTCGTGTGCACGTGTACCAGTCCTGAGGCGCTCTCTCCGTCCGACTCTCGCTGCGTACTGACGTTCACAAGCCGAACGCTGACCTGATCTAGCGCCATTCCGGCTCTACCGACGGAGCTGAAAGTGATTTCAGACTCAGAACCGGTCGCTGTAAAGTAGTAGATGTGCTGGTGCCAGTTTTGAGCCGCTTCGTCGCTTGAACCACCACTGCCGAACGTACCGAATCGTTGGTATAACTTGAACGTCTTATGCAGACCTGGTGCTGAAACCTTCCCTTCTTGGGACTGAAGGGGAAGGGACAGTTTCTCTACGTGCCTGGCGTGGAAGGTGAGCTGATACTTCTGGCCTGGCTGAGTCGGTACCTTTTGTAAGATGCTGCCATGCAGATGCAAATACTTTTGTCCATCTTTGGTGGCAAAACCGGACGCAGCTACAGCTTCGGCTGTACCTATGAATGAGAATGGTATTTATCATAAGAGAATTATTTGATGAATAGACTTAACTGTATCTTCCTTTTAAAATCATTGACTTTAACAATAAACTCTCTCAATGAAAATTACTCAAAATATCATTATCAGTTTGAGATTTTCATTGATTCATACTTATAACACATACTAACAAAAGTCTGGGATTTTTCCTCGGAGTGCAACGGAAACTGTCACGCGGCGAAAGCTGCACCCCAGATGAAAGAAATTAACTGAAACTCTGACATTCACAATCAATCGTTTACGTTTGACTAACTAATTCAATGACTGTTACCGGATGTATTAGACACTCAAGAACCTGTTTCAATG
The DNA here is from genome assembly GCA_019207045.1 of Branchiostoma floridae x Branchiostoma belcheri. NCBI lineage: Eukaryota > Metazoa > Chordata > Leptocardii > Amphioxiformes > Branchiostomatidae > Branchiostoma > Branchiostoma floridae x Branchiostoma belcheri. The sequence continues at coordinate 4,024,294 of CM033037.1, read as the reverse complement.
GTCTGCTCAAGAGAAATGTTGTGGGCGAGACTTGTGTGGATAAGAACTTATTACACCTATACTTCATGTATATATGTACATATGTAATATGAATAGTTACCTGATACATTCCATTCTGCTACTCCAAGTGCCTGCTCAAAAGAAGGGTTGTTGACCAGGTTTGGGCCGAAGTTGAGCTTCTCGACAGGAACAGGCGGAGTAGAGTCCACAGTGATGCCGTTTGAGGACACTGGTGATGACTGCAGACCCGCGGCGTCCACAGCTGTCACTGTCGAGTAGTACTTGGTACCTGTTGTCATGGAAACAGTTATGCATTATGCGAGGCATTCTCGAATTGTCACATCCGTACTGACCGCTCATTGGACTTAAAGAAAATAGTACAGGAGAAGCCGCTTAATTGCACGGCCTATTTGCCAGTGAATTTCGTGAAATTATCCGGATGGTGCAATAATGCGAAGCTATCTAGCGAGCTGGACCGCACCGGTTTGGGATTTGGGGATTCCGTGCAGTTAACAGAAGTGTGCGTTGATCCGTTGTGCAATTAACTAGCTTCTACTGTAATAGAAGACTGGCGGTCACTACAGACAGGGTTCCTACAGCCTAGGTAGTGTTAGTCTGTGTTTACACAATCTCTCACTGGCTGGGGTCAATAGTGGCATCTGTGAGGCTGGCCAATAGGAGCGCGATTTTAGTCAGGTTTCGGTTGGGTCCATGGGATAAGTCGCAGAGATAGCAGACAAACAACAAACAAAGACAATCCAGAATCTGACTTACCTGATGTTAAATCCTGTGTGACTTTCTCAGAAGCAGAAATCTGCACACCGACGTCTCTACAGGGTAAGATGTCCTCTGCACCAGGAGATGACCCCACGCACCAGACGTAATGGTGTATATAAGACTCCAGGTCTGAGAAGCCGTGCCACGTGGCCCACACGGAGAGACTGTCGTTCTGATAGTCCGCGTCGTGCAGACCGAGACCGTCGTACACCGTGCCTGCTGTAGGGGCGATGGTGTCCACCTGTGTGAAAATACAGAAAAAGCAGTTGTTAACCAAAAGGGACAATCAGAGCCCAAAACTAGGTCTGACATTAATATACACCTCAGAAAGCAAGGTATACGTACAAACAGTGTTAAGTAAGTTTCAGAGCAGTTCCGAAAGAAGTTGTTCATTTTTACCCACACCTAACTACATAAATGGGGCACTTGCAATGATGGGGTTAAAAGGATCTTCACTACAACATAACCGCATGAAAGACATGATGAAACTCCATACCCAACAATCTTCTCAAAACCATGCAAGAATATGTAGGCAAACTGAAAGCAGATGTATCTTGTCAGGTGTATTTTACTTACTTACTTAGATTTTTTCATCTATCACTAAAATGATCGGTATTTTATCAGACAAAAACATTTATTTTACCTTGATACCATCCGATGTTACAGTGGTGTGCAGCCCTGCGTGGTTGGTTGCCCTGACGCTGCTGTAGTACGTCACACCCGTCTGGAGGGACAGGTTGTCCAGTGACGTCCTGGTGACGTCAGAGGTTGTAGTCACAATTCCCCATGCGATGACGTCACTAGCTGCAGATGAATGGAATGAAAATTTGTAAGTAACGAATGATATATTGTCAGTGAATGGATGTACATGCAATAGCTATATGGATAATTAATTTCATTTGTAAAGTCATGGTTGTCTATCTAGCCGAGTGTACATTCTGGGTGAAAGAGGATACCTCAGCTGAATGAAATTGAATACAGAATTTGTCTTTGAACAATTTTAAACAATTATTTACTGTTAGGCAGTTCGTAATTGAACCATGCGTGGTGGTGTTTAGACAGAAAAGTATCAAAGGAGAATCGTACCTCCTGAAGATGTTCCCAAAGCCACCTGGTAGTTGTTTATCTCCCCGAATGGATCAGGGAAGACGCTGTTCCAGGAAACGGCAATCATGGTCTGACTGGTGGTGAAGTCTTTGTCCTTGTTGGTGGAAATATTCTCGAGATCTTTTACCTGAGGAAATACATTACAGAGTCAAACATAATACGGGATACCTACCAGGCTACCACACTTGCCATAACTTTTAGCCCCTCTCAAGTAAATGGACTTGCTTTTTGTTTGAGACAAAGAGAGAGAGAGAGACCAAATGTACAAGCTAGCATATCTGTCCTTGGTTCTAAACATGCACACACACACACACACACACACACACACACACACACACACACACACACACACATGATCTTTGTGAATGGTACATTCCTCTGTGTTTAAGTGTTAAGCTGAAAGAATATGATCCTGGACAGTGTATACGCTATATAAGTATAAAGCAAAGGCAAAATGCCTAACTGAATTACACGTGTAGCGTCTTGTATTATTTATCATCATGCGTCATAACACTATAAAGTGTTCTTTCGTTTAACAACTTGTTTCTTTCTTCTTTTTACCTTTCTGGAGCCAGACACCTGTGGCGGCAGTGGAAGGCTCTTCACACCGTCCGAGGTGAAAATGGCGAAGTCGTTCTGACTGTACCAGGCTCGCACGTACCAGACATACGTCACACGTGGCTCCAGGGATGCTGTGGTGATATAAAGGTACACAATATCATTCATTATGACCTTAAAGTAAGCAATGCATGTAAAAGACATTTAGTAGTAGAACAAACCGAGCTGAACCAAGCAGATAACTGAAATCACATTTATGGTGAAAACTGGCATGGTTGAAATTGTTGCAACTGATGAACTCTTTTGGGTAACTTAAAGGTTAGGAACTGCAAACTAAGGCACCAAAATCTATCAGTTCTCGCTGTTTATAAACTGTAATCAGAAGGAAAGGTAATGGTCCATGGAAGCGATACAACTCTTCTGGTAGTCCAACACTAGCACTTGTCATATATTTTCTCATAATAAAAGGGATTAGACTTCTTAACTCCTCATTGTACAGTCCTTCAATCATAAACATACCAAAATCATTTAGCAATAAAATGTTACACCTACCGTAGGTCCCTTCTCTTCTTAGGGTCATAACTGCTGACGTCCGACTGCCGACGTCATGCCATATCCGGTCTGTACTGGTGTCAAACACGTGACTTCCGGCAACCTCCCCAGCCAGGCCTGCACTCCACTCATATCTGTCATTGATTATAAAATAGGGTTCATTGATTCCAGTATAGAAATAACCAAACATGTGGCACTTCATGAAATAGAATGATGCAACTTCTGTTCTATTCAAACCGGTGTGACAGCGATCTCGCCCCCCCCCCTGTGATCTCGCCCCCCCGGGGGGCGAGATCACTAGCGTTTTCGCCCCCCTTTAGCGTTTTCGCCCCCCCCCCCCCCCCAAAGCAGCTGGTTACTACATATTACAGGTGCGCTACCTGGCACTATACTGCACCTGGGGAGTAATGTATATGGTGTGTTACCTGGTACCTATATGGCACCTTATTACCGTACCGTAAGATGTCATACCTCGAAAGTCGATACTATATTGTTCGGTGCAAACATAACATTGAAATGAAAAAGACAATTTTTACAGCTGAGGTGGCATAAAAACAGTGCTACTGCGAACGTATAAATCAACACCGTCTATGGTACGGAATACGTCAGCTATATGTTTTCAATTTGTCACAGTGTTTTCTTTCTTGTGCTGGAAACATTTCCAAAGCACTAACAAAAACACACGTGAATAATAGTTTCTCATTATAAACACTATCTACGCGCAAGTTGACATAGCTGTTAGCTACACAAACACTGGTAAAGTCCAGTCTTAAGAAACACGGGTAAATGCATCAGTTCCTAAATACTAGAAAAAACAGTCATGTTGGAGGTGAAGATATCCCTTGGCCAGGTGCACATACCAAAATGTGCGTTATTCTAATTAATATCTAATATTTGCATAATCAATAAAGACATTACATAGTTATTTTGTGGTCACTTCATGGTAGAGACTTCATATTGGAGATATATAGGTTGCTTGAGGACAGGTGAATACAATGAAATACATCTTATGTCAAGACTCAGGTATATGCAATAATTGGAATACAAGGGACCCAACCCTCCTTGTCTGAAACAAGTTCAACTATCTTATTACCATGTAATAACGTTAATAGTGATACTATGAATGGAGTTATGTATCAAACTCGTGTACTTATATCATTCTGAAACTGCATTTTGTGATTTATACCAATCAACTTCTAAAATGTCATGTAAACCCGTTTTTTGGGGGGGGGGGGCGACATCGCTAAAGGGGGGCGAGATCACTAGCCGGGGAGGGCGAGATCGCTAGTGATTTCGCCCCGGGGGGGCGAGATCGCTAGTGATTTCGCCCCCGGAGGGGCGAGATCACGGGGGGGCGAGATCGCTGTCACACCGGAAAAGCAGGAATAAAAATGCTATGTAGCCATCATATTGCCTCAGTCCATAGGCTTACATCTGCATTGGATTTATACCAAGATTATGTTGAAGTGTCAAAAGTAACTTCAAACTAAGCCTTGCTACGGACTACATTTGAATAGCAAATTGTATAGAAAACAGTTCATGTAAAGAACAGGAGACTGTTGCAATAATGAGTAATTACGTTGTATGTTGTTTAATCTGAATTATAAGACTAGAAAATTCTACAACACAATCAAACCGTTGCACAGGAATCCTGCCACCCTGCTCTACTCTCCACGTTGCGGCGAGAGAAGTTGAAGATCGGGTGAAGTTGACGTCCTGGCCAGGTTGGCTGCTTGTGTGGAAATCCAAGGTGTCAAAGACTTCAACTGATGTGTACTGAGAGTTTCCTGTAAAATGATTTGAAGTTGTACGTATTTACGACGTCAGAATGAAGTTTCGTCCAATTAAGGTAAAAGAATAGTACATACCAGTGCATTTTTGCATTAAAAACAATTATTGTAGATTATAGACTGAGCTCTCCAACAAAACTGCTCTTAACTTATACAGTTATAAATCATTTTATTTGTACATACAAAATGAGTTATATTCTGAATTGATAAGGAGAAGCAGAAACTAAGAAGAGCTATTCAACACATTCAACAAATTTCTCGTGATGATTTTACACATATGTATATCTTTAACACGCCCATGCCGCTGTTGACTTCAAATCATGAACACATCAACGCGAGAAGATTTATGAAAAAGACATCAATGATGTCATACCAGTGACGTCATTGCAGGCAGCACTGAGAGGTTGACATTTCTGGTTACTCGGTGCGCATGTGCAGTGCCCCTGGCAGGACTGCGCCTCGCACCTGCGCACTAGGTCCAGAATCCCACTCGTCGGGTTTGAGGGGACGGTTTCAAAAGTTGCGTGTGCTACATCTCCGTTTAGCCCGACCTAAAGGGCACAAGCATGAACACAATTTTTTTCAGCAAAAAGTTGACTTGGTATATAGTTTCAAAGCGTACAATTATGTATATAAGTAATGTCGATATGTTCCTTCTTAAATCACAAAAAGAAATCTTCTCTGGGTAGTTTTAAAGAACGCTTGCAGATAGATGTGCAAAAGTTAGGGGTAACGAGTCGTTCGGTGTAATATAACCAGCTGCTGCCGCGCCGCGTGCCTGCGAAGCTGGTGTGTTACGCCGAACGGCGGTTATACCGGCTATATAGATACATACAGATACAGACAGACAGAAATAATCAAGTCACTCGACACTCTACTCTAAATCATGATCAATTTAACAGCTTATGACTTTATATACTCACAATATTGACTGCCCATAGTGAGATATAGATCCTTTCTCCAGGCACCAAGTCCCTGCTGACCGGTACCGTCCCCAGCTGCACCTGGCCTTCTCCTGACGACTCGAAACTGCCGCTGTGGTTCACTCTTACAGGGACAACCTGGGAATAGGATGAGATAACGTAGTTTCTATCAAAAAAGGTTAGTGCATGCCTTGTTAGATTTTAAATAATACACACAAAGAGAAACCCTATTGTTTTGTAACATTTTCAGTACCAAGGACAGTTCTTTTTTGTATATACCAGCACTGTAGATGGCAGGTGATGTCGTATATTTTTTGTACATGTATATTTTGAACTACACACAGGGAAGGGAAGTTTAGAACTTTTCTAATAGACATGCATGCTCTCTTAACATACAAACATGGTGGGCAGCACACTTCATGTTGATCTCATAGCTGAAACCACTTTAAACTTTGTAAGGTCCATGCATGTAGCCAATCAGTATCCTACCTGTGTCAGATCAGTGCCACTATAGAACGTCCCCACAGTGACCAGGTAGTGGTCAATACCGCTGTGAGGATCAGCGAACCCCAGCCAGGCCAGACGAAGGTGTGGTCCGGTTGAGCCATTGGTCTGCCAGTACGTCATGTGACCGTCTACGTCACGCCCAAGCGCCGTCACGTGATCAGTGGCGACGGCAAAGGTGCCGACTGTTGGAGGCGAGGAGTCCACCTAGGAGAAGAAATTTGTAAGTTTGCGTCTTCTTCTTTGGAATACCATGCAAATATATAGACAGAAACAGAGAAATTGAGACAGACAGACAGAGGCAGAGATACAGAGACATTGAGATAGACAGAGACGGAGAGAGTGAAACAGATCTAGAGGGGCCTAACTCAGCGAAAGCAAATTGAAGGTTTCATTTCCAAACGTTGAAAAACTTGAAAGTACAGACTCTCAAAATTTTTCTTTACCCCTTAAACAATGGATTTGAAAGAAAAAACGATAAAGTATCAAGGGCTAGTTCAATGCTGTTATTCCTCTTTATGCCAAATCTATATGAATTATTAGCCAGTTAATGATAGATATTGAGGGACTTTCTTCCAGGTGATATCTTGCCATTTTTAAACACTTTAGTCCCTCCAGACACTTCTTAACATACCATGTGCCCGGGTGTCTCCCTTGTTGTGCACAACATGGCGGCATTACACGCCGTCACCTTGACGTAGTACGTGTCTCCGTCATGTAGCGTCAGGTTGGAGAAGGCGTGGCTGTCTGCCTCTCCAGGCAACCGGACGGCTTCCGTGATCAGGTCAGACTGGTGGTGAGTGTACAGACTGACCACGTGGTACAGCAGCGGGCTCTCCTGGTCAGCAAAGTCCCACGTGGCCTGTAAGGTATCTCTCCAAACCTGAAAGACACGGTATGTTTAAACTTAAGACAAATGTCACATTGAATTTTGCAACAGCAAAAAGCGTAATACACGACAGTTATTAATCTACCCTTCGTAAAGTTACGTTTTTAAGCTTGAAATGTACAATAAAAATTCAAATGTGCATTCATCTATACAACAAAACTCTGTTGGTTTATACAATTAGCAATACAACGAATTAGAGTTTGCAATCGTTTTAATGTTTCTTTTTTTTGCCTCATGGTTCATATACTGGCAACAGTATTGAGTTTCCAAAACATAGAAAAGGGCCTGGCAAAAACTTTCCAACTACCACGGTGGATATCTATAACATACCTGGGTATTTGGTACCAATGACCCGAGTGTAGAGTCAACAATAGGGTTGGTTACCGATGACGGCGCGGTGTTGTCTACAGTAAAGCCGTTAGACGACCTCTCAACCCAAAGACCTGAGTATGGATTAATATTTGTGTGATATCTTTTAGTCAAGATACATGAAACATGCACCTATACATTCATTACAAAATATAGGGTTAATAACATTAAAACAGAATTGTCCTTCACGAAATGCTAGAAATATCTATCAAAGATGCTGAAAGCATAGCCTGCCCACTCACCTGCTTTAGTGTATGCCCTGATGGTCACAAACAGTGAAACTCCCAGAGGCAGTGGTGGGTCTAAGCCCGAGGCGAAGGCTTGCTCAGACAGGTGCAGCCCGGTAGACGGCAGGATGTCCTCAGCACCGGCACTGGTGCCCACCCTCCACTCGTAATGGGACAGCCCGGTGTGGGGGTCGTGGAAGTTGAACCAATGGGCCCGTATTGTCGTTCTGTTGAAGATATTGAAAGGCATATATCATATTTCATAATCAAGAAAGTAACTTTTGATAGTTGTATGGGATTAGACTACCATATAAGTCATCGTTTCAACACAAAACCAATGGTTGTGAAGCAATCATTCTTTTGTTGAAACAGCATTTCATCTATGTTACGATCCAACAAATTCTCATACCTGATATTTATCGGGAACATTATGCCTTTTGTCCCAGGCAAAAGCCCATTCAAACACACTTCTTAAGAAGACCAGGGATTAATTTACTGTGTTTAGCCCAGTAATGGGGCATTACAGGCTCACGCATTGTCTACCATCACTTGATGATATATGACCAAAAATGAGCAGGATAAGAAGACAATGAAATTCTTGTTCCGTCTTACCCGGATGCCTGGTACTGAATATCTCAATCGCTGCTCCAATCTATGGCATTCAATGCCCCAAAGGGACGAATTTTACTTGATAGGATAAAAAGTGAAAGTGATGTTCCGTTTTACCTGGATGCCTGGTACTGAATGTCTTCATCGCTGTTCCCGTCCAGTACGAGCCCGGCCAGAGGAGGAGAGGTGTCCGGGACGACTCCATCAGAACTCACGGTGGTGCAGAGGTCCGCAGTGTTGCAGGCCGTCACTGTCACGATGTACTTTACACCGGGCTGGAGGTTCAGGTCAGTAGCACTTGCCTCTGTGCGTTTCAAAAGATGTGTTGAATCAGCTTAGCTTGATGACCAGCTAGTTTTACAATGATCATGAAACAATTGCTATGTTGATATGGGCTTTTCAAGTCAAGGGTAAGGACCAAAGAGTCATTTTCAACCAAGGCACAAGTACAAGGCTCAACATAAATTGTACAATATGACTAATGAATGAACACATATCGTAAAGCATGGCAACTCATACGCATCAGTACCAGTCATGAGTCCGACATGTTGTTCCTCCATGACGTCATCACACCCCGAGCACGTGCCAACCATCCACGAGTACTCGGCGATGTCGGTGTGAGGCTCCCGGAACCCGCCCCACGTGACGCTGATGGTGGACAGGTCGTGCTGTACGAGAGAAATGCAATGATGTGTCTGTTTCCTTATTGACCAGACCTATTTTCCACATCTCATTAAGCATTGATAAGAAACAAAAAGTGAAAGAAAAATGATGAAAGGAAGAAAGGAAAACTTCTGAAAAGGCAAATAGCTGCCTTCATTTTGAAATCTATAGTGGTTGGGAAGTTTGAACAAATGGCCGAAAATCGATGCACGCGCGCGGATGACATCCATTTAATCAAATCAGCATGGTCTGAGAAAGAAAAGCGAGGGAAGAAAGGCGCAATGACGGAAGGAAAGAGCAGGGAAAAACGTCAAGAAAAAAAACTTGCATAATGACAGGATCTACAAAAGACTCATTTTGAGTCGAATGCTTTGATATCCCTGGAAACGAATTTCGGCCTTCTATAAAAACAATCTATCTTACACGTAGAAAGCTGGAATGGCTTTTACCTGATAGTCGATGTCCTGCTGCCCGCCATCATGTATGAACCCAGGCAGGGGAGGGGACGCCTCCACTACGAACCCCCAGGACGAGGCTGTGGCAGCCAGACCCGCCCTGTTTGTGGCCTGGGGAGTGGAAATGGCAAGGTAGTATCAAAAGCTGGCAAAGTGGTCTAGCTAACCTAGTAGCGTGTATTGGACTCATTTGTAGGATATGCTTGGGAATTGGGCAAATATAACTATATGGTCAAAATTTAATCTACAACCCTTAGATTTTGAATATTCCATAAACCATTCACAAAGGCTTACTAAGCAACTACAGGTCTAATGGACGTTGATATGAGTTTGGAAGATCTGATCATTTTTCTCAAAGTCGAATACTAAAGGCAAACTTTACTAAAATTAACAGAAAATTAAAAATGATCAATGCTTTTTACAAACAAATAGAAACAAATTTCCGACCCCGGTAGCCATAACATACTGACATAACTGACGAATCACACAATTAATTATGGGCAACTTTAGCTTAGCTTAGTTTTATACATAGCATAGTACGTAACTCAGGTCAGAGAACATTGTAATACGTGTATAACCAGTTCGCAGACTTTTTAAAGCCACGTTGTTTCCAAAAAGACAACAAACGCACCTTGACTGTCACGAAGTAAGTGTGTCCCTCCAGAAGCCCCAGACTGGTGCTGGGGTCGGATGACGCCTGCTCCTCTGGACCTACGTCATCGTACGGCATGACGTCATCATGGCCAGGCTGTGACCCAATACACCAGGCATACTCTTTCACTCCTTGAGACAGAGAAAAGAAAAAGATTTGTTTTACACAGAATAAAGTACATCATTTTCTCTATGACTGAAATCAAGATAAGATACGTGACAGATAAATCAATAAATTAATTCTAATGGAGGTACTGCATAATCTAAATGAATTTTGATATAAGAAAAAATAGCTATCATTTTCGTCTACGTCCAATCTACCCGGTGTGGTTTTTACAATCGTATTCTAGACGAATCACAATTGTAGGCGATAGCAAAGCCAACTCCGGTCAATCCAATTTAGACTTTTTAAAACTTACCACTCTCTAGATCCAAGAACAGCCCGTCCCAGTTGACTGACACCACGTCAGTAGACATGAGGTACCGCCCTCCCACGTCTATGCGGGTGTTTGTGACAGACGGAGGCGTTGTGTCGATCGTTAACCCTGCAGACGTCGCCGTTGCTTGAAGCCCAACATGATCAGTCGCTGGAAAAAATGTTTTGAAGTAAATTATAATTCAACTCCTGAAAATAATGACAGAAATGTTGTATTTTCATTGTAGGTCATCGTGCTGAAGAATCTTTGAGGAGGGGCACACGCCACACTTATCAATGAGAGTAGGGGTCCATCCTACGTGAGTAGATCAAACCTTGAAGTCAGACTATCAGTCCAAGTGTACATTTTCCATCTATTATTTTATATACAAAACTGCAAAACTGCTGTGTTGCACTTGAAGAACTTGTCAGTGACTTATAAGCTATATAAAACAAACGAATATTGTGTAATAGGTTGTCTACATAAAATTTACAGGCTATAATTAAGCTATAAATAGGCAAGCATGTTAGATGGCTGGGAATCCAAGATGGCGTTACCTACCTCTCACAGTGACGTAATACGTGTGTCCACTCTGAAGCAGCAAATCACGAGCGACAACGTGATTGGTCAGACCAACATCCACAAACTGACGGACGTCCATCACGCCTGGGGACGTCCCTGAAAAGACATCAAACAATTTTGCCTGTTTGTTTTTCTTTTGAGTTTGCAAGCTGTTGTTGGCATGTAAGAACAATACTGGGCTTTTATAATCATCACATCAAAGATGCGAAAATATGAAAACATATTTGACATACCTATGGCATACTCGTACTTAACGACCCCAGAGTGCTGATGCCCGGTGTTTCCGTGCACTTCCACATCTCGGAACGACTCCCACACAATCGGCAACACCGTGGTTGATGTCTGGAGAAAAAATTTGTAAAACGAAGATGAGCAATTCATGTTGCAGCATCTACCTTACATTATAAACACAATGGTCTACATACACTTGGAATACCTGTCCTTAGTGCTGAACAGTCATTTACATTTAAATTCCCCACCAAAGATCGTCTGTGTCATGTAACAAGGAAGAAAGATGCATTAGTGAGTAATGATGGTTAAACAAATAAAAGCTGGATGGACTATGCTCTAATGAGAAACTAGATGAATTAGATAATTAATGAATAAATGACTCAAAATGCAAATAACTGCTGATATGAATTGATTAATAGATGAATTAGATAATTAATGAATAAATGACTAAAAATGCAAATAATTTTTTCTTCAAAAAAGAAATGAAGGAGCAAAGAATGAAAAAGCAATTGAACCACAAACCTGATAGTTCTCGTTTCCCCACCCAGCGCGCACTTCTCCAGGCACAGGCGGCTCCATGTCCACCACCACTCCGTTGGAACACACGGAAACTTCCGCCGCGACCTGCTCGAACTTCTCGAACTCCAGCGTCGTTTCCTCGGCAAACACGCAGACGAAGTACCGCTGGCCGTTATTCAGCTCCAGGCCTCGCACGTTCACAAAATTAAGCTGGAAGAAAACACGTTTTTGTTATGAATGCGAATCTAGCCTTTGTAATGCAAATGTTTAAAGCCCTTATTATTTATGATAGTGAGCAATGTTAAAGAGATTACGTTTTGTAGTATCAAATTGTAGTGTTGGTAAACAGGTAAAGACACTTTTTGGCAATAAATCTAGTCATATTGCATTCTCTGACAAATATAATGCTGTCTAATAAAGATACGTAAACATCCAAACTATGTATTATGTAATCTATAAAGCTTAAAGGTTAGTTATCCGGGAAATAAGATATGCCAAAAAGTAGTTACTCAAGCCACCGGATATGATCTTGGATACGTTCAACCGCGCATTCGGTCTTTCTACCTTTTGGACTATGTTTCCTTACCTTTGTTTGGCCACATCTTAGCGTCTCTGGTTCGTCGCAGCGGAAGGAGTGATAGTTAATCCCGTTCTCGTGTCTGTGGTAGGACCAGCGCTCGATGGAGTCCGCGGAGAGAACCTTCCAGTAGTAGTCCCCGTGCCTGAGGGAGGGCCAGGCCGCCGCCAGGGTGTCCCGGGAACGAGTGAAGTCTTCATCAGGGACTGTCCAGAAGTGGTTCGTTGATAATGAGATGCCACTGTGGGGGAAAGAGAAAAGAGGGATGTGAGTTAGCCTGACTAGAATCGCGCTCCTAGCGGCTGGCCCTAGCTATGAGGGGTCATTAACCCTAGCCAGCGACAGATTGTGTAAACACAATCTAAGGTGTGAGGAAGGCCATCCAGATCCGCCGACAACAGAGCACCTTAAACACGGACAGGGGGCGCCACTATCTCAGGCCTGTTTATGACAATGTCTATCAGCAGTCACGTGAGAAGGAAACTCCAAGATGAGATCTACCGGTTGATAAAGGGAGAGAGCGTGTCTCGAAAGCTTCCCAAACTATGAACTTTAGTTGTGTGCATATGTTGTCAAAAGAAAAAAGCGTTTTTTTAACCATGTGAAAACGCTTAATGTATTTTAATCGAGAAACGTACAAATACGATAGAATAATTCAATAGTATTTACAGCTCCAAAAACTAAAGGTCGCTAGTGGACCCAGAATCTTAGTACTGTCTTACTTCTTGCTGAATATGAACACATTTTTAGAATTAAACAAATGTTTTTATATCTCAAGAGACTTTTGAGCCCAAAAGCAGATGCGTAGTTATTGTGAGTATTAGATGCTTTCATTTCATATTCCATCGCAAACTTATATGCCTCACCTATTTTCTTCCAGTGTTGCATTAAAATCTGGGACGGCATCGAAGACAACGGGGTCCCGGATGTTGACGGACCCTGGATCGTTGCAGTCATGAATTTCTCGTGACGTCACGGAGTAAAGTCCCGCCTTGTTTTTACCGCGGAGAAGGAGTTTTATACAGGTGGTGAACTCCAGGGGGTTGGGGAGGGCGACAGTAGCTGATATCTGGAAATTTTAAAGAAATGTAGGACCATGAAGCATATGTTTTGACAACGTACTGCAGTCTAGTACCTAGTTTTGAACGTAATAGGATGTGGCTTGCAATCTCACCGGTGATCTTAATTTTCGTATCATGCAAGATGGCATCATAGGAACTCTTAGTGATTGTCATATTTGTGTCCTTCATTGAAGCTCAGGTGTACAAGGCATATTTGTACTTTGGCATGCTCAAATTAAGATACCCTTCAGTTATCTAAGTTTGAAAGTGACACTTGTATGCAGTTTGTTGTTGGAAGATCTCAATCTTCATGTCTGGAAATGTTTATCCCACGAATCACATTGAATTACAAATAGACACCAACATTTCTGTGTCACATGAATATGTTCCACAACATTAAAAAAAAACAGATTTTCTCACATTTTGTCCTGATATTCTCAAGTCGACGACAGGTTGCCATGGATACAATATCGTTCCCAGAGCCGAGCTCTCCTTCCCAGTCACGGAGAGAGTCCACTCATAGCCATCCATGGCCACCGTCTGTAGTGCCTCATTCCCACCCAGCTCTGTGGTGACAAACTCGTTCCACGAAAAAGTGAGCGACATGTTTCCATCATCATAGATTAAACTGTTTATTTCGTTCGGTACCGGTGGTTCTGCTGTTACCCAGAATCCATCGGATACCGTGGGTTGGAAGCAGCCATCTTGGTGGCAGAACTGCAGCGCGGAACGATAGTGCCCGCCTGGCGATAGATGCTGCTCAGTGGCTACGAGAAAGCCGGTGTTTGGAGCGTCTTGTATCGTTCTGACAGACTCCCAAGTTGTGCTGGAAGAACAAATTCACATGATCATTATGAACATGTCGGTAACAACAAGGCACAACTACACCAAGGGATGGGCAACGACTTCTAGTATACAATACCGTGCCGTAGACACAGTGTATAAAAACTTACTGCCACTAAAGCTTCATAAAAGGCAGAAACAATTTTGTCGTACAGCTACTGTTGTTAACGCATTGACAAGCTTATTTGATGTGTCTCAAATCTGCCGTGGAAAAATCAAGACGTATATCGCGAGAATAAAACCATTGCGAAATTTTTAACTAAGTTTTAAGTACGTAAAATGTGTGTTCCGTCTACAAGTTTTGTGTTTCAAGACAAATGAAGTTTTAAGCCTACCCTCCAACAGACTGCTCTCTCTCCAGTGTCCAGCGAACGTACGAAACAAAGTCTCCCATTGATGCTGGGACGCTCCAGAAGCTGTGTACGGTTGTTGTGGACGCCTGGAAGTCAATATCGTCCGCACATGACGCGGGGAACGCCGCAGACGCGTGGTGCGTAAGTAGGGTCTCGTTGTACAGAACTGAAAAGAAGAAAAATCATCCGCACAGAATTAATGAAAGAGGATTCGATATTTGCCTGTGCAGAAACTTTCACGTATTTTTCATGAGTTGAAAATCATTCCTCTGATAAACGAACCTATTGCCTTGAAGGGGACTGGATGGTTTATGATAGGCTTAAAGGTAGAATATAAAACCTGCTTGGCTGTAATGGACCGATCCCAAACCCCCGCCCCCTGTTCGATCATGGTTCTATTTCGAACACCTTTGTCAAAAATAGCCATTTCTGTCCAATGGGGCAGTTTTATGACGGAGGTCTTCGAAATAGAATAGGGGGTTCTATCTGTTCGATATGGCGTTCGACAGGATCGGTCCATTGGGACCTGTCAACATTACGCTCGAAGACAGATCTACACAGATCGATGCATTAGGGTTGATATACTAAGTAAGACTAGGAGAGAATTTACACTAACATTTTAGAGTTTCGTACTTACTAGGAGTATGACAGGCTCCATCAGACACCCTCGCCCCAGCTAACTCCCCGTCCTGAGGTAACACTGCCACACCGTCTGACGTGGAGTTCACTTCACCGGCCTCAGTTTGCGCCACCACGGTGACGTAATACCTCTACCCGGAGAGAAACAAATATCTTTTAATACATCACAACCTTTGCCACATTAAAGACAGTTGATGGTGCACCCAACATTGTATGTGATTTTGAACACATACCGTGTCTTTTCATATCGGTAACTGTACCTTTAACAAGTGTAACGCATTTACTCAAAACTGTAGCTACAGTGTTAACAATGCTTTAGTTACAAAATCCAGAACAGAGATCTTCAAATATCTAGATTATCGACATATCATTTTATTTTTCTGCAGTTTCATAGAGTATACTGAAAACTTCTCAATCAGTTAAACCAAATAATATAAAGTTCCTGTCTGTAATACCCACGCACCTTGAGAAGACAATTTAGGGCGGTTTGCCTGTACACCAAAAAGTGGGATATTTGCGGTCTAACCTGAAAATGTTGGAGACTCAGTCCAGTGAACACGTGTGACGTAGCTGATCCTATGACCTCTAAAGGCACTAAGTCATCCAAACCGGGGGAACTGCCAACACCTGCAAGGTAGCTGATGTCCTGGTACGCATGCGCAAAGCCAAACCAACGGCATCTGATCTCTGATTGGCTGGTCTGGTGGTCTATGTCCGGAGGATTCTGAAATACATGCACACATATAGCAAACATTAGCATTTACAAGAAATAACTGATACTGGAAGATGCCCAAAGACAAGGAAGATCTAGCACGATAAACGTGGCAACAGTGTCTATTAATAATACTTGCCCGTAATGTATCTGTTGTGGCCGACTCTGCCAGTTCAAACACCACTCCCACGGACGGCAGCTCCACGTTGTGGTGATAGGGAGTCGACGTCAGAGATGACGTCAGACCCGCAGAGTTCGTGACCCTCAACGTGACGTAGTAGATCTGGTCGCCATGGAGATGCCACTCGAACTGACTCACGGGAAGGGCCACACAAGACGCGGTGGGGCAGAGAGAGTTTGACTCAAGAAATGACGTCACGGGTGCAAACGCAAACAGTTCAGTGCCTCCTGAAGAGTGACCTAAAATTGGTACACAATTAGAAATGAGTTCCCTTCAAAGTTGTTGGTGAATCAAATGTTAGTGGAAAGATTCAACATCATTATCACATACGTTTAGGTGAATCATTTTGAAGGGCTTGATCGTCACATTGCCTTTGACAAGTAATGCTATATTCCATAACCTTCACCCTGAAATATCCCTATATTTTATCGAATGAAAGACCGAACTCACCGGCAGCTACTTCAAGTTCTAGATCTTCCAGATCTTCAGTGTCATAGATAGAACCCTCCGACCACGTGGCCACCAGGAAGTCGTCATTGCCGGATGTGGTGTGCGTCACGTTGATCGGTGTGTCGATGACTGGCGGTGTGACGTCAACAGTCACTGGACCAAACACCTGTAATGTAAACATGTTTAGTTTTAGTTCATTGGGACACTAATACACTACTACCCTTATAGAATATAATAAAAAAAAACAATGTCGGTAATGAAATATACAATAAACCATACAACATTAGTTAAACAGAACGCTTAATCCAGGCTCAAGAAACACTGTTGTTACGGAAGAAGCTATGGTCTGGTTGGTGTTTCATGCAATGTTATCAATTCTATTGACCTATTGTCCTGATGAAACCATTCGTAGCAATGTATACCAACTTGCCTTATATAACTATGTTTTTTCTACATGTACTTTTAGCAAATTGCATGATTAAGTTTCTGTACCTTTGAAGTTGAAAGAAGAGCCCTGTTGGTTGCCCGGATGACGATGTAAAACAGCGCCCCCTGCGCCAGGTTCGGGTGGTACAGCGTCAGCTCTGGGTGGGACTTTGATGACGTGTAAGGGTGGATGTCAGGAGAGGCCGTACCGGACTCGGTACTGCTGAGGCCCACTTCATAGTCAGCTATCCCGCTTTCGTCGTCCGAACCTTCCCATCGGACGTGTAGCTGTAAATATACAAGCAGATAAAGACATAAGGACAGGGTGGTGACACGAACACACACACACACATGCAGAAACAAACACACATACACGTACACACCCGCGCACTCGTGAACACATACACATACACATACAGACAAACATTAAAACACGCACATGGTTATGTATTGTAAATTGTGTGTGTTAGAAGAGATAAGCCAAAGCACATGTAAAGTTCTTTCACCTCACTCACCTCACCGGTCCCATAGCCTCACCGGCCGTGAGGCTAAAGTTCTTTACAGTAAAGGCCGTAAAGTTCTTTACAGTTTCCAATATCACTCCTTTGGGTTACCTAGTGTGCTAGCTGTACGTTATGTGCTGTAAGCTGTGTGCTGCAAGCAAACAAAGTCTACAAAAAAACTTGCAGAACACCTTGTCTGATTACGCAATGACTGTCAAGCAGGCAAAATGCTCACGTGGTTTTCCACTGGCAGGTAGCCGATGTCAGGAAGAGGTCCAAGCTCCGTGCAGTTTTGTGACGTGGTGTTCCGCTTGTAAGGCGGTTCAGCGATCTGCCACAGGTCGATATCTTCCACCAATCTACTGGCATTTCTGAAAAATAAATGAAATTCATGATTAGTTTACATGATAACTCTACTGCATCAGAAACAAGTGCTTTTAAAAAAGCTGGCATTTTGCCAATGTTTGCGTGTGTGAACGTTTTTTTCTAGTTATTAGAATGTCATATAAATAGAACAGAGTAACTAAACCTGATATTGGCGCATGGAGAGATTCACATATGTGCCTGAACTGCAGCAGATCTAGACGCCACCTGTTAAAATTTGCGTGAACTGCAGCAAATTTCACTACACATTGCCTGTTTTTGAGTGAGCTCTGTTGCGGGGCATTTTTGAAGTTTTTTTTTTTTTTAATTTTTATTTCTATTCGGCAAAAAAACGAAGCGGCGAATCCGTTAACCAAAGAAATAAATTGGTGTGGCCAAATGGATGTAAAAATTAGTATTTTAATGGATGTAAAAAAGAAAAAAAAAGTTGAAAAAAATCTACCTCCCCGGATTCGAACCGGGTGCATTGGTTTAGAATGCGTAAACTTTACCACTGCGCTAGTGCGAACATGTTGAAGAAATGCCTGTTTTAACAGGTATACAAATGTTTGGCATGGATTGAACAGGTCCGTTCATCTCAACATCACAACGGCGACTACACTAGCCAGAAGGCATTTTGCGACTGCAAGTCGCAAAATGCAAAAAGTAAATACACTATGATAGTACAAGACTTAGTAGATACATGACAAATTGACGACGGCAAAAATGTTCATAATATTTCATCTTACGTTTTCAAAAGAAAATGAGTCCTTTAATGAATAAGTACGTGCACTGGATAGATACAGATTTGCCCCACAAGGAAAACATTGTGAACTCTTCTTACTCCAGCTACTTACTATAACCGTTACGTACCTACAACTGTCGGGTGGGTCTTCCACCACCTCTCGTTCCCCGTCCTTGTTCACAATCCACACATTTGCTCCATCATCGCTCACTAGCCCAGGTCTCGCGTGATATCCCGAGAGTTTGACGTGGCGAACGGAAGGCGGTGACGCGTCCACAGTGATGCCGTCCGAACAGACCGGGTGGGATAGTGTCAGGGCGGGGTTGTACGCCACGACTGTGCAGAAGTACGTACCGGATACAGGCGCTGTCCACGAACCGAACTTTCCTGTGGTGTTATGCAGCTGAAAACAAAAATTTCATAAAAACTATCCATTTAGGACGAGAGCTACATTGTTCCAAAACAAACAAGTGCAGTTAGAAAAATAGGTTTCTGAGACATTGTATCATTGACTTAAGTTGAAGTCCCGATAAAACAAATAACAAAATGAACTCAGAAAGGAAGCAAAATTTGAGATACGATTCATAGTCTAGTAATCACAATTCCAATTTGAAGCCTCCAAACTCGCCCCCTGGTGTCCTGGTTCTGTGTAGAAACTTTTGATTTACTTTATCGACAACACTGACAAAAAATTCAATATTTGTATAACAGCCCTTTTACAAACCAGCTTATCAGACACATGGCGGCAGATGGCTATATCACATCATGAGACTCGTCACACTCTTACAAATCTTACCTGCTCTGGCTGAGGAATGCCAAACTCGTCCTTTCCCAGACACCTGTTAGCGAAGCCGTACTGGTAGAACTGCACGCCGCTCTCCCGGTCAAAGAAACCATCCCACCAGGCGTGCAGCTGCAGGTCCTGTTGTTCAAAGTTTGACAAAATGTTAGTCATTTCCTAATGTCCATCCGTACTGGGTATACTTCAGGAGAAGATGGCTAAAGTTCGCTAGTGCACTCGTCAGTGTCGCTGACAAAAGGCAGTAGATTTTGCCAGAAACGTCTGGCCGTTTCCAAAATCATATCCATTTGCTTAGGTACTTGCTATTTGGCGCACATTAGGAAGTGTTTGATAAGTGCTGATAGGATTTACATGCTGTCAATCGAGCATAACTCCGATTCAGAGATACATATCATACTGAAACAAGGCATGCAAAATAAGATGTGAACTCAGGCACGGCGTCAAATACCTAGAATTCTTTTTTAAACAACTTTTAAAAAGAAAGGAATACAGATGACTCTCCCACGAACTACGCACCTGTTGGAAGTCCAGATCCCTCTGTCCCGGCAGCGCGTCCTGCACGTGTCCGGCAGTGGGAGGGCTCTCGTCCACGGTTATCTGAAATGGAAGATGGACATGGGGTTTGGGTTTGATGTCATGGCTTATGAATACTTGTCAATAATACAGCCAACACGTTCGTGGGGCATAGAAAATACTGGACGTCCAATGTTCAGATGAAATACATGCATGTTGAGGTGAAGGGACATCGACTAATGAAGGTTGTATATAAAATAATATCTTGGCACAAGTCTTACAACCCCTACATGGCAGATTTTGATCTATATCGTAGTCAAATAATACCCCCTTCACAATAGGCGCGATTCGATCGGAAGACTAGTTTACGAACTCTGAATGACATTTTCGTGAGTAAGACGTCCGGTGTTCTCACGATCATCTTGCGATTTTTACGGATCGCCGGCAGTTTTCAGGAGTCTTACGACGGTCGCGGTGCAGCGAAACATGTTCTTAACATATGCGACTAGTCGAAGGAAATCTCCAAAATCGCACAGCTCGTTACCGAGTCGCAGATTGTGCGTACAAATCGTGCGTACCTTGCAAGGGTATCGGTCAATAGTCTTGCGTCAATCCACCGATTGAAGACCGATAGGCGAGCAAAGACATAGTTATTAATCATCGAGCGCAAATCGGATGGCGAACGCCCGTCAGTTGGGCAACGTTCGGGCGACGTTCGCCCGACTTCCGTTTGTTTACAAATATTGAATTTCTGGGAATCTGAGGGTAATTCTAACATTGTGGCCGCTGTGGCAGTATGTAGGCTGGCTTTGTGACACACTTTCCTTTCTTGCGTCATTTCTATTGTGCCCGCGCATTCCATTCATTGGTTAAAAAGATTACGACAACAAAATAAGCAACATTTATTGATCTCTTGCCTTTTTTGAGGAACGTTTTGTGTTACCTTGTCCGCGTGCAAGAGGTCATGGGAGGTTTATTATCATAGATTTATTCACCGTCGATCTCACGAGCCTCGCGTATATGTGAGGGGGACAGTTTTGAGGCGAAAAATACGCAAGACCATCTTAAGATCTTAAAATCAGCCGACCTTCCTGCGATCGCGAAGAACGTCCGAAGATCGTATATAATGTGAAGGGGGTATAACTGCACTTTACAGCGATATATAGGTTTCTATCAACATAGCAGTATAGTTGTGACTACAGTTTGGTAATCCTTTTATACCGTTCCGTCTATAGCAGCAAAGACTAAAACGTTTCTTCTTACTTGAAACGTCACTGTCGTCACCAGCATGGCGTTGTTGGTTACCGTGATGACGAAGACGTAATCGTGATCATGTGACCCCACAGGGATGTCCATCTTGCTGAGGTCGGGCACGATCTCGTAGTTCCGGAAGTAACACTCGCTGTCCTTCGGGATGCAGGCGCAGTGAGGCGGGTCGCACTCGGGATGTAGGACCTTGAAATTCAGCAAAGGGTGCTTTTTTGTTAGAATCTCCTAGATAATAACAAATCTATGTATAGAAAGCAAAACATAAGGAACACTACATACAACAAGCAACAACAATATAATACTGGTGTGTTATCTATCTTACCTTGATAATGGAATGTTCGAACAAGGAAAATCATAAATATACAGATGTATTCCATTTTGGGCAAATTAGTTCTCACATTACCAGAAATTGCTACTGACCAAGCGCTGGAAACTAGCATTTGTAAACGCTTAACTCAATAAATGGAGGAATTATCATAAATCTTCGCACAGTAGAAAGATATGAATTTACTGTTTCATCAAGTTTCAGATAAAACAGAAATACCGACAAGAGTAACTTACAGACGGTCTTCTGACAGCCACCTGCCCCTCCCCGTGTACAGTGGAGCTGTTGAGGAAGTCCTGAAGACTCCAGTGGATGTTGTGCAGCCCGCTATGGTCGTCAAACGCCTCGAATTCAAACCTGTAAATGGTAGAATATAGTATTCAGTCATTTCTAACACTGAATACAGACAGTGAAAATGAAAATGAAACGATTTTCATTGCAAAATTACAAAATAGCCTATTGTAATGAATAAAACGTGTTTCAACGTAACCAGCTTCTCCTAAAACTTGCAGAAAATTATCAGTTTTTGTGTTTGTGCAAATTGTGAGTGAACTAGACTTGTGAAGTTGTGAAGAAAGGACTAGAAACTTTTTTGCATCCCTTGGATTTATCCTAACTGTCGTGATTCTTTCCTACTTCAACAAAAGACTTTTCTTTGCCACTGCATAATGCTTTTATTTATAAAAGACTAGGTAGCGAACCTCATCGTGAACAGGTCAGACGAGTGGTGCACGGCCAGAGCTGGTACCCCGTGTCTGTTCAGCCAGAAGTTCTGCACTACAGGTGGAGAGGAATCCACATGTAACAGGACCTCCTCCTGAACAAAGTTGTCCACGATGTCGAAAGCTCGTAACCACAACCGCACGGAGTCACCGTCAACTCTAGGGATGTCCAGATCAACTCCCTGAGCCTGAGGAGTTTAAGTGGAGATGTTTAAGTTTTTATTTGATATTCAGACATGCAAGAACACAAAGACTGCATTGCTGCTGAGTGACAACAAGATTATGCTAACACTTTTGTACGTTGTTGTCTGGTTCCGCAGAATTTCTCACAAAGAGCCACAGCCAAAGCGTCGGTTGGAAACGTTATGCATGTACTGTGCTGACAGCTTGAGCTTTGCCCCTGCTTTGAAAATGACATTTCACTGATTTTCTGAATCAGCCATAATGTGTATATTATACAACACACACATATGGTGGACGACAGTGATATCTGTCACCTATAAGCTTTTAAAAGACGGTCTTAAACAAAAAATACTATTGGCACCGATGGGTTTTAACTGACCGTGACGTCAGGCACTGCGGTCCAAGTGCCAGGAGGACTGGTGATGGTCCGCCCACCGGCGTGGTCCACGGCGAACACGGTCTCAACTTTCATGATGCCGTAAGTGTTGGGAATGGCCTGCCGAGATCTTAAATGCATAAGATACAGAAGGTTAACTTCCTCCACACCGAATACAAATCAGAACGTTCAACCATCGGAAATGGGAGCCTTTCGTTTCATGGCTTGGTGTTAAACCTTTATGTTCTGCCCTAAAGGTTCAAAGAAGGTACAGTCTTCATGCGGAAGGTTTGCTCTGTATGGCAGAAATAATTGTTAATTTCTAACATACTGCAGCTGTATGGGTTTGTGAAAGCTTACCTTTGTAGTGGGGGAAGCCCAGTGGCCTTCTCGTACCCTGCTGCAATGGGAGGGTCGTACGGCTCTATGGCGGCCAGCAGTTTGTGCTGATGGTGGAACAGGTTCCGGTATCGTCCGGGCCACTTCAGAGAAATCTACATTTACGAAAACAAAGGGAACCACAAACTTAGATTATGGTCAATGTACCTTATATTTATCTTAGAGATTACAAATCAGCATCAGTTTAAAATAATCTTACACAGATTGAACAATTGCTAGAATACTGCCTGGAAATATACATGAGTGGCTTTCCAACCATTTTTATACCAGCATTCCTTATAGTCATTCATTCATTCATCGATGCATATACTAATATATATATGATAATCTCCCGATTGTCATCTATTACTTCAATACAGAATTGTGTACTTTAAAAGAGAATGAAAATGAAATATAGACATGCATATATAGATAAAAGCAATGGCATCTACAACTTACCTTTGTCCCCGTCCCTAGTGAGTTCTGGAGATTGGTCTGCCACAGGTGACTTGTGTTTGCAGCTGCGCTGTCGGCCCATAGTGGTTGGTGCGCGTCCACCGTCACGTTGTTGACGTCATCATAGATCAGGAACCGCCTGGCACGCTGGTAGTTTCCGGCAACGTCATCAACCGTCAGCAGAAAGCAGTACGTACCTGAGAGATGTAAGTAAATTTTGAATAGTGTTCGAATAACACATGGTGCAATTAGCGTACATTGAAGCCACTGAAGCCATTGAAGTCACTGGGAAATGAATGACGCATCACAGTAGAAATCGATGGCAACTTCATGACCCTTCATGTCTGACATACGAATGAATTATAGTTTGCAAACACAAGAACGTTATTGGGACAAGGAAGAGTGAACAGTACGAATTGTAAGTAATTAAGGATTCAAAGTAAAGCAAGTAACATCTAATTCATTTGAAGTAACGTCTGCAACATAATAATCATGATTAAAGGCGTCTCGATGGAAAGAAGAGAGTAAAGATTCTAGTATTTCAGCTATTCTTAACACAGAATGTAAATAATACTACGTACCTGGTTCACTCAGTGTCACGTCTACCATCCCTGCTCCTCCTGACACGTTCTGAGACCCTGACATGACAGGAGTGACGGACCTCATACCCAGCACATCTCCGTACGGCTGGAGCTTGTACACCACGTACTCATACCGGCCCAGACCTGAACCTTCGTCACTCCAGCCTGGCCAGCGCAGCTGGATTTGTCCCTGTTGGTTCCGAGATATTTCGTTTGATTGTCATAAAATTAATTAGTTGTTAACTGACTCGAAACGTTCCAGCAGATTAGTGTTGACCTCAGTGTTGGCCAGACTCGATGTAGACCACTCAAAGTGATAAGGAGACCTTATCAAATACGTAAGTAACTTTTAGCCAATGAAAAATGGAATCACATTTTGGGAGTGATTGTTCCAAGTTTTGATTTCTTTAACATTATGGGATACATTTTACGATACTCCTACCACCTTCTTTTTAATTCCATATTGGAAGCATTTAATTCCTATTACGTGCACACTGTAACATCTTGAGGCAAAGAATATTGCAATTTCTTGACCATGATATTGAAAAGGCGTGATCTAAACGAACTCACATTCTTAGTGTATGGAGGACCGATCTCCATGATTTTGGAGGAGCAACTGCTGGCAACGGAGCAGTGGACGGGGTCACGGAGGTCATAGGTGAAGTGGGCAGTGTGGATGACCTCTGACCCTTGGTAGTACTGACGGGGGTTCTGGGTCACGACCCCGTTTGAGCGGTCGTGGTTGTTGATGACGACATAACCGCCGTTGGTGGCTCGGGCTTTAAATTCCAGCCTGTTGAATGAGTGAAAGAATTGACGTATGTATGAGTGACAGCAAGCGGTTAGAAGCGCACACTAATAACAACATTCTGTGTTGTTTTGACGTAGAACGGTTTGCACGTTACGTCACAATTTCGAAGACAAATAGTCATCACCGGGGTTGCCATGTTGGTGGGGTGCATAGATCCAAGATGGCAATTGGTCGATCGGAAGAATGCAAAGACAATGGTTTGAATAAAACATTTCTATAGCTTGATGTTCTCTAAATATGTAGAGGCAAGATATGAATAGTACTTATAATGTAGATAATATTTCTCAATGTCTATCTATGCGTCTTTATATGAACCATGGCAGATGCTATTTACGTGAAAACCACACGACTACAAACACGATATTGTCATACTTGTCGCCATGCTGGAGTGCCGGTAGGGTCAAGTCGCCATGATCCACGCAGTCGTGCAGGTTTGTGTCCGGGTTGTCCCTGTTGTGTCCTATGTCGCACGTGATTGTTCCTGACCGAAGTGCTGATCCGCCTTTAAACAAAGCACAGGCAGTGATAACGCGTGTGTCAGAACAATTGCGATGAATGTGTTTTCGTACAAAAGACATCGTTTACTCTATT
Organism: Branchiostoma floridae x Branchiostoma belcheri; assembly: GCA_019207045.1. NCBI lineage: Eukaryota > Metazoa > Chordata > Leptocardii > Amphioxiformes > Branchiostomatidae > Branchiostoma > Branchiostoma floridae x Branchiostoma belcheri. The sequence continues at coordinate 3,998,612 of CM033037.1, read as the reverse complement.
GAATCTTGCGCCTCGTCGAAAATAAAAGTATCTATCACTCTATCGCTGTCAAGTAATACCTTTACCTCTATAGCAGGCTTCTTTGGCTTATCAGGTGCAGTTTTCTGGCTGTATAAAGTATTTTATGCTGGCAGCTGTTGGCTTTCTAACAGGTGTGATAAGTCATAAATCCAACTATGGAGGCTAGCCACAGAGAATCTCTAAGAATCGTTGGAACACTATTCTCTTTAATGGAATATTGAATGTTTACAATTAACAAAGCTTACCTCTGAGCAGTCTCCAAGTTGATGACGCTGTGACAATGCCAACCCGGAAGTCGTTGATGTAGTACGGTCTCGGCCAGTCAGCAGCCGTCGGTCCGATCCAACTACTGTCCCATGTCATCTAGAGAAATGCACATTAGGTTTCGACTGCTACTAATATTTCTAATAGATTCTCCAAACAAAAAGATAAGGGGCGAACCAGAGTGCGCTTGGATGAGAAACGCGAATAAGCAGCACATTTCGTTCAAGCATTTAAGGCTTCAAAATCAGCCTACTTTAATTTTGGTTTGACATGTTGGTATGTGAAATGATTGACTTAAAGAATTAACTTGATAATAAGTTAATAAAGTAACTGTAGGAACGAGGAGTAATGCAAGCTTTCTGATACTGTGACTTAGTTTTGTACGTGTAAGTTATGTCACACGCCAAAAAACTAGTGGTCGGTTTGTTCAACACTGAAGGGAATGTAAAACGTCGAAAGTATAAATCCCGTACCTGGAGTCTGTTGTAGGTGATGTGCCTCCCAACATAGACGGTAGAGGGCGCTGTTACAGCCCCACAGTCCGCCTCCAGCGTGTCTCTCTCCGCTCCGCCTACTATCCGCTGCAGCTTCGCCAGGCAATGCATGATAGTCGGCTGGGAAGAAACTGAACATAAAACGAAATTAGGCTTTAGCTTGTGAGATGAATAACATCATAAAGTACTTAAGGCGAAGCCTAATTGTTTATCTAGTTTATCAACTACCCAATCTTCTTTCATCATCATCATCATCTTCTTCATTCATCACCATCATCATCTTCTTCTTAGTAATTTTGTTTAAGGCAAAATGGCTCCGAGTATCAAGATAGATCATAAAGAATTCATTGGATACTGGTTGTTGATGTTTACTCCATACGATGCCTAATAAGAAGTTGATTCAAGTTTATTCAGATCTTAGGGTTGCTCTTCAAATGATTATAGAAATGACCAAGAGTCCTTACTTGTGAGACAGTTGTTCCCGCCGAACCCAGGTGCGCATGTGCAGGTGGAGGGTGTTCCTGGACACCGGCCGGGGTAGCAGAACTTGCTGTCGGGGCGCCACGAGCATCGTTCTGAAATTAACAATAATAGTCACATGACTATGACATAATACTGCGTCCGCCATCTTAATGGGTTAATTTTACACATGATGACGCGTGAGAAATGTCCCAAACAATTTCCATCACCCCAACATGCCAGCATTTTCATGCTTTTCATGAAAAAAAACAGTCACGCCTTCAAATACTAGAGTTACCAACCTAGGATGGATGTGTTCAAAAATTCGTACTTTCCCAGAACTACCGTAGAGTGGAATTTGTAATCACCAAGCACCGTAGGGGCATCTTCTCTGAGTAGTTTTAAAGAACGCTTGCAGATAGATGTGCAAAAGTTAGGTGTGACGGGTCGTTCGGTGTAATATGACCAGCTGCTGCCGCACCGCGTGCCTGCGAAGCTGGTGTGTTACGCCGAACGGCGGTTATACCGGCTATATAGATACAGATACAGAATATCCTTTTCTGTGCAATTCAATGCGTCATGTTGGAACCATGCACCAACACCAACATGGCGATGGTGACTAAATGTTTGACGTCATGCGCACACACCATATAAGGAGGCAGTACTCACGTTCACAGACTCTATTGGGGTAGCTGCCTGATGACACTTGCTCGTACGCTTTGACCTGCCCACCCCTGTCGAAGTTACAGCGGTTACACTGGTGGTTACTGGCGGTGGTGCAGATCAGTCGCTCACAGTTGGCGATGGCGGTACATGCTGTAGGGGGACAGAAACGGTACATAAGATGATGAAATCCAAAGCAACAGTGAACAAACAGTGACCAAAGACTTAACGTCCAAATGGTTGAATTCTGGACCAACACTGTGCTGAAACGATGAGGCTGATAGCCACCTTCGCAGGATTATAGCAGTGCTTTTATTTTTGCGGGAGTGCTGATTCACGACTTTCAACATGGGCTTAGGTTCTCTGATGCCTGGAGAGGAAGTTCCGGACTTTCCAGAATTGCTGGAAGTCTATGAAGGAGGCTAGCTGGTTATTCTAAATTCTTTGGTTGAATCAAGCAATAGGCGTGATATGTGTATTTCAGGACTTGAACTTGAAGGTAACTGGGGTCTTCAAAAAAGCTCAACAAGTTTTGCCGATGTGGCTTGCTCAGCTGTTGGGCTCGAATGAGTACAAGTGAGTAAAACGCTTTATATGGACCAGCACAATGTCGTATGACACCACCTTTCCACAGTAAGTGTCCTAAGTTTCACTTGACTGTAGTTGTTGACGTTTTCGCTACGTATACCGGAGTAGTTCTCGCCCAGGGCAATCACATGATTCAGTGATTTTCTGATAACAAAAGACAACGAAGGAAAAGCAATGTTCTTGTGTGTTGACATACCTGGCCCGGTCAGGGAATAACATGAACACACCTTTGCTGTTTATTCGACATGACATACATACATAACCATGAAAAAAGTACTCCATCCATGAAAACCACGAAAACACTAGTGCGTCAAACATGGTAGCTTCTTATGTTTTCATACAGAAAGTAGCAAAACAGGCGATTTGGGTGTTTTGGAACAATTTGGAGATAAAGTAAAAAGTAGATTGAAATACGGTACTCAGATTAAGTCTTGTTTTGTTCAAAGATTCCCTGAAACTCCGAAATTAAAATTTCCGTGAAAAGCGCAATCTTACAAGAAACACATGAAGCAGAAAACGACCAATGTACTCGTAGTTTTCGCCTTATATGGACACAAACGCTTCTGTTCCCGAAAAGGGTGACGTCTTCAGAGTTTTATAGAACACGTTTTAAAATAATTACAACCATGAAACAAAACATTGTTCCTAGAAAAGCAAGTCAATGGTACTTTTTATATCGATATTCATAAAAGCAAACAGGTAAAATGTACATGCTGCATGCATGAAAACAGTTGCAGGGAAAAAACTGGGAAAACCGCTGTGTACTTCACGAAGGTCAGTTGACGCCGTCGACACCAGCTGTCAACACAAGAACTCACGTTTATCACAGCAGGTATCCCAAAACTCGTCCGGGCATAAGCAGTTGTGTGACAGAGGCGTCGCACCGTTGTGACAGAAGCGGTTACAGGCCCGAGTCTGCGGTCCCGGCGCCCCACAAAACGAAGTGTCTGCCCTTCTTTACGTGTTATGTATTGTTCACACCAATAGAACAATAAACTCACGTTTATCACAACAGGTATCCCAAAACTGGTTCGGACATGAGCAGGAGCGTGACCGAGGCGTCGCGCCGTTGCGACAGAACCGGTTACAGGCCTTAGTCTCCGGTCCCGGCGCCCCACAGCCGCTAGCCTTGCGGGTCTGGGTGCCTGCGTTCCCGCAGGGCGCGTTACAGGCTCCCCAGTCGCCCCACTTCCAGTCGCACCGCCGCCGACGCCTGCGGCTCCACCAGGACATTGTAACGTCCACGCAGACCAACAGCACTATCCCCGCGATCAGGAAAATTCTTATGCTGACCATTTTTCCTGTGATATTCACCGTGCAAAAGTGTCACCAGAAATTTTACCAGTCTTCGCTCTCCTATGACCAGTAAGTAACGCCAAGATGTACTGACGCACAGTATTTAAACTAAGCTTGTATGCATGGCAACAACACTGTGCTTAAAGTAAATGTATTCACCCTTCGATAGGCATACAGAAGTTCTTGTAACTTTGCCTCCGGCTACATGATATACAGAAACAAGGTTGGTTTAGCTGTATCAAAAGCTTAGACCCTCTTTCCACTAGACGGCGATCGCGCTGCGCTCTCACTGTGACTTAAATAGGATATGTGTCATCTTCGTTTTCACACTGGGTATATCATACAAAAGGTAAAAATGTGACCGAGAAGACACCAAAACACACAAAGTGTAGAAAGATTCGTTCCTTTTCTATAGAATTCATTGATCGATCTGTCAAATTTTAAGTCGCAGAGAGAGCGCCACGAGACCGCCGTCCTAGGGCACAACCCGCCGTACGTGCTTTTCGTCCGTACGTTTTATTGGGAGGCCACGTCCGCCACGTTTTCTTCAAAACGTGGGGAAGGACTGGCAAGAGCAGGGAGGAAGTATAATTTGTGACACTTTTATGTATGTATATATCCTGACTTGTTGTGACCTGTACTTAGCCCGGTTGGGCAAAATTGTACAATAAAGGTCTTCATTCATTCATTCATTATAATAATACATCAACGCACGTCACTCGCACGGTTGCTTAGGCAATACGTATGTGGTCTGCATGCCGTGAGCAGCAGCGAGCATCGTTCATTGCGCAAGTGGTAAGTGAGTTGTACGTGCTTACAACGTACGATCTCTGTGCGATAGCCACGTTACCGTACGCGGACCGTACTTACACGTGCTGCGTACGTACGGTTTCCTTACTCGCTCTACGAGGCACGCGCGTCGCTCGTACAGGCTCGTACGCAACCCGAAGCAAAAAATAACATAGTCATACAAGAATCATCGTAGGTTTGAAGTGACATGCTTTCAGTAACTGTTCAATTTCGACTCACGATTTTCGCAGCAGGTTCCCCAGAACTCGTCCGGACATGAGCAGGAGTATGACAGAGGCGTCGCGCCGTTGTGACAGAACCGGTTACAGGCCCGAGTCTCCGGTCCCGGCGCCCCACAGCCGCTAGCCGTGCGGGTCTGGGTGCCTGCGTTCCCACAGGGCGCAGTGCAGGCGCTCCAGCTGTTCCAGTGCCAGTTGCATCGCCTCCTGCGCCAGCTTGTTGAAATGTCCACACAGATTAACAGCGCTATGCCCACGGTCAGTAAGACTCTTATGCTGACCATTTTACATACGTCACGAGAAACTTTGCCAGTCTTCACGTCCTTCTTTACAGCAGTGACGCCGAGATGTTTTGATGAACAGTAACAGTGTGGTCAGGCATGCAGAACTTCTTAGGTCACAACCATTGTCATTCACTGAACTGGGGAGGGCCTGGCTGCTTTAAGTCGCGCATCCTTGCAAATATGTAGATGATACCACAATATTCATCTATCAGTTTTTTACACACACATAATCAGTTGTCTTTCTTCCTTAGTGTCTTTACTTTTATTTTCCTTTGTTTATTTGCACCAATCACTTGTTAACACCATGCGCACTGCTTAAATAACCCATGTAAAAGGGACTGAGCAGAGAAAGAACAACTGATATACAGAAGTATTTTGATCACAATGATGGATAATAAGATCCTCATAGCCGTTGCTTGAGGATCATTACCATATTAAGATGCAATTTTCTGCGAAAAGTACTTCTAAAGAAGAATCTCTATCTCCCCCTCTTAGGTGTTATTTATTGTTTCCATCAATGGAAGATCCGGAATTCAACGTGACAAAACAAAAGCGTCTTTGTAAAGCTGCAGGCACCAATGAGCGCTGAAGGTCTGAAGCAGGTATGTTGCAAAGCACATTGCGAGTAATGTCACTGGAGATTGTATCTATGAGGTCTGCGTTCTTTGTCACCTTTCTAGTTTATGTCTTCTTGTTTTGACGTATATTGTTAATGGTTCATATATCCTAAAACCACTGAGGTTGACTCTGGACACCTGTTCCTGTTATAATATTGATAACAAAAAGGTGTTGCTTCCCAGTAAGCCAAACACCCCCCCCCCCCCGTCCTCTTGCAGTGGTATAGTCCTCATAAGGAAGTTTTTCATAGAAGGTCTCCAAGCAGTATTCAGCTCTGGAGAATCCTTTGACTTATAAAGTCGGATTATAGCTTTAAAATGTTTTTTTCTGACACACAGTAACCTTTGTTAGACGATAATCAGAAAAAAAATGGCGGCGAGACGGCCGGACCCACTGTGGCCGTGGCTGCTCGCTACAGTCCTCGGGACCGCGTCGTCTGCAAGTCTGGTGAACTACAAGCCGGGATCCCGGTACGACTATGACTACAGGGCCTCCACTGTCGTGCATGATGTCAGCCAGGTGGTCACAAAGGCACAGGTAAGGACAATAGACCTGGACTTGAGAAAAGGTTAGGGCAAGGAGGCGTTGAAATAGAAGATGATCTATTGTAGTATTGGCACGCTCCGCCAGGATCACTGCACACACTGAACAATGAACACAAGGAGCCTTATGTGCTCTTCTCCACAAAAAATATGTTTAGCATGGTTACGCTACAGCTGTTTGCACTTCCTTTTGTCGAGCCCGGCTTTGCCTCATTTAATACCCAGCCGAAGTATAACAATTATCTTCTTTTTGGGGGGGGGGGGGGATTCCTTTACCCGGAAGAGTTGTTTCGACATCCCAAAATAGTTTAATTTATCATTAATAAGGGTCTAGTCTTCCATCCCATTCTTTCATCGCGAGCTTGAGTAACTAAATGTGTTTAGTTTACAAACATCGAACTAGAGCAACATCGGCATTAAAAAAACTCACGTTGGTCGCAACAGATATCCCAAAAATGGTCCGGGCAAGAACAAGAGTCCGGCAGAGGCGTCCCGTTCGGACAAAACCGGTTACACTCCCGAGTCTGCGGTCCCGGCGCCCCACAGCCGCTAGCCGTGCGGGTCTGGGTGCCTTCGTTCCCGCAGGGTGCGGTACAGGTGCTCCACGGTCCCCAGTTCCAGGTACACCGCCTCCGACGTCTGCGTCGCCACGACGCAACGTTCGTACAAAGCAAGACGAGGATCCCCAGAAACAAAACAGTTCTAAACACTGACATTTCTACACAACCTTCGTTCACACGTGCAGCTACTTCAGAATTATCAAACTGGTCATTTGGAAGCACATCTGTTGACCTCAGTCCCCTGTACAAGTCAGAGATCTAGGTTAACAATGTGCTTTCTGCTTACCCCAGGCCGGGTGAGCACTACCCCTCAGTTGTCATAAATACAATCACATTTGGACGAAGGTGAGGCTAGGGCAAGGAGGTGCCGAAATAGAAGATGACCTTGTGACATGGCCGAAGATGAAACCAGGATCACTGTACACACTGTACACACTGAACAATGAACACAGAGAGCTTTTTTTCATGACTATTTGCGCTACCTTTAGTGGCCCGACTTAGCTCCAACCCAGCTTAGGTATAAAAATCGTTCGTTTTTTCCCTAGAAGAAACGTTCCTTTACGTTCCTTCCCCAACATAGCCCAGTTAAAGGTCTAGTCTTTCATCCCTTTCTTTCACTGCTGAATTGCGTAACCAAAGATGTTTAACTTACAAACATCGAAATAAAGCTCGCTTGGTAATTGCAGAATTACAGGCCTATAGAGTTACTAGTAACCACATTGTCAGGCGTAAAGTCCATCTCAAAGACTGTGTGCGTGTACCTGGGTCTTTTGAAACAATGTTAACACTGGTAGGGCGTGCTTTAACTCCATGGACGTGGTTAGCCTGCCTTTCTGCTAACTTGTTATCCAATAACTGAGGCCCGCCTTACAATGTACGTAGGCGTAACTGAGAATAAACACGTTTAACTTATTGTCCTAGCTGCATAGACATACTGTTTGCAGTCCAGATACGTTCTTCCAGGACAAAAACAGACACTTTAGACACCCCAGTCCTAGCTTTAGACGTCATATAGAATTACGCAGACTCCGAAGACACTCGGTGTAGGCAAAGCCTTGGAGCCCCGATCTCACTTGGCTGTACCTGATATAACACCGTTACAGGCCTTACATACTCAACAAATCCTTGAACGATGTTATCACTTATTTCTGATTCCTGAGTAATGCTGAAGACTTGAGGGGGGAGGTGACGCTCAGTGTATGGTAGCCTTAGAGGGAAGATCTCCTTTTCATTTACCTAAAATCACACTAGCACACGTACAGAACTTACAACTTCAAAACATGAGACTTTGAGACTTTATTTGAAAATCCATTAGTGACGTGCCCTAAGGCTATCGTCATTTTGTTACCCTCTTGATGGACAAATTCTCACTCCACATCCAGATGCTATTTGCTAATAGTCGTGAAGACTTAAGGGGGGGGGTGCTCTTAATGATTAGGCTATGTAAGCTCATGTTTTCCTTTCTGTTATGTATTACACTACAAAACTTTAAAAATCGTCAAAACATTAATTAATCCCCAAATTATTGTACTTGTATTTACAAATGTAACTGGCACGTTGTGTATCTTTTCAACGCCCTCTTATAGCGTGTCGAACAAGGTTACTTTCACTTGAATGCTCATTAGAAACGGAACAAAACAGGATATGCTGCTTTGACGTTTGTTGTTGGGGTGTAACCCTCCATGACGGAGTACGTTTGTCTGTGTAAACCCTTTCACTTTCATTTTCTTTGTTGTAAATGAGATTAAAAATGTATATATACCCAGACAGTTCATGAATTATTAACGGGGTACGTTTTACACCTGCATATTTGATGAAACTGTTGTTGAGGAGTCACCCCAATGACTGATCACGTCACAAGGCCGTCAGTTAACCCTTTCACTTTCTCTCTCTTTGTTCTAGAAGAGATAGGTACTCAGACCAGACAGTTCACGAGTCTAGTCTAGCATCTATAGATACGATGCTTGTATGTTTGATGAAGTTGAGGTGTAATACTCTAAATAGGGCTAGCCTGATTTAATCGCGCTTCTTGGGCAAGTCGCGCCCAACAGCGGGGAGGAGCCTACCAGCTCCGGATAGCGGAGTTGGCGTTACACAGACTAAAATAGGGCAAGACGGATCACGTCACAAGACCGTCCAGACACGTTTACTTTCATTTTCTTTGTTCTACAGGAGATAGGTAGTCAGACCAGACAGTTCATGAATGATAGACAATGCACGGGCATGTAGTGTGCTTGTATATGTGATGAAGGTTGCACGAGACTGACAGAAGATTAAAGGGCACAGGCTCGAGTTACTGGGTTAACACACCACGTCTGTTCTTATTCTGTATCTATGTTTATAGTTATGTAACCTGGAAGGCAAGCTGTTTCCAGTGTCTACACATCACAACTTCTTTGATCCAGGGATACCCCGGCCAAATGATATTTTGCATCAGCTCTTCCGAGGAACATTTCTTGGTGGGGCGGAGGTACTACACAAACGGTAGTGGCACTTATAAATACTACCTAGTCCCTTGACTCCTGGTCGTTGGGGGGGGGGGGGAGGGGGCATGGTAGACATACAGGCGCCTAAAAACGTACAAATACATCTTTATTCTCCCCACTGCTGGACCTAGAAGGCCAATTATTTTTTGTACATACAAGGCTGTCTATCTAGATCAATATACGTGCCTACACCACGTTATGGCGTCAAAGGCTTTCAAACAATGTGGCCAGTACAGGACCCTAAGTACACAAGGAAATAGCCGCGGCCGTTGATCATTTCCGACGGACTGGAACAGTAAGTCAACACAGCAAAGTTTTCACGGAGGTGAATAGGCCGCTGAACAGCCTTTCACACGAAACGACAGGTGAAAAGTATTCAAACTTATTGTACCACGAATGCTTTGAAACGGAGAACGGGTCAACAAAGAAAGTAAACTTTTCACAGGGACTTGTTGGCCCCTGAATGACCCTGAATAGCCTCTCACACAACATTACACAAGCAACTGGATATATTTTTGGAAACTGTCAGACGTTTCAAATAACATCCACTATCTTTCGTCAGAAACACCAAAGAGAACTAAAAGAAACTATTTTTATGCCTAACTATGGCTTCAAATCAAAAATGCTGTCCAGCAAATTTTTGATCAATCGATTCATGCAATAGGAAACAAGGTAAACCAAAGTCAAGCTGAAGACAATTTTGGATCCCAATAGGAAATGACAGTTTGAAATGCATACTTGATGCTATTAAAGGGTCCTTTTATTTATTAAGTGGGTCACCGTTTGAGATAATGGTTGTTTTTTTAAGGGCGCCACTTCCTGGTTTGGGTTGGGTTACTAAGAAAGCCTGGGCTAGTCCTATGCTACGAAGCTAAGTTAGGGCTAGGATTTTCTGGACCTAGTACTCTTCAAGAGAAAACTGGTCTGTCAGGTTTGTAACACAAACAAGCGAAGAGCAGAACTTTGACCTCTCGGTGACACAAGACCATCCAACCCTCTTAAGACCTATCAGATTAGTACTTCATCGGAGTTTAATGGCCGCGTTTATATGCATGACCTCCTTTGGTCAATATTGACCATGATAAAATCCTTTATGTTACTAATCGACTCGGCGGCACAGTGTTCTCGTACGTGCGTCCCGACATGTATGCCACCTTCCGGTATATGCTAGCCTGGATACTAGACCCCAGTCCGATCTCCAAAACAATATCTATCGTGTAGGGTTATGTGAGCTCAAGCTGGGGTCTGGTATCCAGGCTAATGTTAGTCAAGTCTTACCATCGCCTGAGGTAGAATTTTTGAGCGGATGGAAGGTGATTCGGGTTACTCAGGTTCATAAGTACAAACATGCAGAAACACACACAGACGTCCGACTTGTAAACACTCTTGGCGTGGCCTCAGGCACACCCGGTCAAACTTTTGACCTCCAAGCAGATATACTATAGTATGGGATTATCCTCGTACATTGTCTACGTTTCTCCATTTATCTGACAAGCTATCATCCCAGATATCCTGTGCAGAGTCAGGTTCATTTTTGCTTGTTTGAACCTTTGTTTATTCATGAAAGCTCTGCATGCCGCTTTTCGTTGAGGGAATAGGCAATGGTCATTCAAAGTATAACAGAAACACAGTTTACATCATTCAAAGTCCTATTGAGTCTTATAAGTCTATAAGTCTATGTACACAACTTTCCATACATGGTACACAGTTTATATCTAGATATATGCAGATACACACACAGACATCCGACTTGTAAACACTTTTGGCGTGGCCTCGGGCACAACCGCTCAAACTTTTGACCTCCAAGCAGATATACTATAGTATGGGATTATCCTCGTACATTGTCTACGTTTCTCCATGCAGCTGACAAGCCATCATCCCAGATAGCCTGCGCAGAGTCAGGTTCATTTGCTTGTCTGAACCTGTTTTGTCATGAAAGCTCTTCAGGCCGCTTTTCGTTGAGGTAATGAGGGAAGAGGCAAGGGTCATTCAAAGTATATAACAGAGATACAGTTTACATCATTTAAAGTCCTATCAGTCTATAAGTCTATTACACAATTTTTCCATACATGGTTCAAAATACGCAATAGTTCATATCTAGATATATGCAGATACACACAGAGACTCCCGACGTATAAACACTTCTGTCGGGGCCTCAGGCACAACCGCTCAAACTTTTGACCTCCAAGCAGATATAGTATGGGATGTCGTAGTATTTGTAATGTCTAAGTTTCTCCGCGTTTCTGTCATCATCCAAACTAGCTATAGCTAGCGCAGAGTCAGCTTAACTTTATGCAAATATTTAAGTGGTATACACCCTTATCCTTGTACCCTGGCTACTTTGCAGATAACCTTGGAGTTAATCAATTTAGAACAAAACGTTTTATGACGCAATAAAGTGATTTCAAAGATGGGTATCATATTGCAAACAACACCAAAGCAAATGTCGGCACTCAGGTATAAATTCTACGTGTAACGGGACAAGTTAGAGTGTATGATACTCTCCCAAAATGCTTGGGGATTTCAAACTTGACTGCAAGATCAGCATTAAAAACTTACGATTGCCGCAGCAAGTGCTCCAAAACTCGTCCGGACATGAGCAGGAATATGACAGAGGCGTCGCGCCGTTGTGACAGAACCGGTTACAGGCCTGAGTCTGCGGTCCCGGCGCCCCACAGCCGCTAGCCGTGCGGGTCTGGGTGCCTGCGTTCCCGCAGGGCGCGCTACAGGCGCTCCAGCCGTTCCAGTGCCAGTCGCACCGCCGCCGACGTCTGCGTCGCCACGATTTTACGTCCGTACAGAGCAAGACGAGGATCCCGAAAGACAACAGAGTTCTAAACGCGGACATGTTTTTACACTTACAAGACCCACAATCATAGATACAGGTACTAAAGAACGATTAAACGGATCATTAGTAAGCACTTCTGTTGCCCCCAGTCCCCTGCATGACTCACATATCCATCATCTGTTTCCTGCTTGCCCTAGGTCGGTTAATTAGTACCCTTCAGGTGCGTACGGTTTTTCATGCTCCTAAATACAATCAAGTACTGTCTGATAAGCACAAATACGGATCGTACCATTCGGAGGGTAAACAAAATCAGCTTTGTAAAATGAACCTCAAATATAAGGAAAATAGAAAGGGAAGCATAATACAATCCAACCTCGTAAGTAAATACAAGTAAGGTACGACGACTATGACAAGACCAAGTGACGGAAACCAATAAAAATTGGTCAAAGAATTTCCGAGAGACTCGTCCCTCCCCGTGTGAAACAAGTGGTCTATTCCTCGTATGACACTCTAGACGCACCCTGGAAGAAAACACCTTCGCACATTGTGGGCACCTGTCACGTAAGCGCTCTGACGAACTTTAGAAACACAATGGCGGCGAGACGCCCGGGCCCGCTGTGGCCGTGGCTGCTCGCTACAGTCCTCGGGACCGCGTCGTCTGCAAGTCTGGTGAACTACAAGCCGGGATCCCGGTACGACTATGACTACAGGGCCTCCACAGTCGTGCATGATGTCAGCCAGGTGGTCACAAAGGCGCAGGTAGGGGCAAAACAAGTTCAGACCTTTCTGCATAGAAAACACTGCGCGGTCCCTATAGGCGTATTGTAAGTTCCCTTTGCCGATGTTACTAGTAACGAAACACTGTGACAGCGATCGGCCTGACAAGTTTGTGGTGATAAAAGCAAGCTGTTCTTTCCAGACAGCGAAACGTTACAGTTGTGAAATATGTGTGTTGATAAAGTAAATTATATGAATGACAGTGTGGAATGCAGTCTTGTTGGTACAAGTCCCAATATTTAGTCGGTTTGAGATAATGGTTGTTTTTGACAGGCGCCACTTCCTGGTTTGGGTTGGGTTACTGAGAAAGCCTGGTCTACATCATGTAGGCCTATTGATATAATTTATAAGAAGTTAATAATATAATTACGTAAACGTAAACGTAAAGTTAATGGATGTAAATATCAAGTTAATTAACTGCTACGAGATTAAGGTACTAGAAAAACATTCTGGCGTAATCGCAGGGAGCTGTTAAAAACGTTGTTCGTATTTGCTCAGCGCGCTTAATTCTTGTCTTTTTGTGGGTATTACAACTAATATGGCGTGATACACACCGGAACTTTTATATCCTGTCTTCGCTTTGTTTCCTTTTAGTCATATCACCATTGTTATGTGTGATAGACATTAAGTAAGCTGAATTAATTGTTTTGCTGTTCTCAGTAATGTTAATTGGAAGTTAATTTGCAAGTTCATGCCCGTAGGCTAATTGCAAGTACATTGTAGAAACAAAGATAGGGGATATGCATGTAACAATGAACAGTGATAAACACTATTGTACAAAGAGACAACACGAATACTAGAGCTCTGTGACCCCCAGGTTAGTGGGCGTTGGCTCCCCTAGCAACACATATAGCAACCACCTTTGCCGACAGTTTTCACGGATTTTCCTCCATTGTTCGCTAAGTGCCTTGTACACCTAGTGTGAAAACTTTTAGGTGGGGTGCCGCTGGGCCAGGTGAGAAGGTACCTCCTGTGAAGTGTGAATAGGCATCATACATATGGCTGTCTGGGAATCCAAGCTAGGATGTGTATTGTAAAATAATTCGAACAATGGGTTTAATTTCGAAACCTTTCCTGTGCCTACAAACTTTTACTTGAAATGTTTTGTAGATCTACCTTACCACAACTCACACAGAGCAGTTATTGTAAAAAAGTTAAAAACTTCCAGCAAGGATGTTTAAAATTGGACTTTAAACCTCCTTGCTTGTCACGGCCAGACAAAAGACATAAAACAGTCGCCAGACGTCCGGAGATTACATAAACGGAGCTTCCCGTTGCACAAGCCAGAATTATGCCGAACAGAATTGTTGATAGTTGTCAGTTTTTTTACTTGAAAACCCCAGTTGCTGGCTTTCGCAAGATTCATTTTTTTTTTTTTTTTTACAAAAAGAGATTCAAGGCTAGGCTCAAATTGTTAATAAGTGTTCCCAGGGTGCTGTTGGCACAATGAAACATACCATTACGAGGTTAGGCTTGGGTCTGGGGTATCGTGCGGAGTACCAAATCAACAATTCAACTTCTGGAACAAAAAGTGAGCTGTGGTCGACATTTTAGCTTTATTTCCTTGCACATTTGTAACATGTAAACAGTATACATAATGAAATAGCAAAACAATTTGGTAAACATCGGTAATGCTTACTTTCTTCAAGACTACCTCCCCTCTTCTTACTTATCTAGATTCAGGCATGGCTACATACAATGTACATGTGATATGACAGCATATTTACATTTGTTACAATGGGTATTCCTACTGGCTTTTCTGGATAGGTCCACCATACTAATTTCTTACCCGGACAGGAGTAGCCACATATAGCGTTGACACAGTACTGGTCTTCTCGGCACCCTCCTTTGTTAGTTAAGCACTCGTTGATATCTACAAATGGAAATTACATGCGCTTAACATTCCATGCATCCAAACGTATCTTACCGCGCATTCTATGAAAGTATGTTTCCTTGATATGTCGAAAGTAAATAAAATTTGTTTTTCATTAGTTTATGAGAAAATGAATCGAAAGTGACCTAGAAAAACAACAACAGTGATGCACTTACATTTAGCACTTTGTACGAGAATTCTGTATAAAGAATACATATATTATGATTACTTCCGTGTGGAAAGAGACGTGGTGTTTTGAACTTACCGTTGCACTCCCTCCAGTGTGGTCCGCTCCCGGTATACCCTGGGTTCAACTTGTCGCATGTACAACCGCTCTCACACGGCCATCTCCTGCATGCCATTGTGTATAGGTATTCCCTCTGGTATGAGAATTTATACACATTTAATGTAACACCATCCTAATTTTATTGGGTAATATGAAGCAATAATTCCCCTATGGTTAGTTAGAAGAACTACATCGTCCAAGTGACGTATCAAGATGCATTGCAATCCGTTACGACCATTAACACCCCAAACTACATGTATTACGTGTCCGATCCATGATACATTTAAATATACTATTAATTGAAGTTTGTTCTCAAATGTTCATTTAGAATCGATTGAACTATGAACCCCTTACCGTACTTTCCCAGTTGCCGTAGTAGTAGGCAACTTCCCAGAAGCTACAACCTTCTCCATAACACTCCTCCCACAAGGTCCTTTTCTTTCTAGATCGGCTATCAAGGAAACTGTTTGCTTCTTCTTCGGTCGAAAAGGGTGATAAAACGTCATCGACATTGGTCTGGTCATCTGAGCCTAAACTGTGAAAGCGAATAGTAAAAATTAGCTCAATCGATTGTTTTAAACGTCAAAGATGATACTTACAAGATGAAGTAGAAAATGTCATACGGATGTGAATTTAATATCAAAACTGCCATAGTACAATTCTTACCCAAGAACTGTAAAATGTAGCCTTGCTCACATACATCAAGGTTCTTGGAAACATACAGGAAATAATTCTATTTGAACTTACCACAAAATCGTATGAAAAGTCAGCGACACAATGACCAGGAAATGCAGCTGCAGCAAGGGTCCGGTGGTGTTCATGATCCTGCTTTTCAAGAATAGGGGAAAATTTCTGAGTTTCTTTACATGGCCGAAAATCCATAGCAATAACATTGCTGAAAATCCGAGACAAAAGAAACTGCACACCATGTGACTACAATTCAACATATAGCTCATTCAAAACTATGCCATCTGCTATGTTTACAAGTATGTTATTTACCCGATATTCAGCTGATATCTCGGGTTTCACTGTTGAAAAGGCACCTCCATAACTTGTCGCATCTTGGCTGTTCTGCGTAGGGGGGATTCGGACAATGGACTAGAAATAGTGTTGCTAGAGGTCATATTTTCTCCCTAGCAACCTTCCTTGCTTGCTCAATGCAAGGACGTTCTGTAACGTCCTTGCTCAATGACCATGCCAACAAATTCTTATTTAATGTCCGTGTGGCGGCCAAAGCACATATTTACAAGACACGTTGTGAAAAAAAGTACAAACGTTCAAGCATAAAAAGCGTTTTACGGACAGGGGCGTTTTGCATAATCCAAAGTCGTTTTTCGTTTTACGCAATAGATGTAATCAAATGATGTTTGATGATATCATGAGTCACTTCAATTCTTCCTCTTCTTTTCATGCTGTCGGGAGATCAGTTCCGAGGGATCGGGAGTGTGTGACTAGACCGGTACCGGCTCTGCTCTTGTACAGTTTCACAGTTTGCCACAAGCATAGAGTTAGAGAATATTCCTACATCCATTCTCTACTGCTATTCGTTTGGAGGGGGAATTGAACCCTCCAATAAAGTTTTTTTCAGGAGACGTCATGTCATGAAAAGCAGGCCTTTTAAACAGGACTTTCCACCCCAGCAACCTTCCTGTTCGGAAAGTTGCTAGGTAATAACCATGCTAAACAATGTACAGACGTACGTCTATTTTGTGTGATCAAGACAAAGTTGCTTTCTATCATAATTAGGGGTTTTGAAGACCAAGTTACCGAGTCAACGATCAAAAGGCTCAACAAAGACCGCGGGGAGGAACCAGGCTCATGGAAAATTTAATACCATGCCGCTTTTTAAGAATTTTGTTTTTCTCACATGTGTTGCACTCGTTCGTATTCACGTCTTACCAACACGAGGTAAGACGCAAAGTGAACACAGCTCAGAGTTCCAGGACCTCATGCCTTCAATAAATACTAGTAATGCTAACCATGACGACTGAATTGGGCCCCTGCTGTTACAAAATACTAGTTGGTGGGAGAGGGGAGCACAACCTATACCGGAGCCACCAGCCAACTAGAACTGGTGACCCTAACATGTCCCGAGCATGAGATACGAAAACTGTTACGCTGCACTATCAACGTTATATATGCTGCAGTACCATAGACAATTGATAGGAGGCCCATTAATGAAATACCAAATATGATAACAATATATTCATACCTTCTGGAGTTATATTGGCCGCAAACACGCAAACAAAAAATCGACAAACACGAAAAAACGATAACATAACATTTTGCATGTACATGTACCTAGTATCTTGTCTGTTAAGCTTATATACAGGCAAACAGTAGTCCAAGAAAAAGATATTATAATTTTTATTGATACAACAAAAGTACAGCGACTTTCGATAAGTCTACGACATGTACTTGTATGCAAACAAAACAAAGTGCCTATAAATGAAACGACTTAGTGACTAACAAGTATTGGTTTACACTACTTGTAAGATGAATTCACCTATCTGTACACAGTATGGGTCATCTCCTAAAGTCAAGCTGAATTTATTTATAGGATGAAAAGTCAGGAAGAAGTGTGAACAAATTTGTGGGTGTACCATCATATCGTAAAGAAAACATGGTAGAGGCCTTCTATACAATAACTCTTGATTAGTTGTATGAACTGGAAGAAAGCTGGTACATACATCGAGCTTTTCTTTGTTGTGTCGCAATCCATTTATCATAATAATGTGTAAATACTGTATGAAAAATTGCAATATGAATGAATGACTTGATGTTAGAAAATGCAATTTTATTTGTAGAGAAACCTATTTCATGGAATGATGATTTGTTGACTTTCCGTAACAGTTAGGCTACAACCTAACGAGGCAACATTATCTATTCACGTGACAACCACAATTTATCGCTGTATCTCAAGGCAAGTGCATAGCTCGTAACGTTTTGACTGAATCATTAACAAT
The DNA here is from genome assembly GCA_019207045.1 of Branchiostoma floridae x Branchiostoma belcheri. Taxonomy (NCBI): domain Eukaryota; kingdom Metazoa; phylum Chordata; class Leptocardii; order Amphioxiformes; family Branchiostomatidae; genus Branchiostoma; species Branchiostoma floridae x Branchiostoma belcheri. The sequence continues at coordinate 3,980,619 of CM033037.1, read as the reverse complement.
GACTTCTCTAATAAGCATTGAACAACAAAAAATGCTGTCAATATAAACCATGAAGAATAAAAAAGCATGACTTACGTATTTTGATGTAAATGGACATGCGATTGGCTCTTCCGACATATGTAGAATCTGGTATTTTCAACAACAAATCATATTACAAATTTTTAACATTCAACGAAAAAGGTTAAATCAGAAGTTGTAGTTGAGAAAAATCCCTTTGAGAATGCCAACATTTACAGGTAGTACAAATGCAACGCTCATACATTACGGTAGTGCTCATGCAACTCTCATACATAAAAAGGGAGCTAAAACTTACTGTCGTTCCAGTTTGTGTACGTAGTTTTCCGAGAAAACAAAATGAAGGGACGCGGGTACGGGATCGGAGTCCGCTCCCATGCGCAATGACTTCCTTCGGCTATCACAAGCCAACCATAGTCATCATGACACCCACCGTAGTAATGATTGATGAAAAATGATCTGAATGGACAATTGAAAAGGCCAAGTGTTGCAACATTTTTGCATGTCAGTCTATGAAAGCAAGACCCACAATCAGAAAACAACCCATGCATTTGAAAGGGAAAGAGTTCATCTATACATGGTCCATTGAGATGATAACAGGCCGAAGAAACAAAATTACCTTAAGACAGGTGCATCACCTTCAACCGAAAAGAAGTGGCCAAATAAGTCGGTAGGTTCAGTATGGATGTCTCTCCACGGGGATGAGATCAGACGTGACAGGGTGAACCAGTTGTACTTGTCTGTGTTCGCTCCATTGAATATCAACTCCACATTTCCACTGTAAGCCTCCAGTACGATCTTTACCTAATAACGGTAACGACGGATGTTGTGTATTCAACTTGATACTGGTTATTATATTGTAAAGTAACAGTGAATGAAATAAACCAGGTATTCGTGATACATAGCTGCACTCTAGCTTTGGGATGATAAAGCCAAAACCAGTAGTCAAGATGAGAATGTAATTATTCAGTTGGACAGGATGAGAAGATCATGCAAAACAACGACGTAAACATTTGAGCATTTGTTACGAAATGTAGAGCAAATGAATCTGAGTCAAACTTACCCGTCCGATGCCAAGCGAAACCCATCGCTCAACTAAAGGACTCTTGTAATGTTGGACGTTTTGACCAGCGCCTGCACTCCAGGCGTCGACGGCATGCTGTCCGGTCCTTTCCACCGTATGAAATACTTTCTCCCAGTAGCCTGTAGAAACGTTAGGAATAATGAGATGAAACATACCTTACACCAGTAAGTTCTTGATATGGGTCACTGTACTCTTTTTATCTTTACCTGTTCAGTCTCCATTATTGTCTCTATGGTTAAAAATGAATGCGTACTTGAAGTTGGTCTGAAATTATTTGTGTCTAGGAACAAGGACAAAAGATCGGCGGTGCGATAACTGAAATATGATTAGAGCTCCTAGCTACAAACACACAAAATATCTTGACCACTTTTGATATTTCTGTCGGTACTGCATGCACAAATAGACTTTATCCACATATCTGTTGGAAGATCAGCAAAAATGACCATTTCAAGCTGTAAACATAAAGACTCACAGTGTTCACAACAGGAACATGTATCCGCACACGAGCATGATGCAGTCCTAGGCGTCGCCCTCTCACTCTGCGACGATGTAACGGCTGTGCAGGTCACCAGAATAAACCCTAACGATATCATAACTCCCAGACGGAACACCTTCGCCACAATCTGCATTTTATAAGTACATCTGCTTAGTGTTCAAACGTTCCATTTGTGAGTATAGTTTCTGTCACAAGCCTCCCGTAAGAGTCGTAAATGCAGGCTCCGATTCTCTCTCGCGATCGGTCTACCGATTGGTTGGCGTGTGCTGCTATTCAGATAGGTAAATACCACTGAGTAATGATTAACAAATGTTTTATTGGTTTTCTACGCTGCTTTAGAGTTCGCGTTCTCCCAGCAACCTTCCTTGTTGTTACCTTGTCAATCAAGCAGATGAAACAAAGGTCATAGACTAATGCAAACAAAGCAGACCAATAAATGCCAAAGTGCCATTCATTTGGTGGTCTAGACGTAAAGAGGGTACTAGTATCTCACGTGTCATCGAAACAATGCGGTAGGACATAACGCCAACTTTGGGACATTGTGCCGATTTCTCGGCCATTTGCAACCACACGGACGCGCGACGCAGCTGAGTATAAAGTTAAAATGAGTCAATGAAAGTAAATGGCAGGCGGCGACCGAAATGTCACATCCTTAGTATCGACACAAGATAGCAAAAGCGCTTTGTGTCTTCAATGTAACTTTGAGTTATAAATTGCAGAATGAAGTGTATAAGACTTCTATATCCGCTTGACGGACGTGTGCACCAGTCACACAGAGCTAGAAGCTCTTTACGTTGTGTCTTCAATGCATATTTGAGTGAGTAGTAATGTTTTAGAATTATAGGCAGAGGGTGTTGACGGGGACCACTTGAGTTTATATTGTAATTTATCAGACCACAAATTATCAGATAAGGCATGTACGTTATTCGCTTTTGTCTTCATCATCACGTGATCAGCATTTCTGCTCACCACGAGAATGGTTCTGTTAGTTTTACCTGTAGTTTGCGCAGACGTCGTCAGTTCGATTTTTTGTTTGATGCTCGCGGCGGCGCCTTTGACATTGGAGCGACTGTGGATTTTTAATCGTGTTACTGGTGTTTCAGTTTGCTCTGGGTAATATGTTGATACATCATGTAGATACTCACAGAGACACAACAACCGTTCAAGCTTTTCAACCCAATGTTTCAATGCATTAAAAAGGATTCTGCATTGTTAGATTAAAAAACAGCACCTGTTAAGTGATTAGGTCTGTGCAAGTGTGCGCAAATAAACATTAACTCTGTGTCTGGGGCAACGTGCTAGTTCTAGTGGTCAGCAATTGAACTTCTGGACCAAAAGACGAGCTGCAGCTGACATTTTTGTCTTACTTTATTGCACATTTGTAACATGTAAAAAAAGTATACATAATGGAATAGAAACACAATTCGGAAAACACTAGTGATGCTTACCATTTTCAAGACTACCTACCCTCTTAAATATCTAGGCAAATTGATAAGTACGTACAACGTAACAAAACAACACATTTACATGCTGTTACAGGCGCCATTTTAACTACCTTTCATGGCTAGAGTGTGCACCATATAGCTAGGATTTTTTGACAAGGGTGTTTTATCCATTGGATTTTCTGTTTTGCTCCTTGGGACATCTGTACAGATTGTCATTCCTGGGTCTCTGTGCAGTGTTTCTCCCATGTTATTTCAATTTTACATGTGCCAAGTCTCGGTCTAACGTTAAAACATACATAGGAAACTTAAGACGGCTGTGGCCGACATGCGTCGCAGCTGTGGGGTTTGCATCAAAAGAGGAAGCGGTCACGTTTAAGACATAGAACAACACATCATGTATGTAAATTAGTCCTAAACTTTACTTCGCTTGAACACCTTATCAACCATTCCCCAAGATCGCATCTTGTCCACCATACTAATACCTTACCTAGACAGGAGTAGCCACAATGCGCGTTGACACAGTACTGGTCTTCTCGGCACCCTCCTTTGTTGGTTAGACACTCGTTGATATCTACAAACAAAAATTAGGCGGTCAAAATTCTACTGTACAAATATATTCAAACATAGCTTAAAGCTGAAATTGAAGAATGTTTTATGCGCGTCAAAAGTGTATGTAAAGAGTAGAATAGAATAGAAACATGAGCTTTAACAAACAGCCGTGAGTTGTATGCATACACTTACATACAGCACTTAGTACTAGGTTGGTAACTATCGAATATGGTTGTTAGTGTATCCGTAGTGTTTTAATCTTACCGTTACACACCCTCCAGTGTCCTCCGCTCCCAGGATTCCCTACAGGGTTCGCCCTGTCGCACGTGCAACCCGTCAAACATCCCCATTTGTTGCAAGCCATGTCGTACAAGTACTCTCTCTGGAATTACATTTTATATCCATTATATCCAACGGAGAGCAGGTTTTGGTTTCATTAAAAACAAGCAGTAAAAAGTTATATGCATTAAAATAAAAGCACCTTATCGTGCTCATCTTTTTAAACAAATAAGCGCTATTCTATAATGAGCCAGAAACAGCACATTTCTGTTGATTTTGTTTTATAAACTACTTACCGAGCTACTGTAGCTCAAGACCTCCCGGACTTCCTCGAAGCTACAACCTTCAGTATAACACTCGTGATATAACGACCTCTTGTGTCTAGATGGCCTTTGAAGGAAACCTTTTGCTTCTTTCTCGGTCCGGAAGGGAGTCGACTTGCCATTGACATCAGCCTTGTCATTTGCACCTAGACTGTGTAGATTTATAAAAACAATTAATACAAAATGTGTTTTTATAAGAACAATTAATACAAAATGTTCCACATTTACATCAATCTAAAAGTAAGTAGCAAAGGTCATCTAGATGCTGTAATCCTTATATGAAAACTCCCATTTATTTCCTCAACAAAACTTCTGAACACTAAAATTATCAGTACCTCAGTTTTTTGTTTACATTTTCCCTTTTCAAAGCCCAGTTTTGAAGAGGCAGAGCTGTAAATTGATCCAAATACAGGTTCCAAAACATCAATAAAGTGAATGTATTGAACTTACCACAAGTGGGTGTAAATTATCAGCAAGAATGTCGCCAGATAACGCAGCCCCATGGCTTTCTGTATACATGAAAACAACTTTTTCGTTAACGTTTTACTAGTTTTTTTAGGAGTTTCTGTACGTATTTTAGGCATTTGCCTTTGGCACGCGTCAGGTACATATAACAGTTGTCCATCTCGAAAATACAGTAGCGGTGGGCGATAGGTCCCGTCGCGGTCGACATGCATCGACACCATGGCTAAAAATCCTGAGACAAAAACATTGTACAAGGAATACGCTTGCAATTTCCCATATAGCTACTTCAAAACCACACTATCTGTTATGTAAGTGTGTGTTACTTACAGGTTATCCAGCTGATTATGAGGAGAATCTCGCTACAGGCTTAGCCTCAATGTAGAACAGTCGACTAGCGCTCTTTAACTTGTCGCACTTTTGCTTTTCTACCGTGTTTCTACGTAGGGGGTATTTGGACAATAAATTAGACGTTATAGAAATGCCATAGGTCGGCTGTCCCTTCTTTGACCAGAAATGGCCATGTTGATTAAATCGAGTATATCTGACACTTGAAAAACAACACTGTCGTTTCGTTCTTGACATGAGCTACAATCAAATGACATTAAACAAAGTATGTTTGACGTTCCACGAATATGGAGTAAGCGGTATTCAGTCTCTGCTGCTGTTTGTTTGAACCCGCCGGTCGCGATGAAGTTTAGTTTTTCACGTAATCGGTGACTGATTAGGTCGTCTTGTCCCCTTACCAACCTTCCGTGTTCGTACAATAGGCCTGTTAACCATTGATCCAGACCAAGACTGTTTTTCAGACAAAGACCAAGTGCCGAGTCAACGACCAAGCAGTTGAAAAAAAGAGGGCGGCTATTTTTTTGTTTTTCATTTTACGTCTAAACCTTTGCTTGCGGAGCAGTTAAGTCTTAATTCAAGACATCAACCAAGCCCATAGTGTCTTGAGATAGTAGAATAAAGTTTTCGGTCTTGGGGATCCCTATAGTTAAGAACCACAAAGTGACTGACATAGACGTGGAAGAAATTATAGTGAGGTGTATTTCTGAAGTACGACTGAAGAAAATGGCGAATTCGAGTGTGCTTCAAGATTTCGGTCGCACTACTTTTTCCCCCCTGTGCCATTGATTCGGGGGTCGCGTAGAAATACGATACCCTACGCCCTTGAGAAGGCGTGGCCTCAGAGAATATAGGTCACCTTTCCCCGTAGCAACCTTCCTTGTTTGCACAGTAACGCTGTCAATCAAAAAGATTAAGTCTTGTCTGAAAGGTCATTGACCAATGCAAACTTCGGGCAAAACACGATAAATGCAAAATTGTAATCTCATGGTCTACGCCAACTTGCGCTAGGAAATTGTGGCTTTTTGCCAATTTCTCCACGTGGTCATGAGCACTCTGACGACGTGCGTCGCATTTGTACATGACGCCTGGATGTATCCAACAACATGGTCACGACCAGTTTTGATACAAGACAGAAGCGCGCCGTATCTTCAATGTAACTTTGAGTTATGAATCAATCACAGAATGAAGTGAATGAGACTTCTATATCTACTTGACAGAACGCCTGTATCAGTCAAACAGAGCTAGAAGCGCTTTACGTTGGGTCTTTAATGTATGTTTAAGTGAGCAGTAATGTTTTAGAATGATAGTGGATGTCGACGACGATACCCTGTCAGTAAGTAAAAGTTGCAGTTAAGCCTTATCAGATGTTCAGTTCAGTTCAGTTCATCCTCTTGGAGGTGACACCTGTGTCTCCACTCGTTTCTGTCCAGCATTACTGATCGGAGTTCGTTGGCCTCCAGACCTGTTTCCTCAAGCATCAGCTTCCTGAGTGTGGCCGAGGGGCGGCCTCGCCTGCGCGGCTCGTTTGGCTCCCAGAGCAAGACCTGACCTGCCATTTCCTCATGGCGCACCACGTGACCTGCCAGACGCAATCTTCGACTGCGGACAACAGCCGATACTTGCGGCAGGGGACCATAAAGTTCTTTGTTGGAGATATGGCTCCTCCAAGAAACATCAAGGGCAGCACGAAGCATGCGTGTGTAGTTCCCATCAAGTTGTGTACATAGAGTTATCCCATCAAGTTGTGTACATTGTGTTATCAGATGAATTATTCAGAATATTAGTAATTTTCTTCATAAGCACGTGTTCAGCATCTCTGCTCACCACAGGAAGATGTGTTGCGTTACTCTGCGCTGCGCAAAAATCGCTGCACGTCACTTTTTGTTTGATAACCGCAGACGTCGGCGGCGGTGAGAATGACACTGACATGAATGAGAGAACCCAGGCACCCAGACCCGCACTACCGGTACAGCAGACTTGGACCTGTAACATGCTCTGTAACAGGGTGAAACTTTGCTTGCCATCGCAGCTAGCTCGAGCCTGGACGAGTCCTGGGACGCATACTAACCAAAGCAACCGAACTGGCGTTAAATTCGCCGAAAATGTATCGCACAAAAAGTACTCCCGCCAATGTATTGGTATGTGACTTCCAAATACTTCAGCCTACCTACGCACGGACCCCCAGGCAGGTTAGACGGTGCTACCCTACATGTGCTGGGAACTTGGCAATTAATTTCTCACAGTCGACAGACTTGAACAGTCACGAAGTTATGCTTGTGTAAGTTTGCGCAAATAAACACAGAACTCGTGTCTAGGGTAACGTGCAAGGCCCAACCAGGCACTAGCCATTCAATTTTTTGGGGCCAAAAGACGAGTTGTGGCCGCCATTTTATTTTACTTTCTTTCACATCTGTACATTTTTTAACATGTAAAAGGTATACATAATAAAGTAAAACACAATTTGGAAATCATTAGCAATGGCCACTAAATAGCTATCTTCAAGACTCTCTCCTCCCCCTAACATCTAGACACATGCATTAATACATACGAACAGGACAACAATTTGTTTGATTTGATTTTGATTTTGATTTGATTTATTCGGCTGTATAATCATGAGAAATACAGCCAGGGCTACCCAACTAGCCGGAGGCTGTTATCAAGGGCTAGCCCTGGTAACATTACAATATACGTTATACAATAGTATACAGTATACAACAGTATTAACCACGATACATGTAACTTTGTTAAAAGGTTGACTAGGGTTTGCTCCCTAGGACTTTGTGACAGCCCTCCCCCCCCCCCCCCCCCCCCCCCCCTGGATTTTCTGTGCCGATAGGGTTTACTCCCTAGGAATTTTGTGCAAGGTTATCATCTCCGAATGACTGTGCAGAGATTTCTTCCCTGTGGTCAATTTTACATATACCAAGTGAAGTCTCGGTCTGGAACATATCTCATATCGACATTACAAACGAATACGCAGACCGGGCCCGCAAGCGTCGCCAAAAGGAGAGGCGGTCGCGTTTTTAAAAGTCATTGAACCAGAAATGACGTACATAAAAATTCATAAATTTTACTTCTAACTTGAATGTCTTACCGACCATACAGTTAGAGGTGGAGGGAAAATGAGAGGGGTTAGGAGCCGATCATATCTTGTCCACCGTACTAATTTCGTACCTGGACAGGAGTTGCCACATCCAACTAGAACACAGTACTGGTCATCCCGACACCCTCCTTTGTTGGTTAAACACTCGTTGACGATATCTAAAATCAAAGTTAGATGGTTAACATTCCATTGTAGAAAATATATTTAAAAAATATATTATCGTATTCTACGGAATGATTCTTTGCTGTATATGTGTTGAAAGTATGCATATAGTTTCAGAACATGAATAGAAATAGATCGAACTGAGGTTAAAAAAAACAACGGCACGTTTATCGAAACTGAATAGGCTACCCCGGTGTTTGAAAATAAGCAAACAGACAAACAAACAAACGTGATGCACTTACATGTAGCTATAGCACTTAGTGCGAGGATAGTATGTACAAAGCCTATCTAATTATCGTGTGGAAAGACCTGCAAGGTTTCAAACGTACCGGTACACCTCCTCCAACGTGATCCGCTATTAGCAAAACCTGGGTTCGCCTTGTCGCATCTGCAACCAGTCCCACATGGCCATTTTCTGCACGCCATAGTGTACAGGTACTCTCTCTGGTATGAGAATTTACACACTTAATGTCTTTATTTGGATTAATTACAGAGTGAAGGGGAGGGCAAAATAGGTGCAAAATGCACCTTTCAAGGCTGCCCTCCCTCACATAAAAACACATACCTGGCCAGCACAACATAGACATCCACTGGATTTTAGAGAGTATTAAAATGTGCATTGTGCACGTGGAATCAACTATATATGAACAGACTTACCGTCCTTTCATAGTTATGGAAATGGGCGTTAGCTTCATGGAAGCGACAGCCTTCGCCATAACACTCCTCCCTCAACCCCCTTCTCTGTCTAGAGGACCTCTCAAGAAAATTGATTGCTTCTTTTTCCGTCCGGAAGGACGACAACTCCCGATTGACACCAGTATGGTGATTTCTGCCTGAGCTGTGTGTGATAAAAATGAATACAAGATACAGAATGTGTCTCATGCCTAGGTTACACATAGCCGAATTTGGCTCCCGACTCTCTCCCGACTATGGTTTAGGAGTGATTCGGGAGCTAGTCGGCTGTAGTCGGCTGGCGTTCGGCTGAGTCGGCTGGCGTTCGGTTGAGTCGGCTGGTGTTCGGCTGCCTCAGCCGAATGTTTTGAAATGTTCAAAACATTCGGCTCTGAACGGCGGGTCTGGAATGGGTCGGTTGGTGGTCGGCTGGTGTTCGGCATGGTCGGCTAGTGTTCGGCTGGTGTTCGGGAGTAACTCAGTAGTCAAGATTTAAGTGCTTGACCAAGCCATAAACACTGCTAAATACTCCCAGCTTGTTTCCAACCTACCAACGATTCACCCCAAAACCGTAGACAAATCTCTGCTAACTCAATCCCAAGCAAAATGACTATTACCAGGGCGTAGGCGAATCACCCCCGAACTTCACACGACCGACATCCAGCCAAAAACAAAAAGAACCATAAATACCATATTAGAGCTATCTGTGATCCAAATTTGATCTTTTGGTGATGTTTACGAGATAGAAGAAAGGATTACTTTGATTAAAAACGAAAATGGCTACTTTTTTAAAAATCGCTGATTATGTCCATTTCAAGTCGTAAGAGGGTTAGCAATCGGTTGGGAATCAGTCTGGAGTGATTCGACAGTCTGTGGCTAGAGGTCGGGATAGTTGGTAATAGGTTAGTTAGCATTTGGGACACAGTCGGGAGTAAGTCATTTACTGGTCGGGAGATGGTTGGGACATGTTCGGGACATGTTCGGCGCTAAAAGATAGGCGTGGTCAGACTGCTCCCGAACACCAGCCGACCTGAGTCGGCTGAGGGTCGGTTGGTGTTCGGGAGCTAAATTCGCCTATGTGTAACCTAGGCATCATACACATCAATCTTATTTTGGTAGCAAATGCTATGTTTTGAATCTGACATGAAACAAAAATTTGTTCTAGCACTAAGGTTAACACTGAAACCATCGGCGCCGTCATTCTCATATTCAATGTAGAATTCTTACCCCAGTTCTATAAAATGACCCATAACCACATAAAATATATATATCCAAACACCATAAACATAAACAAAAGAATGCCTATTTGACTTACCACAAGTTTGTGTGGGTTATCAGGAAAGCTGTGATCAGGCAAAACAGCAGGAAGGGTCCGGTAGTGCTCATGATCCTCATGTCTTTCTGTACAAACGATCGCGCATTTGCCAGTATTTTCGACGTAAGGGGGGATTTTGGCACTGGAGTGGACTTTGTGATGTCAGAGGTCATCTTCTCCTACGATAACAACCTTCCTTAATCACACACTGACCTTGGTAATTAAATCACGTCAATATAACATTTGACGTAGAAAACAGACCTTTTATTAATCAGAAGAAGGATTTTCTTGACAGCGGCTGCAACCAGAACAATTCTAATGACATTAAAGAAATCTTGAGTCACTTCCGTCAACATATATGTTTATTACAAGACATAAAGTTAACAGAATTCATTCTCTACTGCCGTTGTTTGAACTCGCAGATTGCGATTGAGTTTACTTTGGTCAAACAAGACATTAGGTCGCCTTTTCTCCCCTAGCAACCTTCCGTGTTCGTGCTGTAGTCATGTCAATCATTGTTTTCCATTAGGTAGAGAGACATTGAACAGCCTTAAGGTAACGCTTAAGAGCCTTAGCATTTCAATAATAATAATAATAGTGAAAGACTTTTATTGTACATTCATGCCTCAACGGGCCAGGTACAGGTCACTGATAACAGACATAACAGACATATGCATATACAACAAGATACAATTAAACTATTTGAAGGTGCTAAGCTAGCAGGGTGGTCGACATCTTCTACCTTCTTTGTACAGGTGTAAATATAAAGCCGGGTGGCCTCCAAACGCGCAGATTAGCTAGTCCACGGGGACGTCAGTCGTGCCGAGAATCGCTGTAGCACCCAGGCTGTCAGTAGGTTGGAGGCACGGAAGGCAAGGGAGAAAACCCCTTACGATGTTTTAATATTAATATCTTTAAAAAGAAAAATTAAAAAAAAATCTATTGTCAACATTTTGCGAGAACGCAGACACCAAGACCTGCTAGCGGGTGTGGGACACGGGGACCGTAGACTCAGGCCGGTTCTGTCACAGCTTCCCACCTTTTTGCTTGTGTCTGGACGAGTTATGGGGCACACACTAGCCAAAGCAACAAAACTGACGTTCTATACGCCGCAAATGTAGCGCGCATGCAGATATTAATACATAACTCACGGCCAATGCATTGGTACGTGACTTCGAAATACTTGAACGTGCCGACGCACGGATCCCCAAACACGCCGTTTGACGCCACTACACTACACGTGCGGCGGCCTTGGCAGCGACTTCTCATGACTGACAGGCTTGAAGCGCTCCGGCAGCTTGTCGTGTAGACGGGCCCCGCGCACAGTCCGTGCTGGGTACGACCGTACAGAGCGTGCAATACCTGAACAGTAAGACCCGGGATGCAGGTCAGGGACAGCGTCTGGTGTTCACAAACTCGCCGTGTATCTTGTGGCGTACCTGCAAATTAAGAAGATATCCTTGCGTTAGATTTAAATATTGAAAAAAAGTAGTTCTTTAGAATTTTTATATATTAGCAATACAGGTAGTCCAACTGTCATGTATGTAGAAGTAAGTCGTCATACATTTTGCCTGTTACAATCGCAGCTAGTGCACATAATAGATGCTGACATGACAGGCATACTGTAGTCCTTCAAGACAGACTTACCCCACATATCATCCGGCAGGCTCCTTGCTTGGTCCAACGTCACTAGGACCACAAGTACGAGTGAAACAGCCAGACGCATTTGGGACTGCACGGGGAAAATTAAAAACGTACACATGTATAATCATCATTCAAAGATCGGATAAAAAAACATCACCATACGCAAAGAAGTTATGCCATACGTAAACCAAGCAAGTGAAAATGGAAGATTGAATACCGCAGTACACTAGCTCTGGTAGTCAAGAAGTAAATGCTCAGTATCAGTATTTTTCGTTATTTACTTCCTTAATCAAGTTATTTCGGGCCACTCGGATATACTAGTCTGACACGTTTGGCACAGAGCGGTGCGAACACAGGCTATCTGATTCGATCCACGCTGTTTTCAAGGAGGCCTGTAGGATTTGATAAGTACTACAAAATTTCCGTTTGAATTTACTTCCTCCTGCGAGCTGGGTTACTCGGAATACGCCTGTCGTTTTCTGCCATGCTCATGAAGTGTAATTCAATAATACCGCCGGACACTGTACTCTTTGTCATGTCTTTTATCAAAGATGAGCCCCAGTTGATGTCATTTCATAATTGAAGCCTACTTTACTTCCTTGTGCGTATCTGTGAGTGAAATAATGTTTTCATGTAAACTTATCCCTTATGTCGTCTAAAGTACTCAACAACGATTTTGCAATAATTATTGCTGAAACACTTCCCATTATCATGTATGATGTACAACATAGGCTCTTATTGAATGTTATGGAATTGGTAGGAATAAATGTACTCACCGATGACCCCATCACGCTTTGGGACGTTGCCTTTCTGACTACGTTGAAATACTGCAGCGCTGTAAAGCTTGTCGAATCCTGTACTTTAATGGCTCGACACCCCACAAGACTTCGACACTGTCCGGTCGAACTTCCGATCTGCTCGTGTTCGTGGGCGAGGTCCGACACACCCGACCACGTGTTCTGCATTCCTGTTCCGTAAACGGCCTTCTACCTGCGACTTAGATTCTTGCCTTAGGGAAAGAACGACTGCATTCATCGCAAGGGTCTACGACAGTGAACTGAGGACATATTCTTCAAACTGTCAGTCGAAAAATCAACGGCGGCGGCGGTGCGAATAGAACTGGAACGGCTGGAGCGCCTGTAGCGCGCCCTGCGGGAACGCAGGCACCCAGACCCGCACGGCTAGCGGCTGTGGGGCGCCGGGACCGCAGACTCAGGCCTGTAACCGGTTCTGTCACAACAGCTTACTCTGCCAATGTCAGGATGAGTTTGGGGATATCTACTTCTGATCCTATGTCTGAGGAATGTTACAGATATAGCACTTATCGATAAAAGTAGGAGTCCGTTCCAGTCTGAGTGTGCGTGGCTCATATCGTTCAGTACGATCTCATCGTTGAAACGAGATTCTCCCGTTCTCTTTACTTTAATATACCAACAAAAGCAGTAGAAGTGACGTTGTACACGCAGCAAAGGTAGCGCACAAAATTTACTCACAACCAAGGCATGTATACGTGGCCTCCAAGTACTTGTTGGTTCCCCAACAAGGATCCCCAAACACGTCGTTGGACGCTGCTACCCTACATGTGCGGCGGCCCTGACATCGGTGTTTCACGGCAGACAGGCTTGACCAGCTACGGCAGTTTGTCGTGCGTATTTTCCTCCCGCAGAGTCCGTGTTGGATTCGACCGTACAGGGCGTGCGATACCTTGATCGTTAGACCCCGTCTGCAGGATAGGGACAACGTCTGGTCTTCACAAGCCCGCCGTGTAGTTTTGGGTGTTTCTGTAAATAGAGAAGACGTTGTTGTCATGTCAGCTTACAGATTTCAGCCTTACCTGTTGAAACGAAAATAGAAATATTTATTATAAAAATTTACACAGATCATGCCCCGACTATTCCCTTTACGTCTTGTGTAGTTTGGTGTCTTTTATATCATACTTTTCGTTCCCGATAGCTGCCCGGCCGGAAATATGACGTAGGCCTTACAGTCTAGGCGATTGGTGCAAAATATAGCTACTCTCCAAGCAGAGGTTGGTGGGGAAATCGTGTTGGTCGAAAAATACGGCATATGAGAAAAACCTCTGCTTGGAGAGTAAAATATACTATTAGCTAGAATTGTGCAAAATGTGGTAAAAGCATGAAAATTGGTATGATGAATCCTGAGTAGGTACTAAATATTTTCAAGGGTTGAGCCAATATTAGGAACAAGCATCACGTCATAAGTCCACGATGTGATACTGAAAACATAACCCTCTTTTTCTGACAATAATTACGATGATCTTAATTATCCTAATAGATGAGTGACCAGTGACCATTTCTTTATCCTAATACTTACCCCACATGTTATCTGGTAGGCTCCATGCTTGACCAAATGTCACCATGATGGCAAGCGCCAGGAAAACAGTCAGACGCTTTTTGGAGCTTTGAGAGGCAAGTAATAGAACTGTAAAGACAAGCAAACATGCTCAGAGATATTGACAATCGGCGGCGGCGCGATTGGCACTGGAGCGCGTGTAGCGCGCCCTGCGGGAACGCAGGCACCCAGACCCGCACGGCTAGCGGCTGTGGGGCGCCAGGACCGCAGACTCAGGCCTGTAACCGGTTCTGTCACAACGGCGCGACGCCTCTGTCACACTCCTGCTCATGTTTGGATCTGTTTTTGGCACCTGCTTTTATTTATTTTTTAATTCAGTAAAATTCTTCAGAATACAATGGAAAGTATGTCGGAACAAGTGGGAGTCTTTCTCGGTGTGAGTAGCTTATACCAATGAGCCCCTAACGAAGCTGGTGCCGAGGAGGTTTTATCGTTGACAGGGGAGTGATTGTATCTTCCCTCCTGTATTCTTAATCTTCCTTCTTACATTGACAAAAGTACTTGGCACTACAGTAAAGGTAGCCCACGAAAATGACTTACAGGCAGCGCAGGTATACGTGACCTCCAAGTACTTGAACGTCTTTGAGCACGGATCCCCAAACAAGTCGTTTGACGCTGCCACCCTACACTTGCGGCGGCCTTGACAGCGACGCCTCACTATTGGTAGGCTTGAAGAGCTCCGGCAGTTAGTGGTGTATGCATTCCATTCAGTGCAGACGCCATAGCGAGTTCGGCCATACAGGGCGTGCGACACACGCATAGTTAGACCCCGTCTGCAGGACAGGGACAACGTCTTGTCTTCACAAGCCAGTCGTGTCCTTTTTGGTGTTTCTGTAAATAGAGAAGAAGTGTTCCTATAATCGTTTTGCAAACGAATCTGTTAATATGAATAACAAAGTAAAACTAGTGTTTCAAGAGGGGGGAAATGAAATGACAGAAAAACTAAAAAGAAAAGAAAAAAGACGAGAGGAGAAGAAGAAGAGAGTGAAAGAAAACTAAATATTAGAATTGAATGAACTTAATCCGGACCACTTGCCCGAGATGATGATGATAAGAAACTAAATAAAGATAGGTAAGAACTGCTAATGCAAATTGAATGTCAATGGAAGTGATATGACGGGACATAACCTCCATTAAGTGGTCTATGTTAGCATCTATGCATAAATGTTCAGTTATCGGTAGTACGACGCTCTTAACTCTCATGACTTGTTGCATATCAAGCTTCTGAAGGCCTTAGACTTACCCCACATATTATCCGGTAGGCTGCACGCTTGACCCAATGTCATCAGGATGACAAGCCCGATTAAAATAGTCAGACGCCTTTTGGAGCTTTGAGAGGCAAGTAATAAAACTGAAAAGACAAGCAAACGCACTCAGAGGCTGGTATTTTTGTGAAAGTTAGAAGCAGAGGAAAAAAGTTCACCTGAAAACATGTCAATACGTGAAATAAAAACATATCTAGATCAATTCATATAGTATGGTTCATTAAGCACAACCAGGGAGTACATACTTCTAACGTTTCGATGTCTACCAGCCACCATCTTTAGGGTAGATGATGGTGTCTGGTAGACATCGAAACGTTGGAAGTATGTACTCCCTGGTTGTGCCTAAAGAACCTTACTATATGAATAATTGCCAACCTGGTGCAGTTATTTGCGGATATCTACATCAACCGTGTGAAGATGCTCCCTGCTCGGCTGAAGATCTGCCCAAGGCTATGGAGGATGGAGATGGATGGATGGAGAGAGTCCGTGCAACCAGCACGACCGTATGATGATGATGATGACGATGATACGTGAAATTACGAGAGCACAACTCATGTCGTCATGGAAAGTTGCGTGAAAGATGCGTGAAAATTGATGATGAACGCCGCTGAACTATAGCATTGTCAGTATGCCATAGCTAACAAGTACCCCATGTCAGTACTTTTTTTCGAAATTCACTTCCATGTCCAAATCATTTGCGTTGCCACATACGAAGAACAAAATTAACTTACTAAAGTTAGCAATGGTGATATTAAATATTGACATGTAACATATAGTGTGTGCACCAACATCCTATCCCCTTAACCCATGGTATGGTGACACTTCTATATCTGCTTGACGGAAAGTGCGCATCAGTCGAACAGAGCTAGAAGCGCCTTGAGTTGTACATTGCAGAATGGAATGAAGCGGAGTGAAATGTTTGTGTTTGACGGATGTTGGTGGATTTGTGTATCACACAGAGCTGAACGCGATTTTTGTCTTTAAAGTTAATTAAGTTAGAACATTGCAGAATGGAATGGGGTGGACTGCAATGTTTGTGTTTGATCCTTTAAAGTTTGTTGACCGATGAGTGCATTGGACGCGCTTTGTGTCTTTTATAATAAAGTTACTTGAGTTAGTAAATTTCAAATTTTCAACGTTTGAGACTTTTATATACAAAAGGTATGCTTGACGGACGCGTGCATCAGTCAAACTGCAGAGCTAGAAGCGCTTGGAATCCTCAATGTAAGTCTGAGTTTTAAAAGTGATGTTTTAATAATGACGACGATGCCTTGAGTCTAAATTGTAGGTATTACGTATTGCCTTCAAGCAATTCACGTGAACTGTGTAAATTGGTCAACATTAGAACTCTACTCACAATCGGGATAGTTCTGACGTCGTTCGTTTGTTTTTCGTTTCCCACGATTATTTCGATTTTATTGAATACCGATACTTGCGGACGTCGGTTCGACTGGTACTGAAACCGCTAGGGAGCCTGTAGCGCGATCTGCGGGAACGCAGGCACCCAGACCCGCACGGCTAGCGGCTGTGGGGCGCCGGGACCGCAGACTCAGGCCTGTCACCGGTTCTGTCACAACGGCGCGACGCCTCTGTCGCACTCCTGCTGGATGTACCGAAAGTGTGAAATGGAATTAAATGGAACGGAATGAAACAAAATGGAACGAAATAAAATGTACAGAAAGTGCGCAATGGAACGAAATGTAATGTAAGGAAAGTGCGAAATGGAACGAATCGAATTAAATAAAACAAAATATGAACCAAGCAGAATTAAAATTGATGTTCCTTTTCGTTCCATTTCGTTCCATTTCGCACTTTCAGTACAAGCTCCCGCTCATGTCCGTGCTAGTTCTACCCCTTCCCTCCACTTATTGATCATGTAGGCATAGGAATTCGACCCTTTGTGAGTGGCTAATACCATTAAGCCACTAACGTAGCTGCTACCAAGGAGGTTGCATCGTTGAAACTTCGAAAGGAGAGTGATTCCACTTCTACTAACCAGAGCAACAAAACTGACGTTTCATGTACGGCAAAGGAAATGCGCAAAAAAGTACTTACAGCCATAACATTTATATATGACCTCCAAGTACTTGGGGACGGCCCAGCATGGATCCCCAAACACGTCATTGGACGCTGCCACCCTGCATGAGCTGCGGCCTTGACAGCGGCCTCTCACATCAGACAGGCTTGACGAACTCTGGCATTTGATCAGAGACCACTTGCAGTGGTCCTTGTTATTCCGACCGTACATGGCGTACGACACATGGATAGTTGAACCGGATCCACAAGACAGATACATCGTGTCGTCTTCACAAACCCGTCTTGACATTAGCGATGATTCTGTAAATAAAGAAGAAGTTGTTGTCAAGTCGGTGCAATGCGAGAGCGCCGTCAAGTGGAATGGGTGTATAATTATAAGCTGACTTGACAATAGTTCAAAAAGTTAAAGTTGCCCGTACATCTGTGCAGATGCTTAGGGGTGGCGCCCATCTCCATTTCTGTAGCCCTTGGGCCACACAATTGTGCAAGTCTCTACAGCACGGGGCTGGTCCGCTGGCAGTGATGTGTGCTTAACAAGTGCCGAGTGCTAAACAGAGAAATGCCATTTTTAAAGTCTTTGGTATGACTCGTCCGGGCATCGAACTCACGACCTACGAATGCAAGGAATACTCTACCGAGCGCTCTCACCGCAATGGGCAAATTTGCAATCGCCGCGAGAGCGCTGTCCCAGTGGAATGGGGCCTAAAGGTGGGTTCACACGTGCGTATATATTCAAGTCCGTATTCAAGTCATAGCCTCACCAGACTCCACAGGCCACTGACAAAATAGTAGAAATTGAAATATATAGATGCCAATTGAAAGTAGTTAGCTGGCCGAGGAGTATGGTTTTCGCTAACTCCGCTGGCATGTTATCTGGCTGATTTGTCCAATTTCTATTATTTTTTCGGCGACCTGTGAAGTCTGGTAGAGGCTAAAACTTCCATTCGGACCTCATCCGGACTTGAATACACTCTCAAGTGTGAACCCAGCTTAACAACAGCCTTACCGATACAGGGTGGCACGGTACACAGCTCCCATCTCGTGCTGGGGTTCGTGGTGTAGCACCACGGACTGGGTTCTCCGTCCGGATTCCGGCAGTAGTTCCCCTCCAGCCCGGAGTACGGATAACCATTAGGTGTTCTGCTATGTTGGTGAGGTGACTGCCTGTCCCAGCGCTGACACGTCTTGCCCGTTCTGGTCACGGAGACCGTTCCCCGGTAGGACGCCCCGTCTCCCAACAGGCATTTTTCTTGTAGATGGAAAAACAGTATTATTATATTTTCTATTTGTTTTTGGACAGACAGGGACAATGTGGCACTGCACTCAATTTAGTAACTTACATTAACAGTGTCACATACACAGACTGACAGTACAGACAGAAGGTAAAGGTAGTCTTTCCTTTTACCTCCCCGACCGAAGTCAGGTACCCATTTTTACACCTGGGTGAAGTGAGGAAAGTCGTGTAAAGTGCCTTTCCCAAGAGCACAACATCAGGGGCACGGCGAGTATCGAACTCGGGGCCTCTAGATTCCTAGCCGAATGCTTGACCATTTACGCCACTCACGACGCCAAACAGTATTACGCATCCAACATAGGCTAAAGTCACATTTCCAAACCAAGGCCCGGCCGGGCAGCTTCTAGGAGCAAAAAGTGGTATGAAAGACACCAAACTACACAAGACACAAAGAGAATAGCAGTGGGCATTATTTGTGTGTATTTCTACGTATACATTTCTATTCTTCGTTTCCACAAACAGCCCTGTGGCCCGGTCCAGATTTGGAAATTTGACGATAGCTTTCCGTCTGACTAAGTCTTAGGTCCCATTTCCAAACCGGGGCCCGGCCGGGATGTTTGCGGAAACGAAAAATAAAAGTGTTTAGCAAGGAATGTACGCAAAGTTTGCTCATGAATGATTTTGTTTGTGTGTTTTGTTGCCTTTTATATCATAATTTACGTTTCCGAAAGCTTCCCGGCCGGGCCCCGGGTTGGGAATTGGAACCTAAGCCTAAGGAGTTTTTGTCCCGATAACCTCCTCGGTCTGACAATAGGTAGTCTTTGTTAGCACATATGCAGAAATGAACAGGATGACTTGTATATGAAGTTTCTAGAGGCCTGACAAGTATAAGGGTCATCCTAAGACTTACCCTGTGCTTGAGCCCATGTTCCCATGATGGCAAGCGCCAGTAAAACACGTACAGCCAGACGCGTTTTGGAGCTTTGAGAGGCAAGCAATAGAACTGTAAAGACAAGTAAACATATTCAGATATTCACAATGGAAACATTCAAGTTCAGTCAGTTCAGTTCATTCCCTGTAGAGAGGTGACACCAAGATTACCACACAGTTGAAACATTCAAATATCGCCAGAAAACATGTCATCAGTGGGTAAAATCACGAGCACAACTCATGACGTCATCGAAACTTGCCGAGGGGGAAAGAAGCGTGAAAATTTTATGGTGAATGACGCACAATGTTAGTAATGTAGGCCTGCTGTCAGTACTCATAAGTACCCCGTGTCATTATTCTCTTCGCCAATGGCGATAGAGTATGTTTTTGTCGACTTGGGTCTGTATGTAGGTCAACAGCATATAACTCGAGAAATTGTAGATGGAACTTTGTGATTTTTGGTAGGTGTGTAGCGGTTGTCGAAAGGAATGCCAAGTTCGAAAACGGTTTACCTGGCGTTTTCCTACGGTACTGCAGCGAGCTTGGTATGTTTTTTGCAGTTTGTTTTGGGCAGCATAAGTCAAAATCTAGCTGGGCGATTTTCAAGAAACTTGGTAGGTGTGTAGCGGTTTTGGAGAGGAAGGTCAAGTGCGAAAATGGTTTACCTGGCTCTTACCTACGGCGCTGTAGCGGGATTTGTATGTAAGTGCGTTTGTCTGTAAGCAAGATAACTCGAGAACCCTTGAATGGATCCTGATGATATTTGGTAGGTGGGTGGGGGTCAAGAAAACGAAGGTCAAGTTCGATAATGGGCCCCTAGTGACTGCCTAAGGTACTGCAGCAAAACTTTTATTTTTGACACTTCGTGTTTTGGATATGCTGTGGTCATGATTTTTGAGTGGTAGATAGCCCTTGGGGCAGAGAGTAAGTGCTGTGAGTTTGGACCCCCTAGCGGCTTTTTGGGAACTGCAGGCACCGATTTCCTTTCAAACTTTGAACGAGAATAACTCGAGAACGTGTTGACGGATCATCAGGATTTTTTGGTATGTAGATAGAATGAGTACTTAAAATAATAATCTACATGGAAAGATGCATTTAATTGTAATCAGTGACCAATTAACAGAAATAAACTGTTTTGTATATACATGTATCTCACTTGACCTATATCTATGGACACATCTGTTTGACAGATGTTTTTGCTGGAGGAAACACTGACAAGCCGTGAGCTGGACACTGAAAAGCTTGAAATTCTGATTGACCAGGGGTGCTATCAGGTCATCTTGTACAATCAGGTCTTGTTTTGGTAGCATTTGTGGGGTTTGGGGGTAGGTACTATTTAGTAATAGATGAATAAGACCTTAAAGTCTTAAATAAAGGCATGATTTAGTAATACATGAATAAGACCTTAAAGTCTTGAATAAAGGCATGATTATTTGGCGAAGAGATGGGTTCGTTGAACTCTAGTTAGTAATTTTCTTTACAAGCAGTGAACTGTGCAAAATGGTCAGCGTATAAGAACACTGCTCACCACTGGGTTAGTTCTGTTGCTCTGCGCCAACGTCGCTAGTTAATTTTTTGTGGCCCGAAAGTTTAGTTCGATTCATTACATTAAATTTACTCGCAGACGGCGGCGGCGCGATTGGTAAGCGAACGGTTAGGGAGCCTGTAGCGCTAGCGGCTGTGGGGCGCCAGGACCGCAGACTTAGGCCTGTAACTGGTTCTGTCACAACGGCGCGACGAATTTGTCGTACTCTGCTGCGAGATCCTGAACGGCTGGAGCGCCTGTAGCGCGCCCTGCGGGAACGCAGGCTACCCGGACACGCACGGCTTGTTGCATCTACTTTTCGGCGGCTCCAGGAATCGTCCAAAAACCTTACGAAAACTAGATATCCAGGATTCGTACTTCCGGTGCCGTCAATCATGGTGATTGACAGTACAGAAAACATTATTATGCACGCCCATGTTTCCATATATGGGTCGACCTCGTGAGACCTCGACAGACTCAAGTTGCGAGAGATTAAAACCCGGAAGTGACCGCTGCCCTCCCCATGATAGGACGTCATCTGAATGCTGAATGTAAATAGAATGTGACGCTACACGAAAAACAACTTCAAACACACAACACATAATATAGTCGTGCGACTATTATTGTCTATCGTTGTGGACAACGGTTGTCTTTAGACATGCGTTCAGAGTATTGCGGGGCACCCGCGGTGCAGGGTACATGATTGCGGTGCGTGCGTGACAGTGACCGCTTGCTCGCAAATCAAAAATGGCGGGAGAATTCCTTATTTTCGTTAGCCGTTCAGGCAGTTTTCTGGATATCCAGGAATCGTCCTCCTGTTCAGGCCATTTTCTGGATATCCAGGATTCGTCCTCAGCCTGTTCAAGCCGTTTTCTGGATATCCAGGAAGCGTCCTCCTGTTCAAGCCGTTTCCTGGATATCCAGGATATGGACCAGGCCTTGTGTGACAAAGGGACGCCATCTGGATGCTATTAACACGTTACCGTGAATGTGTCGCTATACGGAAAACAACAGTAGCTTTATCCCATCTTGACTGCCATTTGTTAATTTATTACGCAAAAAGCATTTTGGGCCTGATACGTAAGTAACATGTAAACATCAAAGTATCATTATCAACATTCGTTTAAGTTCTGTAACACCAGGATCAGCAGAATAAACTACACGATCTTCTTGCGGGGAGATACAAAGATGGCGGCTTTCTGACGAAAACAACATGCCCCCGCCCTCCGCATAGTCTCCTCCCTCGAAAACAGGAAGCTCCACCCCCACGTACACGTTCTGGATAAACACCGTCGTCTATCCAGGAAACGTCCTGTTTGCGACGATTTCTGGATATCCAGGAATCGTCCTTCTGCTCAGGACGATTCCTGGATATCCAGGAATCGTCATATTACGAAAGTTAGATACTGACGAAAGTTGGATACAACACGGCTAGTGGCTGTGGGGCGCCGGGACTGCAGACTGGTTGTACCGAAAATGCGAAATGGAATTAAATAGACTGACCTGAAACGAAAAAGGAACGAAATGGAAAGTACAGAAAGTGTGAAATAAAACGAAACGAACATAGTGGAACAAAATATGACGCAAATTCCCCCTACGTACCCCCCCCCCCCCCCCCACACACACACACACACTTATTGATGTCGGAGTGGGAACACGTCCCGGTATGAGTGGCTTATACCATTAAGTCACTAACGTGGCTGGTACCAGGGAGGTCGCATCGTTGAAAGAAAAGTGATTGCGCACTGCGGCGTCCTTCTACTAACCATACCAACAAAACTGACGTTTCATGCACAGCAAAGGAAATGCACAAAAAGTACTCACAGCCATAGCATTTATACGTGACCTCCAAATACTTGGGTACGGCCCAGCACGGTTCCCCAAACACATCGTTGGACGCTGGTACCCTACACGTGCGGCGGCCCTGGCATCGGTGTCGCACGGCAGACAGGCTTGACGAACTCCGGCAGTTTGTAAACAGAGACCACCCGCAGTGATCCTTGTTGGTATGACCGTACATGGCGTCCGATACCTGGAGAGTTGAACCCGAGTTGCAGGACAGGTGCATCGTGTCGTGCTCACAAACCCTCCGTGTCGTTTGTGGTGTCTCTATAAGCAGAGAAAATGTTGTTGTCACTCTGCGTTGCAAATGAGACTGACAGTATTTTTGCGACAGTAAGAAATGGAAGGAAAAAAGAGGTGGGAATGAAAGAAAGAAAGAAAAAGAAACGAAGAAAGAAAGAGAAAGAAAGAAACAGTGAATGGATGAAAGAAAGAAAGAAGATTGAACAAAGAAAGAGAAAGAAAGATAACTAAAGCTTGAAACTAAATAAAGATAGGTAAGAAAATGCTAGTGCGAATTGAATGTTGATGGAGTTGATATGATTTTATCATAGACACGTGTTGGACCTTAAAGACCATGTCACCTGACACGAGCGAAATAACGCCAGACGATAAGTAGATAAAGAGGTTAGCGTTTAGATGCTGGTATGACATACGACAGGGACGAAAGGAACTTTGTCGTCCTTCATTACTGACTTACCCCACATATTAGCCGGTATGCTCCAAGCTTGGCCCCACGATGTCATCACAATGACTATGGCGAGGAAAACAGCCAGACACATTGTGGAGCTAATAGAGGGCAAACAATAGATCTGTAAAGACAACATAACATACTTTTTCGGGCAACTTTAACTTTTTAAAAAACTTTTGTCAAGCCAGCAATCAACGTTCAAAGATTGATAAAAACAATCTTTCACATCACATAAGCTACCGAAACTACAACTCATGACGGCATCGAAACTTGCCTACGGGAATTCGAAAAGAAGCGTGAAAACTTGATGGTGGATACCGGAGAACAGTGGCATTGTCGGTCTGTCAGTACAAATATTAAGTACCTCGTGTCAGTATTTTTTCCCGTGCGCTCGCGCGCGTTTGATTTTGCTTAAGTTTGCCTTTCAGAAGACGTCATAACAAATCACTGTTAAATCTTCATACTGGGCACAAGCCAGGGCGTTTATTCTTCCATAGCAACCTTCCTTGTTTAAACAATAGCCTTGTCAATCAAAGAAAAAACTCCACACCTGTCTTTGCATGGTCGAGACAAAACTGCTTTCATCAGGAGGGTTTCATGACCAAGCTACAGATTTAAAGACTGAGAGGTTGAAAAATATTTACCGATGTAGCTAGTTTGCCTTTATGGCCAGTCTGTTGTTTCAAGAATATTCGGAACTTCTTAAGCACAAAAGATCTCCTGATTTTAGGGGACCTTACTCATTCTTAGCAAACTCCCTTCTTTGCACAGTAAAGATTACATCAGACATTGTTTGAAATACAGATCATTGACCTTTATATACACTCAGGACAAACCAATAACTGCCAGGCGGTAGTCTAGACGAAATAGGTGTGTTTTGACGACGACGCGTTTTATGCATGGCAGGTATATAAAACGATCGACGTTGAGTGGGACAATGGAATGTAGCTAACATTAGCTCTGTCTTCCTTTTATTACGACTTAAAATGGTGTAATCTGTTGTCATATTTGTCCGACCCTGATCTCTACCCTCATGATCTCGATGAAAAGCGACCTGCGGGCCGATTTGAGCTTCTCATGAATAAACAAAGTTTTGCTACTGACACAGTTTAGGCCACGCTAACTTGATTTTATGTGTGACATTCGCGCGCGCATTACTTTTCGACTGTTCTTAAAAAATCTCCTCCTCATGCCCGGAATTACTTTCCGATCCACATTGCCGCAAAATGGCCGCACAATGAACCAAGTCTACTATTTCCATTGCCAGCATGTGCTGGCTTATCGCAAACCCGTTGTCTGCTATCGTAAAGCGTGATAATTTAATGGTTTACGAATAAATTTTCCAAGTCAAAGCACCTTGGTCAGGCATAGGCACACATCCACGAAGTGAGGATTCAGTCATTAAGACATTTTTAATGTAGTCCTAACCTTCTCAATCTTTTTTTCCAGTTCAGCGTCATTCCACTACGTCACGATGAGCAAAACAACACCGTCTGTGATCTGGTAGTGAACAACGTATTCCAGGAGATATCACACAGAGATGGTAAGGAAATAACACTTCATATGTACTAACGTCACAATAAGCCGATACTTTAACATACACAGGTATTGTGTGACCGTTTTGCCTACGGATTTAGTTTTTTTTTAAATTTCCTGTAACATTTTGAGTAACATTGAACCATTTCCATCCACGTACAGGAAACCAAGCTGTCTTCGATGACCTGGACTACTCGAAAAGGTACTGTATCATGTCTTAGTTGTCTAGGTGACGTCTTTGATTTATTCAATTGTCTCACGTGGTCTAGTATCAACACTTTTTAGTTGTTAAATGATAGGTTGATACAACATTCGTGAATGACATAGATACACCAAGCCATTGAATAAGGGGGCTATTTTTGTATAATCGTTATTTTCTTTACACCGACGTTTCGTTGGCGACATCTGTAAACAGCAACACCTATAGCTGCAGGGCAATGTGAACCATTCAGAACCGCACTAATAATAGAGACTACCGGCCATGAAAACGTCGGTGGAAGGAAAGCAAGGGATGTGTAAAAAGAGTACAATTATTCAATATACAAGATTGACCATATGATCATATGCCGTATTAGTGCAGGTAGCTCTTTTAGACAGTCATTAATTTCTAAAGTTCGTATTTGATGCCCTGTATTCTGTCAGGTTTCTTCATGCTACTAGTATGTGCATATAAATGCATGGGAAGTCTTAAAGTAGATAATTCAGTCATTCTTTCGTTAAATTTCTTTATTCATTTTACTGCTCTTGCCAGGTTTCTTTTCGCCGTGTCTAATAACGGCGAGGTAGTGCGCGTGTTCCATCCCCATGATGAACATCATCACGTGCTGGGCACGAAGAAGGTCCTGGTGGGACTTCTGTCTGCACGTCTCCATACTACTCCTCAGGTGAGGGGCATTGTTCGCCTTTTGGTCCTTCCTCAACCATCCGTTTATCAATGTGTAATATTCCCTTAATGGCCTTTCAGCACCCGGGTTTGCTCCAACTTCTGTGTAATTTGTGTAAAGATCTGATACGACAATTGTCTGTAGCAAATACTCATCGACCATCCTTTTATCAACACTCTGGCAAACCATATGAAATTGATCTATCTCAATGCACAGTCCTATAATCATAGCAGGAACTCGAATTGCGGTCTATGCAACATGATGCCATACAACACCATTGCAAACTACAGTTGCAGTCTGCAGTAATACGTTTTTGGTAATGTTGTGAATGGCTTTTCAGTACCAAGGGTTGCGACAACTCTAGGTATGGCTACACTATTAAAGAGGATCCAGTACAAAAATAGCTCTATTAAATGATGCCTTATTTCGATAAACCATCGATATTGATGATCAGTATTTGATGACTTTGTTTGATGCTAACGCAACTTGTCTGTCTGTATGTTTCAGACTATGATTCACGGCAAGCCTTGGTCCTACAGTGTGAAAGAAACTGGGCACGAAGGTAAAGATCCTTTCGTCTCTGTACGTGTGATTCAAAGAATTTAAGTACATTTTTAATTGGGCGCCTCTAATTCATGTTCTTGTCTTCATAAATTTCAGGTGAAGATGACCTTTCCTACGTGGGTAAGGTCACTCCGGAGGGCATTTTGTTCACCAGGACAAAACATGGTCACGTGGTCCGCAACGCTAAAGCCAAGAACGAGAAGGTAGGAAGAATATACGTTATGGAAACAGTATGAGATTGGATAGCAAATACACTTGAATATCTTTGCAATTCAATGTTATAGCATTTTTTGTCATCGCTGGAAGGTATTGTAAATGGTCTTTAGAAACGTCAAGCACAGTATGCCTTGCAGGAAGGCATGCAAGACTGCCTTGTTTGCTTAAGTATTAACAGCTATTTCTGTCGTGATTGCAGCAAATTCTCTACCACAAGGATCACGAAGTCCCTCACACAGTCCAAACGAAGGAAACGTTCTCTTCACCAGACCAAGCAACACCAGGGTAAGTCTATTCGTTTTGGAATGCTCCCTCTTAAAGCTAAAGTACGAAGCAGAAAACACAAACTGGTTTCAATTCTAAAGATAATGATAGTAAGTGCGAAGCTTAGCTACCTAGAATTAAGACTAATGCTTATGTCCGTTTCAGATTTAACCCCAACGCTGGAATACCAGGGAATCCAACAAAGCTGCAAGAGCTTGAGGATGAGGACTACGGTAAGTGGCAGTACTTCTATCACTGCTATACTTTTAATCATCTCATGATTCTGTATTTCTTTCTCACAATACCAAGCCATACAATGGTCTTGGGTCATACTATGTTCTTTCTTTCTATACTCCAGACCTGCCGTTGATGACAGCTGAGTCTGATGGACATCTGAAGCTCCTACAGGTCATACCAGCCGACAAACAGGACGTGTATGACGGTGTTCCAACAGGGTTCAAACATGGATCTCTTATCATTGATGAGGTAGCTACAGACTACGATCCCTTTCTCCTTATTATGTAATATTCCAGTCATGCTTACGTTGATACTTTGTGAGGAGTTATGGGAACACTCGTTGAAAAGGAAACATAGTACTTGCTGCTAACTGGCATGTACAAAAGATGTACGAATTCAATTAAAGCTGTGTGTGTGCTTATCCACCACTGCATTGTTACATAAAGCTCCTCAATACATTTATACTAAAGTGGAAAGCTATAGCTTGAATGCCAGAACTGCATAATATGTACATGTTCTTGTTGCAATTCGTTCACTTTGCGTTTCAGCCCCCAAAACATATCCTGACCCTGGAAGACCAAGAAGACACCATCGTTGGTAACCTGACGTGTATGAGAACGGTCAGGCCTAAAGGTGAGCCCTCAACTCACATTTCACGTTTTTATGTGATACTTCTACACACTTGATTGTTTGCTGTCAATTTGTACATGTGACACTTTCAGCCTCCTTATAACTACCATCATGGCCGTCCTCTCATCATCATCTTGGGTTGATTACTTATATCCTGGGCGAGTCCATTCGAATTCTCAACTGCTTCTGATCGTCCGTTGTTGGTTACATTAGACTCAACATCTCTAAAATACGTTCTGGTATATACAAATATCATCTCCAATTCGTATCTTTCACATAATCATAGTCATCAGGTGCCACATCATTTACCACCACTCTATCTTTAAACACTACAGAATCCCAGGAGAGGATCACGTGTTTCCATAACATCGTGGAGGCGCTGCATCACCTATCGTCTGACAACCTTACCACAGTGGCCAACACCTACATACCGGCCAACTCAACCTCGGAGGATGACATAGAGAACCGTGACGTCATTGCTGACGCACTCGGCGCCATGGCAACCAACGCCTCCCTGACCCTGCTGACCCAGCTGGTGCTGACGCCTCAGCAGAAGGACGCGAAGCTGGTCCTGAGGACGCTCTTCCATTTCTTCGGGCTGGAACGTCCGCCGCCTGAGGTATTTACTTTTCAATGGCAACACATTTGTGACAGTTAAAAGTATATATGGCCGTTGATTTTTATTCCTCGGCAAAAGAACTGAACCAAAGGATTCCATTCAATAACAGAATGCTCGACTAACTTTCAGTAGCTACTGTAAATGCAGAAATGTTCGCGGTGGTTTTATGTTCGCTGTTTTCGCGGTGGCCACTTCACCGCGAACATTTTGCCATGGCAGTAATAGACTACATTGCATGGTGCTACCGCGAACTTAAAACCACGGCGAAAAGTCATTTTCCCCGCTACCGCGAAATTAAATCCCCGCGAACTTAAATGCGTATTAGAGTCATACTTGTAAACAGTTCATACTTGAAAATTACCATGTGATGTTATGGTTTGTTTCAGATCACCATTGAAACAGTAGAGAACATGTGCTTCAAATGGAAGATGGAGTTTGATGGTAAGTCATCTTTCTCAGCATTTATGGATATTCACTTCTATGACAAGTAAAGAAGTCGTGGGTAGGGTTTTATCGGTGGAGGTTGGTAAGCTATAACTTTGTACTGGATTCTGATCTCCTATCGAATTACTAAGTTAAATTAAGTTGATTTCAAGTTGAGTTGATTTCAATACTAATGTAGCATATGCCCCATTTTATGCCTCTAGAAGTATAGCATTCATGGGTGTTGAACGTTCAACTACCTAAAGTTAATGTTACTGTTGTCCCCAGACGAGGAGGACGGGCGGCACGTGTGGACCCGGGCACACCTGCTGCTCGGGACTCTGGCGGGAAACATCCACACCACCGACCCTGCACGGGCTGACGGCATCATAGACAGGCTACATGGGATGGTGGAGATTCACGGTGAGCAAATTCATAATAAATATTTCCCCTTCTCCCTATTTATACCTGTGTCTCAATGTCTCTGTCTATATCTCTGTCTGTCTGTCTATCTCTATCTCTGTCCCTCTCTCTCTCTCCCTTTCTGTCTCACTGTCTCTCTCTCTGTCTCCATCTCTCTCTGTCTGTCTGTCTGTCTGTCTGCCTGTCTCTCTCCCTACCGTTTGCCTTGATGTATTATCTTCAACTAAGTAAGCTTGGAGACATTCTGCTGATGTCCTTGCCCTAAATTCATATTTCGTTTTCCAAAGACCCGTGGAAGCACCGGCAGCTGAGATCCGTGCTGACAGAAGACGAGTACAGCAGTCACCTGCACGAGAAGGCCACGGTCCTGGGCGCCCTGGGGAACGCCGGGATGGACAGGTCCTATGACTACCTGGTGTCCTACATGAACAGTACTGAAGCACCTTCTGTGCTGAAGAGGACCAGCATGACCGCGCTGAAAAACTATAACCACGAGAAGGTAAAGAACACCCTATCAAAGCCTTTATCTATTTGATTGCGGTGCATTTCATTTCCTGTATGCCTTGAGTAGAAATCAGAATCAAGCTTTACCACAACGGAGAATAGCTTATTTTTCATAGTTATCACCTCATTAATAAAAATGAATAGAAAAGGTATTTTTTATTGAGACTTTCTTTTGATATACATTCCCTATGAAGAAGGTAGAAGTAGATTATTAAAGCAGGATAAGTTGGTCTCTCCTAGTCAACTTAATCTAATTCTATCTTTAATCCTATCTCACAACAGGCAGCAGACGAGATCCTACGTGTGGCACTAGAGGATCCTGACGGCCACGTGCGGTACGCAGCCGCTCTGGACTACCTGGGGCATCCCCGGGCAAACAAACTGTGGACGGCTCAGCAACAAATCAACGATAGGTAGGGTTGCTAAGGATCAAATCTTGTGGAAGTAAAGACATGTTTTGTGTTATATTTCATACAATAAATGTAAAAAATCATGGATATCTCCAAGTTGCCTAGTGTCACCGTTATAATCAAAACGTTGCAACCCTGTCTTGTCAATCTCCAAGTTCATTTGCACTAGCTGAAATTTTCCACCTTTTATATAAATGATGTTATGTTTCGATTAATGATTGCTTCCAGGTATCTGAACCAAACGGTTAACGCAGAAGGAAGAGAAAAGAGGGGACTGACTGACGTCATAGAAAAGATAGAAAAGTTGTTTAAGCCCTTCCACTTCAAGCTGGAGACGCCAAGCATGGACTGGCACAAGCGGATCGGCTCGAGCAAGGTCGGCGCGTCCATGGGGCTGGTCATCAGGAACGAGATGGAACTGGATCTGAGTGAGTTCAAGTCTTACTACTGGTGATTTCCAATAAAACTGCAAATATTATGAGACTATCAATGCCTTGTTATGTTTCTGAGGTGTTAATACATATTGTGAGATTTTTTAAATATATCAATGTGACCGGAAAATGATATCTTTCATTACAACTTGCCTGATGAAGGCGGCCGAAACATCCGCAATGTCAGCAAAACTTTGCTGTATTTGTGATCGTAAGCCAAAAACGTAACTTGAATGTGCTAAGAATTGCTGTTGTTGGTCTATTTCTGTTATGGAAATATTAATTACGGGTCTTTACAAAAGTCCTACTTGGCTTTGCCCTCTATAGGTCCACTGAAAGGCAAGTTCTATGTGGACGCGTTGGACATGGCGTATGCCAAGGTGCATGTGGGCATTATCGGCATTGACTACAAATTCCTGGATGCCAGAGTCTGCTTTAAGGGAAAGGCGCAATTCGAATTCAACATTTTCCAGGTATGACAGCAATTAGTTTGTACAATCGTACTATAGACTATCCCTCAGATTTTGACATGTATACAGTCGTCTGCGTGTTTCATATATAGTGTTCATAATATATGGTGTCCTGGGTTTAAATACTCGAGACAGCTTGCGTAAGGACAATATGGGTGGATCAAAATAAAATAAGCTCAATAGAACTAGATTGTAGGATATTGAATTAATTTGCATTGGCAGATTGAAGCCAAAAAAATGAACAAGCAAAAAGTCGTGAACGCAATTATGAAATTACGAATTTTAGTACTGTATCGTGTTTTATGCATGCTGAGATCTTGCTTATAATTTCACTCTGCAGGAGTTCAACTTTAAAGAGGTTTTCCGACTGGTTAAACTGTTTGACCGCGTGATCAATCAGGTCGTTGGAAACGTAAAGAACAACATCATTCGCTTCAAGCAACTTCTGGGAAGGTAAGTTAGTGTATTGGCACGTGACGCCGTAACAAATCATATATGTCGGTAAATCTTAGTAGTAAATATCAGGTATGTGGAGGTGGATGGAATTCAGATGTGTAGAAAGTTCTCCTGTTATGACTTTGCACTCGTCGACAGCCCACCAATATGACAAATGAAATCAAAGACACATGACTACAAAATACACTACATTACACATAATATCTTGGACTGACAGAGAAAAGACTGCCCATAACCCAAGCAAAAGGAAACACCTAAACCTAATAGATGTATCTCCACTTACATGGAATTTTACCTTACTTTTAGACCGGTACGGTTGAGGTCTTCGACAGGTTAGCAAAACTGCAACTAAGTCACTCTGTGAATTGCTGTAGATCCCAGTAAATTGCATTGTACTGCTAGAACTTTTGTAATAGTAACGTGATAACAATTGATACTCTTTCCACAGAACGACGGGGTCCATAGACGGCATCTTCCAGGACATCATAGAAGCGGTGAAGAACCTTCCCAACCAAGTTCGAGAGTTCAGAGTCAAGGCCAAAGAGTTCATCCGGAAAGCCGGGGAGTACACCAACCTCCCTCCGGTCGTGGAGAACGTCAAACAAGTGGTCCAGCGGGTCAGCACGCTCATCAGTGACGTCAAGGCTGAAGTCATGGAGTTCTACAATGTACGTACATCATGTCCTCACGCCTACTAGTTTTTAGCCTGGTATCCAGCCGTATTATAGCTCCCGAGTCTATTCTGTCCTCTTCGCAAATTCATAGAGGACAGAAGAGATTTGGGAGCTATGATACGACTGGATACCAGGCTAACTAGTTTTATGTCATGTGAGTGTCAAATATGCAAATACAACATTTCGTCACGTCTGCTTTTTAATTTGCCTATCCACAACATCGGAAAGTAACGTGCCGAAAGCTGGCAGATTGTCGTAAGTTTTCTAGGCCTTTTTTTCTCCAGTTCCTATTGTAAGTTTTTTCCAGACATCTCTCGTTCAATCTTTCACATCACTTTAGCTGAGACCAACCTTCCCCAGGTGCTCGATTGCCTTTCATCTCTAGGCAGTCACCAGCCTCCTGCTTAAATAAAAGAACATTTTTGATATGTAGGAACGCCTCCTTCTCCGTTTCATGACAGATTTATTACATTGCCTTTGATCCTGAAATAAGGACATTGACAGACACATACAGACCAACTATCTCGTGATGTGGGAGTGGGCCTACAGAACATTATGGAGGGCAGGACGCTGGGAGAATGAGAGTGTCAACTTAGTCTCGACTAGTGGCCCGTAATGATAATGACAATGATTCATCTGTGTTCCCCTATAGTCCATCGTAGATGCAGTCACCATCACGCTCCCATGGGCTGCCGACCAGATCAAGAACGGTGTGAAGATGATCGTCTCCTCCATCGGGAAGCTGCTCAAGACACCAAAAACTGCTATAGAAGACATCTTCAAAGGCGTTACAATGTGAGTAGCTGTGGCCTGTGTGTGCTCTTGATAGGACTGAGGAAAACATGTAAATGTCAGTTCTCAATTGTGAATTTTGTTTCCTCTGATTATATGTTTCCGATAAGATGATTTATCTTTGTTTCAGGATCAAGTTTGCAGTGAGGGGTGTCATCGAGGCAAAGGAGCGAATCGAGAAAGCTCTCTTGTTCAACGAAGGTACGTTTGACCAAGACAACTAATCTCCCGATAGTGTATAGTGTAGTTAGTCCTTCGTTTCTGACGGTGACTAAGGACCCTAGTCTTCAGTACGTCTTGTTTGAATATTGACGGGCATGTTTTTCTGCTGAAGATCTAAAACTGTCATGTTATAACTCTAATACCTCTAGAGTGTGATAGGCCACATCCAATCTTAACCAGAAGATGGGCTTGGTCATGGAAGGACCTGGCATCTGCTTTGATGACTGAACAAGCCTATTGAATCATGGCCGTCTCTACCACACATTGTGAAAGTGGACTCATTCTTGTCTCTAACCTGGGATCTGGTAGCGTCTGCTTCTGCCTTCTCCAACCATGTTGGAATAGCTTGTATCCGTGTTGAAAGATGAAATGTTGCTGCCTCTCACGAGTTAATATCGACAAATGCATATCTTAAACAGTGCATTCAAATCACGACTGTGTCTATTTTCAATCTCAGACAAGACTCTCCATTGGATGAACCTGCGAGAAGAACTGACACAAATCGCTGATGACATCTCAGTGGCGTGGGACTCCCTCCTGACGCTGGACGACTGGGCGCTGCAGCAAGTGGAGTCCACGGACTTCACCAGGCGTTTCTTTGGAATCGACATTGTAAGTTGCTGTCGGCTTTATTGTAACTACAAGCCAGAAAAATAAACATATGCAACACATTGTGCAGAGACGTTAGAGTCTTTCCTCGCCAAATATATGCCTCTGTGGCCTCTGTGTTGTAAAGCCTTGCAAGAACTACCAAAGTAAGGGACAAGTCCACTGCTAATGGCATGTATTCAACTTTTGTTACCATTCCGCATATGCTGAATACTTGGCCGAATAGCCACACCACGTGAGAGTTATACCTATGTAGCTGTCAGCTATCTATTTATTCCGGGTCCCTGGTTAATCTTAAGTTCAAATCAGATTCACCTGATTCTTGAGTGGGCCCAAAATACCCCAGTAGCCGTAAGGGAAGTGGGGTCACGCCCAATAGTAAAAGGAAATCCGTGAACTGCCCGGCAAGGCCTATTTTTTCCAGATGGAACGTAAGCCTAAGTGGGTAAAATACTTGTTTGTATACAAAGAATACTGTACAGCTGTATATGTTGCTGTTTCAGAACGCAGTGAGACAACAGATTGTGAATGAGCTGCGTGAACTGATGAACGGGCTTCTTGGTCCTGTACAAGAAGTCCGGCGGATTCCCGATATCTTCCTCTCCGCGTTCGAGGAGACAGTGGACATCATCAAGTCCATCAAGGACGGCTACCAGGCGATTAAAAACGGGTAAGTCACCGCTGTCGGACATAATTCGATGGCTGCCAGACAAGTAAATTCGTACCAGAATTACCAACCTTGGATTGATGTGTTCATAAATTCGTATTTCCCCAGAACTATCATGGAGTGGAATTTGTTATCACCAAGCACAGTAGGGGCATCTTCGTTGGGTAGTTTCAAAGGAAATTTGTAGATGGATGTGCAAAAGCTAGGTTAGAACGTTAGCAAGCATGCGATTTCGAATGCAACCGAAAAATCATTTCAAGCACATACATGACCTTTAAAACTAGATACTATCAACGGACGAATTGCGACAATTGTGGTCATCAGGCGGTCAGTATTGGTAATGTCAAAGATCAAGTATGGGTCAGCTTTCTTTACCTGATTACAAGTGTATTGTCACATTCCCAGTCACTATGATTCCTAATTTTTTTATGATACACAAAAACTTACGCATTCTTTCTCCATTTCAGTTACGACGAAGCTAAATCCCTGATTGAGCAAATCTTCGGGAACAAGGCTGACCAGGATTTCCCCAGAAAGTACCTGGAGTCCGACTCCTGTGGAGACGGTTTCTACCCGAGCACGGGACAGGGGCGGTACGCACAGCAAGGGGTGCTTCTGGAGGCAGCCGCGGGGCAACAGGTGAGCAAGTGTTTTCTCTTCATGGCTTACGTCCTCCATATTTCCAGTATTTGACACTCTAGCTTTACATACTTAATGTTGACTAATATTTTTGACAGTATCATGACAGCAACGTATACTTGCTAGATACTATATGATTCACAATAACTAACCAGTGTGAGCACATATTTTAGGTATTCGTTTTATAACGTTTCAACTCAAGCAACACATCAACTATATGGGTTTATAAGTATTCTATAGACATACGTGAGCAATCTCTAGATAAAAATCTGCCTTATGACAGACCGGTGCAATTGAAACTTGTTCTCACAAGCTTTCTATGTCCCAATAATACAAGTTCAACTTAACTTTTTGTTACAGATCGGCGCGCCATTTTCTGGCATCATCAGAAGGTCGGGAAGTAACCAAGTGACCATAACGACGGACTCGATGGAAAAACTAGAAGTTATCATTACTAACATGGACTTCCTCGCTGAAAAAGAGATGAAACGGGTAAGATGATATCTTATTAATCAATCTTAGTGACAACGTACACCTTTACAAATCTTAAATATATCAAGGAGATGTATCATCTTGGAGACTTTAAGTGATAAAAGTATGTTTA
This sequence comes from Branchiostoma floridae x Branchiostoma belcheri, assembly GCA_019207045.1. Lineage (NCBI taxonomy): Eukaryota > Metazoa > Chordata > Leptocardii > Amphioxiformes > Branchiostomatidae > Branchiostoma > Branchiostoma floridae x Branchiostoma belcheri. Next base: position 3,944,551 of record CM033037.1, on the reverse strand, counting down.
CACTAAATTGAAAGCGACATCCCCCTGCGTGCCAATCTCTAAAAAAATAATGGCGGACTATTCTTTGACATCTATTTGACATTCATGAGGAAATGTATGTCTAAACATCATTTGCTAACATAATTGCATTTTTGTGTTTTCTAATGTTATTGTATATCTATGTCCAGAGTAGAAGGCCTTATGTATTACGCATCACGACTGTAGCTAATATTCACAAAATATAAGTGAATGAATTAAAATAGAAATAGCACATTTGTGATACTTCATTGTCGTCATTATCCTGAAAGGTCTTCAAGAGAACCCTGATGAGTAAAGTGCCTTCCTCACGAACATTTCTTTGACATCTACTTAGCATTTATAACAAAATGAATCTCTAGAACGTCATTTGCTAACATATTTGTGGTATTTCATTGTCGCTATCTATATGCTAATAGGTTTTTAAGGGAAGCCTGATTGGTACAGTGTCCTCCTCCGCCTGCCAACCGAACCACATCCACATGGCGATCAGGAACATCGAGTCCGGAGGGTTGGTGGACCCCACACGCTTCACGGAGAAGAGGGATATGGTAGTGCCGGGCTGGGAACAGGAGTGCGGGGACTGGAACCTGGAGTTTAAGGTATGTTATTAAACCTGCCAAGTGGGTAGGTTAAATAATTTGCCAGGGGAATTTTTTGCCACAGATTTATCCATTTGACGTTGAATGAATTGTACTCCAAACCAATCGGAACCAATATCATTCTACCAAGTGTCCCTATTTGGGCCGATTTTGTTTTTCGAATTAATATATTAGACGGGAACATCGGGTAGAAACAACTTGAGATCTCCGTAGGGGTTTGAATGATATACAGAAGAAATGTTTAATTTTTTGTGTTCTTGCATAGTTTATGATAACATTGTTAGTTCATGTGCATGTTTGATTGTTTGAAAGTGAAGGCAATAAACGAAGATAAGGGATGAATCGCCATCAATAGTATTAATATGTAGAAAGGTTCTGATCTAAATGAACAAATAGAGAAACTTGGTGCTTCGTTATGATCTTCAGTATTCCATGTCATTAAGTAATATCTTATATCAATAATAATTTATTTATTTGCAAATCCATGCCCGTAGGCTAATTGCAATGATACAGACAGTGAAAAGTATATATATCAAGAGGCCTCTTATTTCGCTTGTGAATGTATTGGACTTTATGTTGACTCTTACAGAATAGGGTCATCTCCAGAGGAAACTTTGGAGGCTCCAGAGAGGAGGACACCTCACCGGCTAGAGTCGAACCGGACATCTCCGATCTAGACCAAGAGTTTCCTGATGTCAATGAAAGAAAGAAAAGGGACGTGGGGCAATGGTTTGACCAGGCAAAGGGTAATTCAACAAGTGTTCGGACATTGTTTGACAGCGAGATCCCACTTTATAAAAAATACCTTCTACTGCTAGGCTTATTTTACAGTCTTCTCATTCAGTCCTGATGTAACGACATATATCAATGAATAACACAGATTGCATGTACGCACTAAAACAACACTGGCGCTATTCTGTCAACTGACAGCATGCGAGATTGTTAGGATAACCAGGTGAGCAAAGTTGACCTCTGTTATGGGGTGGACGAAATGCTACATTTTTGGAGTAATCAGGTGGACAAAGTTGACCTCGGTCTATTTTGCAAGTTACTCTCGATTCGTGGGAGCAAATCAGGACCAGCGACTCGACTGAAAAATCGCGCTCAAAGCGACCCGGCCAATGTTGGTACCATGCATGTAGAGGCGGGGATGCGGCAGTCAAAGCCCTGGACAGCGGAGTTTGCATCACACAGACCAGCTAGCGACCGAGCAGGGTGATGGGGCAAAGTCAAAGAGGGTGCCTACCGTAGCATTGGGGGCCCAGGCGCTGTGCTGCTAGCCTGAGTACCATCCCTCCGGAGTGATAACTGGCTCAATCTTTTCACTTGCTAACCGAAATGATTAAGCCAGCGGTCACTACGGAGGATGGTAACGTTTACTGTGGAAGCCCAGACTTCGAATTCACTCTCGCAGTTCTTTGTGCCGAACTCGTCATGAGTCGTCACTGTTATCCCAGAGTTTATCCAACCTCGTCTTGACAGTTTATCCAACCTCGTCTTGACATCATCGACAGTTCCCTTCCCTGTCCACGTTGCAACCGGCACCGTGCAAGAAAAATTATCTTATAGGACTGTACAGCCATCTCAGGACTCATGCGAGCCAACCCACCCAGCTGAATGATGGCTGACATTGACAAAGCGGTTCCGTCGTCAACTAATTGGACGTCCAAGGTTTCAATGTTATTCAACGAGTTTTATGACCATTTGCAGTCGCCGTAGAGGTAGAATGAGGGGTGGGTGGGCTGATATGACCCATGAAAAGGTCAATTACGGGTCAACTTTTCTAACCTGATTATACAATCAGTGTCGCATTAACCGTTATCAGACAATGGCAAATATGTAATATTGAATAGTCCATTTTTCCCTGCTGTAGGCTTTGTGAGCAGCCTGGACCTTCCAGACTTGAATGAAATCGTCTCGCTACTTGATTTTGACTTCCGGAGTCTCAAACTATCCAAAGTCTTCGAGTTCATGGTCGAGTCAGGACTGTCAGAGGCTAAGGCTCGGCTTGAACGGACAGTGGAACGACTTCTGGTTAGTGGTATCATTCTAAAGTATTTGTGGGCATGTAGCTTGAAACCTTTGCTGCCTTCCTCAAGCGCTGGCATTTGCTGTGTGTGTGGGTGGGTGGGTGGGGGGGGGGGGAGTACTGATTTGTGATTTGCAACATATACTTATACGGAACAGGTTCTTATGCTGGGAAGGTTGTTTCTCTGCCCACTATACCCAAACCTCAGACAATACCTTCAAACATAAGATCTTGACCCCAATACATTGAAAACTCTGATGATCACAGGAAAGCTTAGAATATGTATGTGTATCATAATGTTCAACATCTGAAGTAATGTTTACTTGCAGCAAATGTCTTGCCTACATTGCCTACGTTGACAAAGAATAAGCTCTAAATCTATGCTGATGCTTCTCTTCAGGACTCACTTCATCTAGAGAAGACGTCCTGTCCTGTACCCGAGACACTCGATGACGCAGCACTGAAGAGAATTCTGCGTGACGGAGGAAACCCCGCTACTGGTTCCAGAAACACTCTGATTAAAAACTACAGGAAACCAGAAAACAGTATGTGATTAATCTGAACAGCTTATTTCTCTTTACGTACTAAACTTTTTCCTATAATCGGACTACTAAAATAGTGTCATTTTATCCTTTGCATATCAATTCATATCAGGATATAAAACCTACTCTACTACAAGATCTCTTCCATGACACTGATAAAAAATAACGGATGTTATCTGAAATGTCTTACCGTTTCCAAAATCATATCCAATTGCTTTAGCAATTGCTATTGGGCATATTTTATCACCTGGATGTCTAAACTTCATCACTGATTCAGCATTTCTCTTTATGCTGTCTCGTGGTATTGGGTTTCTCTCTAATGTTTTAACAAAAAACGTTGTTCTTTAATGTGAAATATTGAAACATTGCACCAATACACCACTTTTAATAATATAGAGAGCAGATGCTGTCTGACACGTTTGACTTTTTCCAAATTACATCTACTTCTTGTCAAATTAGTAACTGTTACCTTGTGTATCTTATTACCAGGATGTCTAACCTTCATCCACATATCAACAAAATTAAACATACCACTGTTACACAGGGTGTTGACAGATTGAAATATTGACTTGTTCATTAAGCTTGTTTTGACTTTTTGTTCACCTTACTAGAATGTCCAGATTTACGGGAGCATCTACCCCAGAACATGCACTGTTTTTTCGATGATAACTGCCTGGGAGTGACGTGCTGTGTGGAGCTGAATCTTGTCTTCACCAAGCGCTCCATTAGTGCGTTTGCAAAGATTGACCCTTGTAACAACCAGCTGACCCTAGGTTTGGGATCATGGAGGAAGACCTTCAACATCATCGACCCTTCCTTTGGTATGCAACGGTCTATCATTCTATGCAGCTCTGTTTAGCTACATCATAGTTTCTTAACTACTCAACCGTGCGCATGAAGTTTTCTTTGCCAAAGTTTCTATCATGCACTATCATTGTCAAAATGCTGCAGAAATGATGGCAGACAAAAGCACATATCCAGTCCCCAGCCACATTAAAACAGTGCAGGCCATTTTACATACTATTAGTTAACCCTTTATACACAGCCACTACTTTTCCCAGACCCTTGAGTGTTTGTTGAATCAGGTTAAACTTTGTCTGTACCTGATAAGTGTGTTCATGGTCATTTTCACTGTTTAACTACACTATGCATTGATAGAAATATCCCATTATAAAGTATGAAGTAAGACTCACACTTTTATCTACTAGGCAAGCTATGATCATTGTGTTGAATGCTTTTTACTAAGATGTACTTCTTTCAAACAGCGGAAGAAGGTGTTGGACCGACAGAAGAAAACCTACAGATTTTGGACATGGCACAAGTGATCTTCAAGTACAAAATGTCCAGGATTCCAGGTGGTATTGAGGTAAGAAAGCGTGATTTCTGAATACAGCCAATTACACCATGCAATAAACTAATCAAAATTATTTGATTCTTGTGTCTTCTATCTATTGAAACAGTTCCATTCTTCTTCTCTTTATTCATTTGTTCAGTCATAATCACTTTTTTAATCATACACAAAGCTACCTGACTATCTGACCCTTACCTCCCCCATGACCTCGATGAAAAGTGGCCTGCAGGCCGAATTGAGCTTCTCATGAATAACTAAATGTAAGGTTCAAACAAACAAACAAACATAATCTCATCTTTCAGCTCACCTTCCAAGTGACCCTGTGCTCAGTACGAGACGACCTGTGCCTCCCCTATGTGAGCGTCTTCAGCAAGACAAAACTGCAGCTGGGAATTTGTCAAACAACAGGCCTGGCACCGTCTGGAAGGAGAAAGAGAAGTAAACATTTTTCTTTTCTTCTTTCACTATCAAATGATTTCATCAGATGGTAAGTCACTAAATAAAGAGATTTTTTCACAACCATTGTTTTTTGGCATTCTTTGATGATGTTTCAGATAATGATAACACTAAAGCAACAATAGTGAAAAAAGAGTCTTTTATTCTATTGATCAAATTGCTGTCTTCTAAATTTGGTAAGTAAAAAGCAGTTGTACATACAAATGTATTAAAAAAATGCTTGAGCAGCATGCATATGATTTTTATCAATCTATGTTTTCGTATATCTAGCTATACTGTATCTATTTATTGAAGATCCTACTTATTGGCTTTGGTCACTTTTTTTCTCTCACAGGTATTGCAGACTTGCAGCAGTTGTCAATAGGCGACATCGAGAAGCTGATAGATGAAGCCAACATGCTGGCAGATGACATTACAGATGTTCTACGGGAATTACGATCACTTTATCGCGATATGGTAGGTGAAGGTTTTCCAAGAATTTTAATTCAGTGAGTTGGACAATGCATTGACACAAGCATAATGTAATCCGCATTGCCCATGATTTGATACATTTATTGAGATTGCCACAAGACAATACACATGGGTCACAGGAACTTATTGCTGATGTTGACTCACAAGAAGTACGCTGTACAACCAAAGAGGTTGAAACAAACGTTGAATTCAATCTCAAATATCATATTTATATTACATGTATGAACAGTCAATTACAACATCCCATGGTGTAGTTTAAGCAGTTTCTAGCTGCCAGCTGTTTTTGTTCCTGAGGCCGCCACATCTCTGATACTCTGCTGTGTGATCATCCCTTATGTTACGCTTTTCTTACTCTCTTTAGGCCTTAGCAGCTATTGACAATGCACTGCATCAAGTCTTCAAGGATCAATTCACGTCACTGGACAAAAAGCTTACCTTCAGAATTCCGTTTGGGCCATACAATGTCAAGTTCTTCGAGTACACAGTCTTCTTCCCACTTGGACCGATTCCCATGTTTTTCCGTAAGTACTGCTTAGTAATATGTTTATAGCACAATCATACATGTACTTTCAAATCATTGGTAAGAAATTTTAGAGTTTTATCTAAATCTTTAATACAAAAACATGTCATTGTAACTTTGTGTATTTAGTAAGACTCTTGAATTCTGGAATCAAATGCAGTACGTGTAGAAGCCTTTTATCTACACGTCCTATACTTGTCAGCAAATCCCATGAATTGAGACCAAAGGAAGGGCAAAGAGGTGAGGAGGGTTCAAGTCAATCCCACTGATATACTGAACTATAATAGTTATCAACTTAATTTGTACATGTAACTGAATAATATATTAAACATTGTTTGGATGTCAGGTTGGGGAGCAGGTGGAAGTTATGGAATGGTTTTCTCGACCGACGTTCGACTGCTGTCAATGGAAGCCGATGTGAGTCACCCTGCTTTTTCAAAATGTCCAATATGCATTGCCATAGATGAGCATTCTGAAAGTTTTACATGGATGTTATGGAGCTACTAATCATTAATAAACATTGGTAGTTTAGAAAGAAGTTTGTAAAGAAGCTCTCCAAGTCCAAGTCAAACCTGTACTCACGCAGAAGAGGCAAAGTTACGGGGAGGGAAACGAGACAAAAAAGCAAAACGGACCTTATATCAGTACAAACGAACCAATACGCCAAAAGTCCAATACCTTATATTGTCACACTCTTGAACAGCAATTGAGAAGTTTTAATTAGCATTGATGAGTATTGACTACTGTATTTCATTATATGATTGACGTATTTTTACGTATACCTGTAGTTTACGTAAAGATTTGTAACAGTATTGTGAAACTCGCAATCCAGCCTTTTCGCTGTAAGGAGTTTCAATTCAATAAACCAGTCTAGTGTTCTAGCCAGCCTGAAATTTTTTCTGTTCCCCAGATTTTGAATGGAAATCCTGTCGAAGACGCAACGATCCTAGGGGGTCTGGGAGTATGCTTCTTGGCAGAATGTTGAAATCTAGACCTTTTATAATGCTATTTCCGTTTATTTTGAGGGGCAAATTTTGCTGGTAGACTCAGCTTGGTTCCATCACAGAGGACGAAATGGGCAAAATTTCATCCCCAGCAGCAAAAGTCCATCAAAGGACAGAAGGATGGGCACTGGCTAGAATCCTGAAACAGTCTATAATTTCTTCCTTCTCCATTCCAGGTTACAGTAACCCCCACCGTGGGTTGTCAGGTGTGGGGTGCTCTGGGCATCTGGCTTGGTCTGTTCGAGGGGAGGCTGGAGATCAGAGGCTTCATCATGACCACCTCCTTCCCATGCACAGCCGAGCTACAGTTCACCAAGTTCCCCTTGGATGTGGGGTAAGAGAATGTACTCTCTCAAAAATATTCTAGCCTTCCACCCTTCCTTTTTTGAGTTCAGACTACCATTTGAATTTGTTCTTTCCAAGAATGGTTACAGACGGCAAAAAACACCTTCCCATGCAAACACGCAGTCAAAGCTAACACAGGCATTTAAGAATCATGATGACCACCTCCTTCCCATGCACAGCTGAACTACAGTTCACCAAGTTCCCCTTGGATGTGGGGTGAGAAAATGGTTACCGATTGAAACAATAGTCACGGAAGTGTACTAGTATGGTGGTCAGCAATCATTAGTGACTGAGAGTTATAATCCATGTTAGATCAGGCCCCAGTTATTGTTCGGGGTCGACAATTTCTTATATGATTATACTCAATCAAGTTCCCCTTGGATATGGGGTGAGAAAATGGCTACCGATTGAAACTATAGTCTCTCTCAGAAGTATACTTTTTACTAGTATGGCAGTCAGCAATCGTTAGCGACCAAGAATTAGAATTTATGTCAGATAAGGCCTCAGTTATTGTTCGGGGTGACAATTTCATATATGACTTTACTCAATCCCAGAGCAGAACGGAAGAGTCTTGTGCAGGGTAGAGCACCCAATGAGCCACCCTTGCAAACCTTGAACTCAAGAACAACTTACCATGGACCGTAGAGGTTTGCATGGGTAAGGGAAGAGGAGCCACTCTTTACATAGCCTGATTTAATCGTGCTTCTTAGGCCCGTCCTACATTGCCGCGGAGGAGTCTACAAGCTCCGGATAGCGGAGTTTGCGTTACACAGACTACTCTTTACATTGTTGTCTCAATGCAGCCTTATATTTCTTCTATACTGATAGCATTCTTCAGCTTTTGTATAGCAGAAGAATAAGGTTGTTTACATAAGGCCAATTAACCTAGCTGATGAAACTTTACAAGAATAATGAAGAATGATTTCACAACGTTACCTGTAATGTTTACTCCACTGCGCTGTTTTCCAGTATCCGCATGGACATGAACCTGGTCCCTCTGAGGCTTGAGCTCCGAGGAATCCTGAAGTTGACTATACCGCTGGTGTTCAAGACTATCAGAAAGACGCTGATCAACAAGCTGATCTGGCAATACTCCACTCCAACTATACACGCGACGATATTCGCGATCAACTCAGACGAACCAGACGAATCGCCTCCTGACTTCAAGGTCTATGCTTCGGTACGTTCCTTATATAGACTGGTTACTTAGCAATGAGCGAGAGTATATATACACTAGATTTATAGATTTACATATGGGGTTAAGTGATCACTTGTAACATTTTAGGGTGATCAGGTGGACAATGTTGAACTTTGTGGGCCTTCAATATTAAGCCTTTAAGGGGTAACCAAACACCATGTTTGCCCTGTGGGCTTATTTCTATAGTTACATAAATACTACAACAGAACTGGCTTTGATGTTGTGAAATCATATAAAAAGAGATCAGATTAACTGATCATTGGCCATAATTTTGCGTGATCAGACAAACAACTTTGAACTTTGAGGGTCTTCAATATAAAAAGCCTTTAAACTGAGATTGTTTCCGCCTTGTGGAGATTTCCATGATGAATAAGGACTACAAAACAACTGCCTTTGAAATGTTAAAACCATACTTAGTCTAGGTAAAATCATATCAGGTCTTATTTTAGGGTAGTCAGACTGACGACATTGAGCTTTGAGAGTCTTCAATATATCAGCTTTTAAAAGGTAGTTGAACGCTGTATCCGCCCTATGGGCCCCGGGGATTTCTATCTATAAAGACCAGACTTTAACGTGGTACAAGTTATGGTAGAATAGGGTGTAACACGAAAATGAATGGTTTATTGCCAGTCTATAACCAAGAGGCTGAATTGTATTAAGAATTATTCTTAAAAAATAAGATAAATTGAGCAATCAAATATAAGAATCATGTATTTTGCAATTTAACATTTCCTCATGAACTCAATATGTATTTACTATAGCCATTTGAGAGCGGAGTTGCCTGGCAAGTAGTGTAGGCAACCAACAGCTCTGCTTCTTTTTAAAGACAGAATGCAAAAAAAATGCTGCCGGTGTTTCAATATTCATCAACATACATTGTACTTGTCATTTTCTGTGTTACATAATGAGCTATTATATATCATTACTTTGTCATAATTGATTATGTATTTTGCAATTTAACATTTCATGAGGAACTCAATATGCATTTGTGTAGCCATTTGAGAGCGGGGTGGCGAGACGAGCAGCCCAGACGACCAGCTGCATCGTGCAGCAGCAGTATGGGCGGGACTACACAGAACCCGCCTTCCTGCTGGAACTGGCTGTAGATGACGACAGGAGCGAGGTGGGTTTTTCTTCCTTTATTCTTTCTTTGGATTGAAAGAATACCTCTTCTCTTATATTAGCATGAAAGCTCTTTTGTGTTGGTATAGTCCATGTTGAAGTTTTAGCTGTCTTTCAACACAACAGATTGCTCACCTCGAATTTTCCGTCGCACATCCGTCGACTTTCGTCAGGAGTGGTGATTAGATTACTCTGAGAACGTGACCTAGGGACATGTGACTCGAGTAAAGAATCGTAGATGCCTGGCAAGCGGTGTCAGCCCCTGTCTCTGTCTCAGCTAAAACTTCAATACCTCTTCTCTTCTTCCGATTAAAGCGATCACAACCATTGTGTCGACTGCTCTTGACACAAAGGTGTGGATGGTGGCAAGCTCCCCAGTTGCTTAGGGTGGGGCATTCCAGTCCTTGATACGTGTAGTACAATATTATGTACCAGGCCTTACATAGAATGCTGATGTGCACCATTCACATTAAAGGCACATTCACAATGGAGTATTATGTTACAAGTTCAAACTTTATATCGGATTCCGTACACAAAATAGAGCGCTTACCAACAAGCTTTCAATTAGTCCTCAAATCCTTATCAAGTTGTCAGCAAAGTGTAACATCAGCAATGGGTCAAAGGTGCTTGGCATGTGATTGATACATATTGTACAAGTTAGACTAAAAACAATGCATATACAAATTGCAGGTGGATCTCACCTACTCTGTTGGCGTCACCAGAGGTGGCAGCGACCAGGTGTCAAATCAACCGCTGGGAGGTTTCACAACGATCGTGGCACAGGTATAATGTCTTAAAGGAATTTTTCTGGTACAATGAACCTGTATACATAAATACTGTGCATGGCGTCTTTTTTCTCTGGATTGAGATCAGTTTCCTTCAACTGACTCACTCACTGCTGCTCACATCACGTCATTGAGTTGGCCAATTTTCCTGACAAAGGCCAGGAAGACGCTTTGGAAACTCGTTTAATACATTTACTGTGTCTGAAAACATTATTATGAAGCTTTACATCCTTTTTTTGTGAACATTTTGATTACTAACTAAATGTCAAACATGTACATGTGATTCCGAAGGTTCTGCGAGGAGGAGTCCCCCTTTACTTCACCGTAACAGCCACCAACTCAGCCCAGCAGACATCCCTGGCTACGTGTGAACTGCCTACTTATGACGTCACACTGCCTGGGGGTAGGGTCACACCTGACTTCATCTCTACCAGCCATCCCAGCATCCTTCGCTCGTCGGCTGTCGCCTTGGATGATGCAGCCTTGGTGAATCAGAAGGTAAGATCCAGTCTATGCTTATCATATTGTGAGGTTATTGCAGATTAGGATATGGTACTGGCTGCAGTACTGGTACAGAACGATATGATGATGAGCACATGGTCCTGTATAGAAAAACACAGTTCAAACTTCATATTAAGCAGTGAAAATTTTCTGCGAGGATGCTACCATTTAACCTCTCGGCTTAAGCTTACCCGTACCCTGTGAAATTGCTTCAATGGTGTGTCCTTGGAAGACAATACTGCCCGCCATCATACTACAGAACTGATATAGCGCTGATGCAGGAAGGGGACAGTACACCCCTTCTTTGTGGTGCATTACTTCAAGAACTCTACAGTATGATTACTGGCAATACAGATGAGCTTCAATTTGTTTTATAGTTTACAATTTTGTGTTCTGTAGGAAGCTATAGGGTTTGGGCGGCAGGTTTACGGAGACCAGGTTGTGCCGTGGATGGACATCAACATCACAAAGATCCACGTGGACATCAGCATTGGACATGATCCACACGACACTCGCAACCTGGAGTACTTTGCAGCGCCACGTCTTGGTAAGTCATAGACCGATCCTGACTGTCCATCACAATTAGTAGTTCAACCAATGATCATCATCATCAACCAATGATTCTTGAAGAAACTTTGCTTTTTGACCGATGAGAAGGTGTCTGTGTGTCATTAAAATATCAGCATTTTTGTAATTTGTTTTGCCTTTTGCATTTTGATGGAGGTGGGCAGAGCTATGGGATCTGCCTTTTTTCTTTCCTTGTGGTAAGCAGACAAGTTTTACCTTTTAATCCAACTCATCAAATCAAAAGTCATGTGGATATAAACCCTGAGGGATCAGAAGACTAATACCATGTAATTTCAACTAAGAATAGTAATAGAAGAAAAAAATAGTTCTTATGCTTTATTTGCCAGTATCTAGCTTAGTTTTATGGTCAATGTTATATATGAAGTATCGAGGCTCCTCTATGACTTAGCTTCCACCATCACAATCCTATACGCATGATTTATCCTGTTTTATCCAGGGAGAGTGCTGTCGAAGCCTCACCACGTAGCACACTATCCCTACGCACAGAAGTGCGCCCGGGACTGCCTGGCGCTGCCCCCAACTAAATGCCTCAGCTTCAACTATGACTACAGCGACAACGGGCGCTGTGAACTTCTGGAGGAGATAGAGGGACATGACGTTGTCATGTACACGGTACGGTTGATTTCCAGGCAGATCTACCGGTGGCATAAGATAGTATCAAAGCTGCCCAAGGAGTCAAATGGCCACCCCTGATACCATCTTATGTCACCTGTAAATCTACCTTGAGATAAGGGTACGGTGACATAGATTTAATTGGTGCTGATAACTTTTTACACACAGGGAACAGGCCTGTACTTGGTGCTGAAGACTGTTTACAAACAGGGAACAGGCCTGTCATTGGTGCTAAAAAGTGTTCACACATAGAACAGACCTGTCCTTGGTGCTGAAGATTGTTAACACACAGGGAACAGGACTGTCCTTGGTGCTGAAGACTGTTTACAAACAGGGAACAGGCCTGTCCTTGGTGCTGAAGACTGTTTACAAACAGGGAACAGGCCTGTCCTTGGTGCTGAAGACTGTTTACAAACAGGGAACAGGCCTGTCCTTGGTGCTGAAGACTGTTAACACACAGGGAACATGCCTGTCATTGTTGCTGAAGACTGTTTACAAACAGGGAACAGGCCTGTCCTTGGTGCTGAAGATTGTTAACACACAGGGAACAGGCCTGTCCTTGGTGCTGAAGACTGTTAACACACAGGGAACAAGCCTGTTCTTGGTGCTGAAGACTGTTAACATGCAGGGATCAGTTTTCTTCTGAACTTCGATATAATTACATTTGCTGTTTTTCTAATGAACATTATAATAATTCAAAACTAGTTGTCATTTGGATTACGCTGACTTAAAAGATCACTCAGGCCATCCTTTCACATATCATGTGCATGGTGTGTTATGTCTCAGAACTTCAACATTCTATACCTGCCAGATTCATTGACATTATTTTCTGTTTTCCATAGGATGGTATTTTCCACAACTTTGAACGTCTCGGGATCGGCCATGCCGTGGAGGTGGTTCACGAGGATCTGAACCTGATACACAATCAGCTGTACTACTACAACCTGTTCCTTAACAATACAGTGGGTAAGTAATTATCAAACCTGATGGATCGATTAAGCTTTAAATTCTCTAGATAGTTCATGACTTACATTGCATGAATATCAAGAAAAGCATTGAAAAAGATGTACTATAGCCTGAATTGTTCATTCACTCCAACAAAATTGAAATCTTCAACTGGAATAGTCTGGAAATATGATGTAAGCAGGAACATTTAAGATTACTGAGTCAGAGTTTTATGGATTTTGACTGGACCTCAACTTCTTACTTTTCTCTGTAATGCTAATCTCTAGTTTCCATGCATGTTGGGGTACATGTCTCCTGTTGTTGAGACCACAGGAAGAGTGGCTTATAAATGAACTCAGATATAAACATTTCTTTGCACCATGATTAGGCTACATTTTATCTGGGCCTAATGACTTGATTTTTCTTACATCTCTCTGAAATATCTTATGCATGTTTAAGGGCATGCCTCTTTAAGTTGAGGCCATGTTGAGAGAAGCTAATTGTGAATCTTAACTCAAATTTCCTCGGAACCCCAACTAGGCTACACAAACATCCTGACATCTCCGGGGGTGATAGTCGACTTTGTCCCCCCATCCCCCGGCCCGCTGGAGAATGTGAGCCTGGACGTGACGTCAGCGGAGGTGTGTGAGGAGTTTGTACCAGACGAGTGGGAGAGTCGGTGTGTGGAGCAGACACCTCTTCCAAACCACAGGTAGGGCCTTTTACCTACAACACTATACATCTTCGTGATGTAAGCAATGTGTAGTATAATGTAATAGAGCGGAGGTGTGTGAGGAGTCGATGTGTGGAGCAGACACCTCTTCCCAACCACAGGTAGGACTTGACAGCTTCTTACAGTAAGCCAGGGTATCTCTTTCTAGTTAGCTTATCGTGTTTGTGTAGCCAAGTTATGGTTCCAAGAAAAATGTGACGTCAGCGGAGGTGTGTGAGGAGTTTGTACCGGATGAGTGGGAGGCCAGATGTGTGGAGCAGACACCTCTGCCAAACCATAGGTACAAATTTTTTATATATTTTTATAAGTGTAGCTCTCTTCAAACACTGGACCTCATTTGACGTCCTATCCAAGGGACGACCCTAACCGAAGCTAGGCACTAATTTTTTCTCCTGAGTGAAGGGAGGAAAGTTGTGTTAAGTGCCTTTCCCAAGGGCACAAGATTGGTGACATATAGCAGGTTTCAAACCCAGGCCCAGCGCTGCCAATTACGTCACAGGATCTCCACTCCAATCTCTTTTGTGATAAATGTACATCTTCATCAAGTACTGTACTAAGTATATTAAGCAATTGGCAGAGTACAATACGATAATCCAGCTACAAATATTTTACTTCTGCAGTGTCTCTCCACAATTTATGTTTGTTATAATGTGGAAGAGAATAATCATTTTGCTTCCATCATGTTGTACTATCCAGATACAGTTAGCCAGGGTACCATGATTGTAGTTAGCTTTCTGTGACTGTTTGAGCCCTGGTAACCCAGCTGATGTGGTACTATTGCCAATAAGTTGATGCCATTTGATTTGATGTCAAATTATACAGAACAAAACTGTTAACAGATTTTACAGGAGAAGGAGAAAAAACATCAGGAAAAGGAAGATATTTAAACCCATACACCTGTGGTATGGTTAAGATATATTGATGATCTCAACATCATTATTGAGTCTTTATCTCATCCGCACAGGGCCATTATAGATGGAGAGGGATCCGGGACTGTGTTTAATGGAAACAAGCCTCTGGAAGATCTGCGCTATTTCAGGCCAAACACTTATGTCACGGGTAAGATACATGTTACTTGGGTTGATGCAATGTTATCTCCATCATCTTTATAAGGCAATTAGCTGAAGATAGAAATATGTTAGAACTTATAGAAGAAAAGATTTATATGTTAGCACATATTTTTGAGTATGTGCCTTGAGTCTGTGCAGCCACAGTGTAGTACAAAACCTACAAGATCATCATTTGTTTGCAACACTTATGTCATGAATAAAGCTAATAACACTTTGCTATTTCTCCAGCTAACTGGGACGGTTTTCATGACAATGAGACGGGTATTTTCGGGTACACGTGGACGGTTGGGACGTACCACTGCCAGGATGACGTCCATCCGCACAAGGACCCGCACTCCCACCTGTACGGGGAGGACGAGTGGACACACCAGGGGCTCGCTTACCCTCTGGAACTGGACGGTCAGTACATACAGTCAATATCATGTGCCTTGTGTTTACTACTAGTACTATCGATGTAAAGATTTGTATTGATTGGTACAACTGTTACAATGATCTTTACCTGCAGGGACGCTGAATTAGGTTGGATGTATTTTGCTCGTGTATTTTACTTAGTAGGAGGACACTATAATATTATACATTCGAGCAAATACTTCCTCCCTTGCAGAGTCATCATGGCTAAATAGTCTTGTGGTCCTTGTGTAGAGGTGATAACAAGACTTAGTATAGGTTTACTTGGAAGTCACAGTCCATACTTGATGATAAATTATGCGTTTTGAAGTTTGCAACACCCCATACTATATTTTGAATAACCGAGTGCTTTTTTTGCCTTGCTGTATTGCATGTGTTGTTTTTTAATTCCATAAATTCAAGCTATTGGATATTACATGTATTAAGTTTATTTTAATGTCTTTTCTACATTAACTATAAACTCCAAATGGACTACCATACTGAAGACAAATTTTACAAGAACGAAAATACCACTAACCCTTAATACTATAACAATATGAAACCAATATTTCTTAAATTTTTTATGTCTTCACACAATAAGAGTTCGCATTTTTCCCAACAGATGGCTTCTATCATGTGTCGGTCCGTGCTTTAAATAAGGTAGAATTTGGTGGCCCCCTAGCGACTACAGTATGCCACACCACCCCCTACATTATTGACACC
This sequence comes from Branchiostoma floridae x Branchiostoma belcheri, assembly GCA_019207045.1. Taxonomy (NCBI): domain Eukaryota; kingdom Metazoa; phylum Chordata; class Leptocardii; order Amphioxiformes; family Branchiostomatidae; genus Branchiostoma; species Branchiostoma floridae x Branchiostoma belcheri. The sequence goes on along the minus strand of CM033037.1, from coordinate 3,928,552 downwards.
ACGCCTCCATTCGTTAACCACGTCAAACTCATCAGTTACGACGAGGTCACCTACGAACTCGTTGTGGAGTACAACGTCAGGTAAGGACCATAAAAAGACTTCTAAGCATCTTCTAAGCATTGCAGCATTTTATTAATGTGACTTACATTAAAATTCTATAGTGTCTACTTAAAGGACTTGCGGAAAGTTTACATTGCTTGGACCAATAAACTGAACTGATATTATAATAATCTATGAAACCACTAAGGTATGGCAACACTGGCCAGAGCTGTGAAGAACGAAGATACTGTTGGGAGAATTCAAAACATTTTGTTTTAGCCATAATGTTAAACTTATGGATAAACTAAATTTTAAATAACCAACACTGGTTATTGTATTAGTAAAAGGTAGTCACTTACCAACACAGATGAACTTTCATGCTAATGTTAGAAGTGTTTTGATCATTTCAGTGACCCACTGTCCAACATCCGGGAGGTTGACATCGGGCTGGGGAAGAGTCCCAGGGACGTGTTCATCAAGGACTGGCATCGCCATGACAACCTGACCCACGTGACCATGTTCTACCGCATTCCGGATGGCATTCCCACTTGGATCAAAGTTAGGGCTATCAACAATGGTAAGAGTTGAACACACCTGCACACATAGATGTTTCCCCTTGTATGGACAGAGGCCATCATTATTGTTTCTTTGGTTTTCTCCTATCTGCTTACATATTAGGAGGGGACGTTAAGCAGTTGGTTGGTGTTGGTGGGTGGTTGAATGAGCGATAAAGAAGCTTAATAATGGGGTTGACCCAGGGTGTTTGGCTGCATATTTAACCCGCATTGTACATGCATCAGCTATCAAAATTGATTAAAGGATGATCTAATGTTTTTCTAATTCTGATAATGATATATTTGTTTGAACCTTTCATTGAGGTCATGAGGGAGGTAAAAAGATAAAGAGATACAGATAACATCGAGTCCTATTGAATCTATCATCACATATGGGGAGGTACAAAAACCCAATGAGGCGCGTCGGGAATATGTTACTGAACAATGGACTAAGAATGTATAAGACAGTTGCAGTCAGGAAATTACTGTTTGATTTTGAACTACGTTTATGGCAAAACCAAAAAGAAAGTCACAAAAGACTTTTTATCACCATTTAGATGAATTTTCTCTTTTGGCTACTATTTTCTCTTTTGGCAAGTTGACTCTTTTGGCGACTGTTTCAATGTATTTGACAATAAGCCATTCTGTCATGTCTGTCTAGTTGACCTGAGGACAGCCAGTCATGCACCTCGACCAATCATAGTGGACGTGACGCCCCCGATCCCGGGGACAGTCCATGACGGGGAGACCTACAGCAGGGACCGCGCCTTCCAGGCGGTGGGGGACCGGGTCTGCGCCAGCTGGAAGGACTTCCATGATGAGGAGAGCGGGATCGGTAACTCTCTTTTCACTCCAAATCTCTACAGTAGTCTAATGATCCTTGGGAGAGTTTTCTGTATCATTTATTTACCTGCCAGATAGAAATATAAGCATTGAAGAGGACAGAACTTTCACAGGATCTGTACCATATTGGTCAGGTTTGTGCATTGTGTAAGGGTTATAGTTGTTTTCACCTGGAAGGCTTTTGATGATGAGAAGAGCAGAATTGGAAACTTTATTTTCACTGAATATTTCTAATAGTGTTACAAATGATTCTTGTATGTAACATTAGATGTGCATTGAAATTTGTAGATACATGTACATGTATTCATTTTTATCTGCCAGACATAATAAAAACATATTGATTGCTAGTCCTAAAGCTAAAAGGGAGATTACTTCCATAGGATCTGTACAATACTGTTTAAAAAAATATGGACTTTTGAAATAGAGAGTATTGCCAACCGATCAACGTATAGTGTACTTAAATACAGATAAATACTTGTTGAGTTCCTCTTAGCTGACAGGTGGAAACTTCCACGCTTAAATGGATGGGATTCTAAAACTGATATTAATTTTGATTGCAACAAGGACTGAATGCAACAGTTGGATTATGTTCTTTTCATTTTTGTCAGGCTTTTACCTGTGGGGAGTGGGCACGTCAGTCGGTGTAGACGACATCGTCCCATTTCATGAGCTGCCCCACACCCAACACTCCGCCTGTGCTGAGCTGAACCAGACCCTGCAGCACGGAGCGACCTACTACAGCACCCTGGTCGCCTTCAACCTGGGGCATGCCAGGAAGAACGTGTCTGTTTCCAGCGACGGAGGTACGTACGACAACCCTTTTTACCAGGTGCCAGTTGTTTCGACTCATTGAGTCAGAGATTGCCAATGGTGGATGGATCTACAGTGGGGCAAATGTTTCGAATATATATGATGGCAAAATATGATGAACAATAGCAAAAGCAATAAAATCAATGCACATCAACAATGTTGTGGGATGGTATAACTTTCGCGAAACATTAAACTTATTACTGATGTCACTTTTCTGTAAGACCAAGTGTCCCAAATGGACTTGATGCTAACAGCAAGATTCAGATACATGTAGCTTGAAAGTTCATCTGTGTTGGTAGAAGTCATTGTGGATAAAAAATTATCTGCAATTTTCGACACAAAAATTGGACTCATTCAAATTTTGTGTGTTGGAAATTACAGTTCAACCTTGCTCAGCAGATCCAGACAGACTTAAGGTCTTGCTTATGGTACTGGCACAAAATTTAGTGTTTTTCTGCAAAAATGGTTGATGTTCTATAAATTCGTTGTTTCCAGTGATGTACGATGCCACCCCACCGGAGGAAGGCTGGGTGAAGGACGGACTTGACCCGAACCATGACGTCACGTACTCGTCAGAACTGGCGAGCGTCAGTGCGATCTGGGGAGACTTCCGGGATCCGGAGTCTGACATTGCTGACTATGAAGTTACTGTGTGGAGACAGCATGCTAGCAATGGCAAGTCTTTTGTTTCATCCTCCAAAAGACTAGCCTGGGTACCATCCGGATAGTAGTTCGCTCCTATGTTCGCTTCTGCTATCCATCTGGAGACGTGCGCATTCAAACCTTTTGGTGGTAACGTCAGTTAATAAGCGAAGTAAGGAATGGGTTCTAGAGCACTCGTTCAATGACAACAACCCGGCGCCTGCATGCGCAAGGGGATGCAGGGCTTTACCGGTGTTGGAACACCTGTTCGAATGAGCGTTTGAACCCATTCCATAATTTGCTCATGAGTAGGGGCCAATTCCACTTTTTGTACGATTCCAAACGTTGAGATGGTCCGCCTTCCAAGACGGAAACACAGAGAAGCGACTGTATATAGTGTACAATGAATGTCAGAGCTAGAAGCGACTGTTTATAGTATATAATGAACACCGGAGCGAACTACTTTCCGGATGGAACCCAGGCTACCAAAAGACAAGATGCAGCAAAAAACAATCATGATAGCCCACTTCAGCGCCTTTTGATAAGCAAGGAGCGGTTGATCTCATTTCTTTCCCAATATTTATCTAATCAAAAATATTTATGTCATGCAAAACAAGCCTTAGAGATCCCATTACATTGCATTGCAAAAATATCTGTGTGAGTGAGTGTAAAGACTTTTCTTTTTGTTGTTAATCAGGCAACAGCAGTGCTGATACTGCCCCTCACATCATCCACGAAGCGACCTCTGTCGGAAAGGAAGTAAACAGCATCAACTGGCACCACTTCCACCTGCAAAACGGAGACTTTGTGTACGTTGTCGTGAACGTCTCGAACGGGGCCGGCAGCGTTGTCGTGACGGAGTCGGACGGGTACACCCTGGACACTACCGCTCCTGAGATGGGCTTCATCGGAGATGGTAGCCAGGCAGGGACGGACCTGCAATACTCGGTAAGGCATCATCTTACACTTGCGGAGGTGATGTACATGAGAAAGAAATTAATATGTTTTATAAGAGTTAGTTTATAAAAGAAGCAGCGTAAAGTAAAATACCTGATTTTTAAATGCCTGGTGGTTTATTTGGAGTGGGGTAAAAGAGGTCTCAGACTATTTTAAAACATATAGTAGTATATAGCTGTGAGCATCTCATTTGTCCATAAAAGTCTATAGTATATAATTTTGTATACATATCAAAGATTTTTTATATTACACAGCCAAGCGTCACAAATCTGTCCGTGAACTGGGAGTTTGAAGATGCGGAGTCTGGTTTAGACCACTACAAACTGGCCGTGTTCCAGCATCATGGAGGAAGTCGTCTGCAGATCCACCCACCACAGAAGTTAGTAAACCTGCCGTACCCTTCTGTTTTAAGCTGGAATAATCACTTTGTTACCTTAGTTAGTAATCAAGTATATTTTTGCTGCTATTAACTTGGTGTCTAATTGGTTGGCTGATGAACAGTTCGTCTCAAGAAGCTGGGCGGATTTTTTGTTGGGACATTTTGTACCTAATAATTCTATCTAGTGACTTCCTTTTAAACTTGAGTGAAATTCCAGTTGAACAAAATTCAATGAAATGATCAACATCTAATACCTGTATTTATCGAATGCCATAAGACCACAAGGTCTTCAAGGTGCCTCTATCGTCTATTGTTGATGACCTTGCATTGCCACAGCAAATATGTTTGTTTAGTAAACCTTTTTCTGTGTTGAACAGGAATGACTGGGTTATTGTTGAAGGCAGCGCCTCGTGGTGGACCAACAGCGAACCACTAAACCTTGTACCGGGCGCGCGGTACAGTGTGCGGGTGTCCGCTGTCAACCGGGCTGGGCTGACGACTACACATGACACGGACGGTGTCATCGTGGATCCCACTCCACCTTCGGTTAGACTACTTCCATTTATGTTACAACTTGAAATATTCAGGCAACTCAACTGATAAATGATTACATTAGTAAGCACAATACACGTTTAGAGCTTTGGTTTGGGCAGGGTTCACCCAGCTATTCCAAGCAAATGCCATTTGAAGCTCCATCGCATGGTTACTTGGCTCCTTTTGTTTGTTGAAGCAAAGTTGAACAGTTGCAATTGCTCTATTGAAGTAACTACTAGATGTATTTCATTGAAAATGATCAAATGTTTCAGGTAGTATCTACTACATTTCATCGCTGACGCTGTGACTATTTGTCTGTGTCACAGACAAAAGTAGTGGATGCTACAATTGTAGAGAGTTAATACTATTTGCTGCATCTTTTTGTCTGGATGTCTAACCTTCTTCATTGACATAAGGTTGAACTGAAGTTTTTAAAACAGAAATTTGACTTAAATTTTTGACTTTCTGATGCCAGGTTTGTCAAGGAATGGGCAATCCACTGCTTCTAACAATTTAGTAAAATTCCTACCTATGCCTGTAGAACCTGCACGTTGCGGTTGACGTGATGCCTGGTGAGCTGGAGGAGCTGTACGATGGGTATGTTCTACACACCGACCTGTCCGCCATCTTGGTGTCATGGCGGGCCACTGATGGAGAGAGCAAGGTCATGGCGTACTGGGCAGCTCTGGGGACGGCACCAGGTTTGGACTTCTGTTTCAGTGTCATGTTTTCTTTATGTTATACTTGATTCACACATATGTTTGACTTGACTCAGAGAGAAGAGATTTTACTTGCAATTTATAAAGTCGCAATAAACAAACAAACAAAGCATAAAAAATGCCCAGACATTAGCCACCGTGTTCTAGGTTTTGCATTATCTCACCAAATTCTACATAGATTAAGTTTGTACCTGTGTGTACTGTACTTGAACTTTGTATGTTTGGTATTGGAAGAAAAACAGATTACAATTATAATGTTAAGTTTGCCATACAAAAGATCAGTTATTTTATCTTGACCCATCTTGAGATCTATATGTATCATAGAGAACTTCTCATTAATCAATTATATGCCTATCTATCGTATGCTTATTGACAGGTGGCACAGACGTGATGCCGTTTGAAAACCTGGGGCCTGACAGAAGCGCCTACATCAACAACCTGCAGCTGCAGCTGCATGACGAGGTCACGGGGTCACCTGTCTACTACGTCACAGTAAAGGCACAGAATGGCGCTGGGGCGTTTTCTGATGAAGTGGTTTCAAGGTAAACTTTAAGTAAGAATTACAACTAGTTGCTAAGTTTGAAACAACTTAAAAGTTGTTTCAAACTTAGCAACTAGTTGTAATTCTTTATCCACTTTATTCAATCAATAGATTTGAAATGAAATACTCCAGTTTAACGCAGGGATGCTACTTAATTGTTTTTTTATCTTGATTCAAACATGACTGTGATTTGTCAGCTGATAAGACAATCATTATGATAGGTAAGACTATCATAGTGAAGGAATAGTGGAAACTTCTTGTTATAGTTTAGCATTGTTTTTTTTTACTTTGTGTATTTTGTCAATGTATTATTATATTTGGGGATTCCAGAATAATTAGTACTCAATGTGGATAGAGAACTAAACTAAGGAAATTAACTAAGGAAACTCTGTTTCATTATTTTGTCCCAGCCCGATTAAGGTAGTCCCCGGTGACAAGGCGGGAGTGGTTGTGGACGGCCCACACATGGTGGAAAGTGAGGCTGATGACGTGGCAACAGTAGACGTGGACTACCAACTTCACACGGGCACTATCACTGTGCGCTTTAAGGTGAGAGGAATTTGTAGACTGAGGGCATTTGTACATGTACAATGCTTAAGAAAATAATATCTTCTAACTAAAGGTGACACAAAAACAAAATCTGAAAAACGAAGGCAATGCTTTCAGAAAGGAAGTTGAAAATATTCAAAGTCTTTCAAACACATACAATATAGTTGCACACAGTAAGTTAACACAGGCAGGTCAATGCAGTGTTTCAAGGAAAAACTGTTGATTACAAAAAAGTTACAGTGGGCAGAATTGTCATGACGGTTTGCAGAGGTTGTCACAGTGATTGAAATTTATGAATGTCATGAGACTCTTGCTTCACATAACTTTTTTCTAACTAAACCAGTTACACTGTGTTTGTAAACAGGGATTTGAAAGTGCAAGACATGGCATTGTGCACTACGAGTGGGCGGTTGGTACTGCCGCGCTCTGGGATGACGTACAGCCGTACTCGTCTGCAGGGATAGTGCTGTATGAATACAACGCTGACATGGAAGGTAAGAGATGCTACAGCATACATGAGATCTAGTGGCAAAGTGACTAGTCCAGTGGTAAAATACTGTACACAGCACCTGTCTTCTGTCATTACTTAGTGGAAGATTAATGCTCTTCAGTGAGCTAAACTGGTTTGATATCACTGTCACCTTTTTTGTTGATGGCAGCGACGATTGCCTCTTTACTTTTAGAGGATAGAACATTATGAATTTAAGACCAAGGACTGTCATTTTGCGTGTGTGACCTGCATAACTATGGAGGAGAAGACAGATAAGGTTTGTCAAGATTTAGAAAGCATTCTGCTATTGTGGAATATGGGAATCATTATCTGATTCATGCTTAACTTTAGTTTGACGATGGTATTTCTGTATACTGTCTGTATGTATATAGTAAAGTTCTTGTAAACACAACCAACTTGAAGGTAATACTCACATCCAACGTCACAACTTTCCAATTACCAACCTGATGAAATTATTTGCAGATGTCTGTATGTATTTTTCCTTTTCTAATGTCTATATTGTCCCGTGTTTCCCTGTTCGTAAACCAAAGAAAAACAGGTTCTTGACCATCTAACACAAGACAGGTAAACTGATGTTTGTGGTACTCTAAAATCTCCACAGGAATCGGGGGAGAAGGCCATGCCCAAGCCCTGCTGCCCCTCCATCCCGGACAGCTCTACTACACAACAGTCCGAGCGATCACAGGAACTGGAGACGTCTTAGAGTCATCGTCAGATGGCTTCACTGTAGACGTCACGCCTCCACAGGTGTGTGGAGGATTGTATGATTATATTAGATTACCAAACACAAGGAACAACAGCGTGAGGAGAACATTTATTTACAGATCAGTTAAACTGTGGAATCTTCTACGTCTACGCAGAAATTTCAAGATTGTCTCCAAAACGCGATTGTTTAGGAGGATGATAGACCAATTTTTCGGATCATAATGGTTTTAGTGTACATAACCCTCTAACCTCACTCATGATTTTAAACATAATGTAATATGTAATATTTTGTATCTAAGTCTGATCTGTTTTGAGTGGATGTTATTGTATCTACATGTTTAAGTATTTGTATATATCGTATGACAGTCACTTCTTATTTGAATGAGCCCTGGAAGATTATCTCATATAGTAAGGTTCTTTTAGCACAACCAGAAAATAACTTACATCCAACATTTCGGTGTCTGTCAGACACCATCATCAGGGTGGAATGACGGGAACTGCTTCTTGCTGCTACATCGGCTATAAGTAGCAGCAAGAAGTAGTTCCCGTCATTCCACCCAGATGATGGTGTCTGACAGACACCGAAACGTTAATTGGATGTAAGTTATTTTCTGGTTGTGCTAAAAGAACCTTACTATATGAATAATTGCCAACCTGGTGAAGTTATTCACGGAAGATTATCTCAATCTGAGCAAGGAGGTTATATCACATAATGTGATATAACCTCCTTGATCTGAGCTAAAGGGCATCTCAATAAACTCAACTCAATAAACTCAACTCACAGGTCAACTTCCTCGGCTTCGGCGTCACGTCTGAAGATGAAGAGTTCGCCTTCGGGCCTGACGTGTCGCGGTACCAGCTTTCAGCAGACTACATCACGGCGGAATGGGGCTACAGGGAGGAGGAGACTGACGTGGTGTTTGCTTCATTTGCGTACGGAACGTTCCCAGGCGGGCATGACGTGTATAACCGGACTGTGACGAGCCAGAGGACATCGGTGCCGAACGGTCTGGTGCATCCCTCGTCACAGGGGCTGCCAAACATCCTCAGCCTTACAGCAATCAACTCGGTATGTTTTTCACTTTAAAAGTGCATGCATATTTCACTGACACACTGCTGCAAAGAGCCAGTTGAACAGTAGTTACTGTAACAGTACATACATATAAATTATTACCAGTCTAAGCTTTCTTACATATGGAAAATATATATTTCTTACATATGGGATATGGAAAACTCCGTTCCTTTTGTTTTTTTATGTATAGATGTAAGTGTTTTCTTGATGATACATGTATCTTGACTCCCATTTCAGGTCGGCCTGCGCACTGTCGCCCTTTCTGCCAGTCTGACGGTGGACTCGACCCCGCCGGTAGCCGGTAACGTCATCTGCCCACGTCACATCCCCGGCACAGACGAATTGCAGGTGAGGGTCCTCATTTTGCATCCTCCTACGCAGGGACATCCAACGGCAAAACCGCCTGTCTGCGGATGTACCCTGCTTTCTCAACCGTCACCATCAGTTCCTGTGGGTGTCGCCACAAACCAGCTGTCACCCAATCAGAGAATTGGCCTTTCAGTTTTCAAAATGAGTCTTGCATATATAAAGGGTAAGCTCATTAATATCCCCCCTTCCCTCTAGTGCACCTGGCACGGCTTCCGGGACGAGGAGAGCCACATCCACCACTTCCTGTTCGGGGTCGGCACGGAGGAGGGAGATGACTCCATATTCCAGTTCACGAGAGTGTCGGGGAAAGCGGACAGGTTCAAGGCCAAAGGTAGGCGCATACATTGTATCTTGACCAATCCTGTATCATGACAACAAGAGATAGCTTCAATTGGACATTTGTATTCCGTGTCAGGAAAAGCTGACAGATTCAAGGCAAAAGGTATATCCACATATTCTGTGTACCTTCGGCTCCAATATTGCATCAGTTCTGTAGCATTTGCATTAATTATCCTTCTGAGAACCAATGGATACAAATGCATGGAATTACTGTAGATAAACCAGAGTAGAGAGACAAACATGAACTGTAACATAACAACAGGGCGAAGATATACTTTGAAAGAAAGGGGCACCTGCATTTGACATAAGGAAACGAGAAAATCAGAGAAAAGGGGATGAGGGTTGATGATGAGGTTTTTATTCATTATTTACTACAGTTATGAACTTTATAAATACAGGCCTTTGCACTGAGAGCAAATCTTGTGGTCCCTCACACAATGCCATATTTTGTACATTTGATACATGTGCACCAATTTGAAATTAATTGTCATCACATGTTGTTTGATATTCTAGGATTTGCAGGGCAGTTTTTGCATCACCAGGAAAGCTATTATGCCACAGTGATCGCGTATAACGCAGTGGGAGGGAAAACATCAGCCTACTCAGAGGCGATTGTTGTTGATGACACCCCGCCTGTTCCCGGGACTGTGGTGGAACTGGACAGTATCTACCATGCTGACTTAGAGGGGGATGATACAGATGGTAGAGGAAAGTGTGACAATGAAGAAGGTAATTTTAATATGCAATTACCTTTAAGTGTGCTAAATTATCATAATTCAATCATGAATGTTTGATCAAGATTTTTTATTGTAGAGATTCTTTCTTTGATATTGTTGCTTTATCAATAGACCAATTGATTGATTGACTGATTTGCTTGTTGATTGATTGATTGGTCAGTAAGGTATCACTAACTTCATTTCAGAAAATGATATTAGCTGGAAATCCAAGCAGCCAGATTCTGCATATTGAAAAAAACTACATCTTGTATACAACAGGGGAGCTAATACCGGTATCCCTAAAATTAATGAGGAATTACACAAACTGTGAATACTGCCCATTGCAAAGACATAATTATAGAGATGTTTTCTGATTGTTTCAGACTGCCAGGAGATGGATGCCATGTGTCAGGCTTCTGTCAGTCAAGTCTCTGTTGCCTGGCAACCATTCATGGACCCAGAGACACCGATCATCAGGTGCAAATTTCTTTTTCGTACCAACAATCTATCATCTAAGACTACTATTACTATATTACGCAGCCACTTAATATTACAATCATTATGACAATAACAATGAAGTTAATTGGATATTCATGTCCCAGTGGGGCTTAAAAGCAGTAAGTTAATATTACAAGCATGTAAGTGCAACCATATCAAAGATTGTTGACAAAATTTCATTCGAAGATGCCAGTGGTGATACAGATTTGACACCAGAAGGATGATACAAAATGTACCTTGATCCAGGCCATGTTCAAAGACACTCATATCAATATTCAGGGACCTGTATTCACGCAAACATTTACTTGTCTATTTCAGGTACGAAGTGGCTGTAGGTACTGTGCCTGGAGCAGCAGACCTGCACAGCTTCCACCAGGTTCCCCATCCTGACACTCACTTCTTTGTTGTGAAGAACCTGGATCTGTCCAACATCAGACAGGTAACTGTTATGTTTCTGCATTCTTTGTGAGACTCCTCTTCAAGGCACTATAGGAGCGAGTACAACAGATAGTGTTACAGCCTGCTAATGCCTCAACTTACATGTCTATGAAAGATTTTTTTCTATGATGATTAGCCTTGAAGGCACTGCAATGTCATAAAACAAAATGTCGTTTGATGACCGAATATCATACAACATAACTATACATATCAGTGTTCCACTATGATATCTATCTCAGAGTCTCTATCTGTATTTCTTTGTCTCTTTCTGTCTCTCTCTCTTTCTCCCTCCCCCTTTCTTTCTCAAAGTCCCTCTTTCTCTCTGTCCCTCACTGAGACTTAATCTAGTAAACTTTTAAGTATGATATATATATATATATATATATATATATATATATATCTTCCATCTTTCCTCTTCACAGGTGTTTGTGACAGTGAGAGGACACAACGCAGCCGGCCTGTCCAGTGTGGCTGTGTCTAACGGAGTCTACATCAGTAAGATCAGTGCAGGGTTACCTCCCCTCACACCGTTCATTGTGAACGATGGGGATCATAATGGCGACATGTAAGATTTGCTTTGTTTAACATATGGTCCTTACATACAACAGGACAGCACTGTCTATTCATATATTGATGGCTGTACAATAGACTTGTAAACAAAAGAGTCTTATACCAGTGTTGCTTGCCATTAGTCAGGTAGAACAATGGACTGACCCAGAATGTGGCATGTTCAAGTTCGTAACTGTACAGAATGAATAAAGCTTCAGGTAAATCATATATCAATGATAGTAGTTCATAGAGCTTAACATTGTTAACTGATTATACCTGCCAGAATAAGGATACAAGCCTTGGACCCCATCTTCAAGAAAGTAAAAGGATTATAAACTTTACCCATAAAGTCTGCTAATCGAAGAGTAATTGTATACAGAGACTGCAAATTTTTCTTTGCTAACCACGCCAACTTTGACGTCGTATAACTGCCAAATGACGTGTGCTAGGACTACTATTTTCAGGGATTATCAACTCTGTTAACTGTTAATTGTATGTTTTATAAACAGAGACTTCCAGAGCCATAATGATGAGATCAGTGCGCACTGTTAACTGCTGTTAACTGATGATGATGTATATGTTTTAAAACACTCAGAGACTTCCAGAGCCACAACGAGGAGATGAGCGCACACTGGGACTTGAGCGGCGACCCCTGCCCTCCAATCCGGACGGAGTGGTCAGTGGTCAGGCTGGACGGGCTGGAAATCTGGCCTCTCACTGAGCTGGATCCAGGTAATGTTTGCAAATAGGGTTTCTTCATATGATATCACACCTTTGAACACAAATAGCCGCCAATGACCTACTGAATGTGTGTATCCCATTAACAGTATGCCATGGTCATGTTAACATTGCTTCAAACACCACATGGCACAATGGCATAACGTGCTTTGTAAAATTAATGATTAATGTGATTTGCATAGTCACTTCTGTTTAACTTCATATCCTATTATTTACTGCATTACTTTCAACAGTTACTGTCTTGCAACTATATTTCTTTCTTGAACAACGGTTTTACCTCAGTTGCATTTATCTGAAAGTAGAAGGCATAATTTTTTATCAATCTGCATTTAGGCACAGACAGTGCGACCTCGGACGAGTTTGAACTCCATGACGGTGAAACTTACTACACCGTTGTCAGGGCAACCAACCAGCTGGGCTACAGCTACTCCGCCAGGTCTGATGGCGTCACAGTCAGGCTGGAGCCTCTCGTTCCCGGGGTAGTGCGGGACGGTCCCATCATCGGGTTCGACCTGTCCCATCAACAATCCGTGACGTCACTGTCGGCCAACTGGGATAGCTTTGGGAAGGACTATGGGCTTGGGGACGACGCTGCCATTAACGGTAGGTGTTTGTTTGAAAAAATACTATCTGAGCAACACATTTATTAATTACCGCGTCTGTAAACTAAGTGTCCCATCAACAATCGGTGTCATTACTGTTGGCTAACTGAGACAGCTTTGGGAAGTAGTATGCACTCCATTAATGGTAAGACTATAATTGTCAGTTTTTTTGCTTAACCAGTAAAACAATTTACAAGATGATGTACCTGCTGCACAAGACAGGAAAATGTTGTCCCTGTGACATTTTATATGAAGCCTCCTTAGCTACTAGCATATAATAGCTCTTTTAATGGATCTGTCTTGGGCAGACGTTTATATTCTATAAATAAAGTCGTCTCAACATCTGTACTGAGATATCTACAATGTACATGTCTAAAAGATCATACATGATATCTATTATGATAGTAAATTCTGTTGTCACAATGTAGATGTTAGACAAATTTTGAGAGATTACCATTCTCCAAAGTCCTAAGTCTATACAGTATTTATAAAAATGAAACCCGTGCTATTTTAGAATGATTTATATTTTTCTATCACAAGGGGAAACTGTTGAGCCTGGAGACCACCAAATCGTCGACCATTACGAAGTGGCAGTCGGGACAGACCGGCGGTATCCCAGCACCCGCACCAACATCCGTCCCTTCATCAACGTCGGGAAGAACAAGACCGTCACGTTTGAACATCTTCAGCTCATTCCGAGAACAGGAATTTACTACGTCACGGTCAGGGCTGTCAGTCTCGCGTCATCCACGACGGAAGTGACGTCGAACGGCATCCGGGTGGGATTCGGTGGTGACATCATATCCCATGGAGAGGTACAAATACCAAGGTAAGGGAAAACCCTTTTCTTTTTGCTCCTAATGAGACAACCGAACCTAACACTTAAGAAAGCTTTGGAGGAGGAGGTTGGTTTAAAGGACTACAACTTGCTAGCCGCCATGCTAGATAGAAATGCATGGTCAGACATTGTTAATGGTACCTTATATGGGGATGAACTGGACTGAACTGAGCTTTTGTTTTGCTCCTTGAACGTTTCATTTTAACTTTTCTTAAACATTTCTATATCATGTGTTCTACCTTAACTCACGAGTATAGCCAAATGGTTGTAATCACATCATTGTAATCTGTCATAGTCTTGAATGTTAGATTTTGTCTGACCCTTACCTCTTCCCTTCTGACCTCAATAAAAAGTGACCTGTGGCATCATTTATAAGCAGTTTCTTATGAATACAGATTTAGACTATGTAAAGTGTTGCCCTAACTTTTAGAGTCTTGCTACCTACCAGTGTTTGGCATCGTGTATTAAACAAAATAAGCATTGTGGAATACATGATTGTATGCACACTTTTTGCTTGCATGTACCACAGATATATGATATGTTAAATGTTAGAATCTATAGTTATTATTTCCATGGCTGAAGTTCAGTATTACTTTTTCGTTACCCACAGATACATCTCTTCCGACGCGAACATCACGGTGGCCTGGAGTGACTTTGAGTTCACCATGCCGATCCTCCTCTACCAGTGGGGCATCACGACTAACCGGACCAAACTGGAGGAGCTGAACTGTCTAGATCTGGTAATAGATGTGACTAATCAATCAATCTTTTTCAGTTTAATAAGCAGTAAAGTATGCCCTAGACAGGTAAGTACTAGACAAGTCCATTCTGGGAACAACTTTCAACAAGGCTGATGGAGTCAGATGAAAATTATCTGACAAGCCCAAAATCTATAGGTCTTCTTTCATGATTTTAGCACTTACCAACACAGAGGAAGTTTGAATTCATGCTAAAATCTCTTTCTAAAAACTTACTTTTTTGTAATTTTTCCCATAGTTTTAACTGTTTTGGGCTGTTTTGTACCCTCATGACAATGATGTACATGTAAGTCTTGTTTACCATATCGAAACATTTCACCCTTGTCTTTTTTTTTAACTTGCCACTTACCAGCAAAACTTTGACGAAGACGGATACGCCGGAGTCAGCGAGGAACATGCCCACCTGTTTGACATCTACCCCCTCACCAAAGTGGGCAGGAACACCATGGTTCAGTACCAGGGTCTGGAGCTCCAGCATGGTCACACGTATCACGTCGTTGTCGTGGCAACGGATGAAGCAGCGCAGTGTGCCATGGCCCTGGCTGATGTCACCATTGATACCAGTCCTCCGGTGGAAGGTCGGGTGTTTGTAGGATCACCAGGAGACATGGTAAATTATGAAAAAACATGATAATAACAAAGTTTCATAACTGTTACATTTGATAGACAATTTGCTACAGCTTCAATAAGCACTTTTAATCGTTGTAGTAATTATTAGCTTGAAATCTGTATGTCTCTTACAAGCATCTCCGTTGTAAGGCCACACCAATTTGATTTGATGGTTTTCTGATTTAAAAAAAGATATTCTTAGCTAGAAAAACGTAATAAAAACAAAGCCTGTGATATTTTGATTTTTAAAAATCTGAGAACCAAAAAATATCTCGGTAAAAATCTCATGTGGCAGAATAATGTATTTTCTTTCACCAGAACGTCATGTACGCAGCCATGGCTGACCGGATGGAAGTATTTTGGGAGGGTTACCATGACAACACAAGTGGTATTGCCCAGTTCGAAGTCTCCCTGCTGTCAGGTGGTGACTGCCAATCACGCGGCAATGAACGACGTACCGTTGAGGTTGACTTTGTGCCCGTCTCTGCCAACGAATCGTCCTACATGTTTGTGGACATTGATCTGAAGGTACCTATAGTCTTACTTTTTGTAAGGCACAAAATATGAGAATGATTCTTTTGATTCACAGTCATATTGTTTACCTCTTTTTAGATTCACTTTGCCTTTAATGTTGAAGTAACTGGTGAATCAGGATGAATAGATGCAAGATAAGAAGAATCCAATGTTTATGAAATTTGTAAATTGCAACCTGTGATACACTGGACAGAGCTATCATGTACTCTGAAAGGATTCTTGAAATGGATTTAAACTGTTATTGAGCACCAAGGAGCCAAAGGACATAATATTTTGTGTGAACTAATGTTGCTTTACACAGAAAATCGTAGTTTCACTTTTCTCCATTTCAGCCTGAAACTCCGTACTATGTAACCTTCCGTGCCATCAACCGAGCGGACCTGGTGACAGAGTCCACCACCCCTCCCATCCTGCTGGACCTGCGGGACCCTGTGGCAGGTGACGTCATGGATGGGGTTGACTTCCAAACTGATGCGACTCACCAGAGCTCGTTGACAGAAATGAGAGGTAGGAAACATTTAATATTCCTAAAGACGACATAGTATCCTGTACAGATCTTTGACATACTACACACTACATTTGGCTGAGATGACCGCTTAATATGCTTTATTAGTGGGTACTAGATTTGCCAGATCTCCTCAAGTCAATGGGTACAAAGTGATATTTAAGACGTCCTTCCTGTCCAGCCACATGTCAAAGAAAAGTTAGGCTACAGTTTCTTGATGAAGGTTTAAGCATCTGCTGAAAGAAGACTATCTTGTGTTTGTAATAAAGCTCTTTGGTGTATCAGATAAACAATTTTTTTTAATTGTACAGGTGTGATTATACACCATCCGAGCCCTGTTGGTGACCCCTGTCCCAAGAGACGCTTTCCTATGAACGAAATGCACGACAGCTGGTCTGCTTTACAGACGACAGGACTGTGGGGAGTGTCAGGGAAGAGACGGATTCTGTTTGACCCTGAGCAGGTATGGTTCCTAACTGAAAGTATTTGAAAAGTCCTCGTGTAATTCTCTAATACATTTAGCCTAGCATCATGTCATATAGCTGCACAATCATCTGCAAAATAAATTCTGTACAGCTAAGTGATCAGTTCATGACTTAGTGGCCTTAATCTACATTCATTGTCTGTAATCTGTTGCCCGTTTTCTGTCGCTTGTGGAGAGTTAGCTTAACTCGAAGCATTTGAAATGTCCTGATGCGATTCAGAAATACCTTCCGCCTGGTATCACCTCGTATATAGTTATACATTAAGATTGTACTGATGATAACTGCAAAATGAAAGATGTACAAAAGCCAGGTGATCTGATCATGCCTTTTGCCCTCCAAGTAGAGGTTGATTGGGAAGATTTGATCTTTTTATCATGTGCCCTATTTTCTGTATGCTGGTTGAGAGTTAGCAAAACCAAGAACCACCTGAGTGTTAAACAACCACCTGTTAGCCAACCACCTGTTAACCAGCCACTCATTAACCAACCACCTGTTAGCTGGCCACATGTTAACCACCCACCTGTTAACCAAACACCTGTTAACCAACCTCCTCTAACCAACCACCTGTTAGCCAACTACCTGTCAACCAACCACCCGTTAATCAACCTCCTGATAACTAACCACCCACCTGTTAACCAACATCCTGTTAACCAACCACCTGTTCACCAACCACCTCTTAACCAACCAACTATTAACTTGATAACCCAACCCCTTGTCTTTTTACATTGTGACATGGAGCAGAGGTTACACAATATTAAGATTGAAGAGCTTCTAACTGAACTGCAAAATGAATTCTCTACAGCTAAGTGATTTGTTGATCTCTTTATGTTTTTCATGATGTGTCTTGCCAGCTAATGTTTTAAAAAGACAACAGCCTGTCTGTCTGCCAGACCTGCAATTTGAAATCTTTATAGCTGAGTGACTTCTTTATCTCTTAATGTTTTGACAATGTTTGACAATGTGTCTTGTCAGCTATCATTTGATGAAGACGAGGGCCTGTCAGTCCGCCTGACCCGTGATATTGAGTACGAGAGGATGATGTCAGGAGCCTACTCTACAGAGGTGGATGGGAGCAGAACGGGGCAGTACGAGGTGAGGAAACCTGCAGTAAAAATGCTTACAACAAGAAATAATATCTTATCTTAATGTGTAACATACGAGGGGCGTGCAATTAGTAATGGTCCTGACCCATTTCCCATAGCAGGAGATTAATGAAACTTGGCACAGTTATTAGTCTTTCTCTTCATAGGAATCACCCAGAGTTATGCATTTCTCCCATCGTTTGATGCAGCTCTGGACACCGATTTTGTAGGACACCCCAGGTTGGTCCTCCAACTGATGCCTCATCAATGGCACAAGAGGGACGACCAGGTCTGGGAGCTGTTTCCACAGACTTCCAGCCACGTTTGAATTCAGGATGCCAGTGTTTTACAAGGTCATATGATGGGGCATCATCACCATAAGTTTCATTTATTTCATCAAAAGTCTTCTTTGGTGTGCGTCCTTTCAAATACAAAAACCGGATCACTGCGCGACACTCAACTGGTTCCATTTCACACCTGGTCCATTTCGCACCTGACTAAGTTCAAACACCAGTAAATCAGAAACCACAATTAGTTCAGAGCTGTCTTTTGCAACATAACCCATAGAGATATGAATTATTACACATACAAAATTTCATTTAGATCAGACAACTGGAAGTGGGTCAGGACCATTACTTATTGCACGCCCCTCGTAGTGGGAAATCTTGAGACTTCTGCTTGAATGTGTCATATGTCAGCTCTATATGAAGTTAGAAAGCCCTTAGTCAAATGCTTTCTTCTCATCGTAACATTCACGAATTGCAAAGAATGGATCCCATAATTGAATCCCAGATGTTATCTTCTCACCTGATGGGATGGGACTTTAAACCGTGGTCCACGGTTCATTATACCTGAGGTGAAAAAGAACTGCAAGTAGTTGGCACTCTACATAGCATCTCTCTTCTCTACCAAAAACCAGCGGAACTTTTCATCGAGGACTATGAGCAAGATCACTTTCACACAATATGACAGGCAATTGAGAGGCACCTGTACACATTCATTACATTGGTAAGCTTATTTTTAGTTGCATGTAAAGGACAACCATGTACTAGCTTTGTGAAAAGTTGAGATCAAAATATTGCCCACACAGTAGCATTGTAGTCTCATTAGAAAAACGATTTTGAACTTCATGATTTCTTGTCTGGTGATGCTTTTGAGTTGATGTCTTCTACAGATGGACATCATCGCTGCCAGTGGTGAGCTCCAGGCGGTCACCAGTGTTGTGTTCTGGGACGGACCGGAAGGCACGGTCGGAGATCACAACGAGCTGAGCCTCGATCAAGACGAAGCACTTTTCCCCGGCAGCAGTGAAAACTGCAGCTGTTGCGAGATAGGAGACACTGCCAATGGAACAGCAGATAATGTTACAGGTAGATTACACAAGAATAGAAATGTTGTAGCTTAATAGACTAGAAGACTACATTTTGCAATGAGGTTTGACATAAATCTTAAACATAGGGTCACAGTTCCTATAAATGTACTTCTGTCCATGTTGATTGTCATCTAAAATGAGCAATTTGAAATGACTCCAATTGTTACATATGCCTACCTGCCTCCCTAAGTGCCAACTTTGAAGGCTAAGGACTTGCCCCTTGCTCCTCAAGGTGAGGTTTCTCCATATACTACATGTGCCATGGATGAAATAATCAGATAATTAAGTTTTCACATTTTCTGATAAAGAAAGCTTTATTTTTTCCAGGCGACTGTAACTGCACCTGCACCAGCCCCACAAGTGAACCGCAAACCTCGACTGAAGAGCCGACGAGCACGACTGAGTCCCCACCAGAGTGGACCGTTGAGAAGGATGATGCGGAAGGAGGAACCTCCGGGACAGAACCCAACTCAAACAGCTTATCATACGCTTCCTGTGGACTACAGATCCATCCAGGTAGCCTACAACCTTCTGAACTATGTTGCATCAAATTATGGAGTCAATGATTTAGAGAGATCTGATCACCAAGGCCAATGTATAGAATGATGGAATCTTGTGCATAAGGAAGATACCTAAGCTATGCTTTCTAAAACTATTTAAAAGAACTTCAATAGAAACATTTAGAGGCTTCTTATACATTCTAGCATATGTCTTACTTGTTTTGTTGGGATATCAAATACATTGCGTTTAGGCCTAGCGCCTGCAGTTGCCGTTGGTAGTCAAGTAACTGGAAAATGACATAATACCTTCTATGGTGACAAACTACCCATAATAGGCAATTCTAAACAGAGATCATTCCATGTTTCTCTATCATGTTTCAGAAACTGCGGACAGCCCCAGCTACGCCGGACTGTGGTGCCGGTTTGCGAACGGGACAGAATCAGAACAGGGAGAAACTGTGCAGCTGGACTTCGACCCGTCAGCTGCCTGGCACAAGTACACCTTACAGTTCATGGAGGAGAAGATCTTTGCTACCAAGGTCGGTCAACAATTATCAAGAGTAGGCCATACCCAAACATAAGTCCTTATTGTTAGCAGTATAGATCACTGTGGTCACCGCTATTTGGAAATAGTAGAGAAATACACTACTCCTGGTGTTTCCTGACTTTCAACAGTGATGGTTTTGTAAAGGCAATAGGTACCATAGGTATTACAAATGTATATCTCCATATTTTTATGGCTATCAGTCCATCTTGAGTGACCTAGTCTCACAAGAGTGCGAGACTAGGTCAAGACTTGCATGGATCTTCTGCCCCAGCAGTTACCCCGCCTCCTTGTGGAGAAGGAGTTAGTAGGACTTGGGCAGCTCCCAACTCTCTCTAAATGCCCTTTTTGAATGTTTAATTATTACACTATATGCAAAACCTGCAACTTAAACCAATCAGCAACTTAAATTCCTAATATTAATGCACTAAAGTCTTCATTAACATTGACAAACAGATAATTTATTCAATCTTATCTCCCATACACCCCCAGGTGGACAGATCTGTGCAATTGTACGTCGACGGCCAGTTTAAGGCAGTCCTGACTGGAATCCCCACCCTGAGCCAGACAACCAAGTTGACTCTAAGTGCCTGGAACAAGCACGACAGGATTCCTGAGTTAGTGGACCCGTTCGAACCGCCAACAACGACTGCCTATTTCCGTTCTGTCAGGTATATATCATGACAATAGTGACTGATATACGTTTGAGCAAAGGAAAACTGTTAATGGCACCTTTTCCTGTCAGAATACACCAGGTGCCCTGGTCCAATTAAGTACATCAACAGAGAAACAGTTAAAAAGCATCCTTGATTTTGAAAGACAGTATTCTTCTTTCATTGGAAAAGATTTAGTAAACAAAGACAGTCTTTAAAAAGTCAATAAAAAGTTTTTAAAAAAAGGCAGTGAGTCTTTTTTCTATGAGACAGAGTGTTCTTGCCACTTTTTCCGGCCTGTTTTCTTCACACTAAATGACTTAGGATGAAGTTACCCAACATCTATCACCTTCCTCAGGGTGATAATGCACTGTGTCGCTATGTCAGGGTTCTAGCTAGTGCATTTTGGCGTAGTGGGCCCCTACGCTAAAATTTGTGACCACTACGCTAAAATACGGGCCACTACGCTAATTTTTCACTAGTGTAGTGGTGCTTTGCTATCATTTGCTTGTTCAATAATGTCTATTCAATGTCTGAACAATGAAAAATGATGATATGCCATTCAAAACTGACCAAAAAATCCTTCAAATTACTTAACTTTTAACTCTACATTGTCAAAATCTCACCGCGGAGGGGCCAAGACCCCCCTTCCACACCAATCTCCTGATTGGTCGCTTCGCTACCATACCATTCCCACTACGCTAAATTGAAATCCTGGCTAGAACCCTGCTATGTTGCTCGTGCAAATGATGTGGACTCCCAAACATGCCACTTCTTGTAATATTACTCACTGATTATTTATTGACGTGACAATTAATCTGACTGTGGTTCTTTCCCAGTCTTCCCCCAGACTCCACCAGCCTGTGTTTACACGGGCAGCCGTTCAGGAATGGTGACCACGCTGTGGTGAGGTTCGAGGCCGGGGTTGGTTCGGCTAAACTGCTGGATGATGTTGCTCCTTTCAGAGAGGTAAATTAAATGCATTCCTACATTTTAGGATAACATTGAATAAGAATAACACAAATTTATGATTGCCTTACAGTTAGCTTTTATATCAACTACAAGGTTTTCAAACTACACCACATCAGTGTCCATGAGTATAATATGTTAGACGCTAACATGGCGATATCTCAATACAGTATACTACTATTATTAAAAAAAAAGCTACTACTACTACTCATCAATACCGTTAATTAGTATACTCTACTTACTAGTAGTATTATGTAGAAGCTATAATATATTCTGTATAAAAAGGGTGACTTTTAAAACAGGCTTTTACATTTTGTGCAACATATACTAGTACAGTATTAGGCTTTTATTTTAACTCTCAAATGTTGACTTATTTCCCCGTAGGTTGCTAAGCCATGTATCCCGTGCTCTGCAAGGTGTGATGTGCTCGGCTGTGACGCAGATTGTGACGCAGACGAGACATACGTACATCAGGTCCTCCTCACGGGGCTCGATCTGTCTCCTGTGTTAGTACAGAACTCCAACTCCTCTGCTAACACTACCGTACAGGCTGTGTACTATCTCACCATCAGGGCAGTGGCTGGTAAGTCATTTTTCAATGATGTTGCATTTTTGTCAAACATTTCACACTTATTGAGCTTATCACTCAGCACGTTGCCTAAATACTTAGTTTGATAAGTACTGTACATTCAATTACAGTAATACATGATCATTGAAGTTTTACACATTTACAGAAATACTGCCAGTTCAGTAGAAAAGCCATATCTGGGAAGTGGAAACTCTTTCTTGGCAGATCTGTTATGTCTAGCTGGTGCATTCCAAGAGCGCACAGTTCAACTGTTGAAAATTTCATAATACAATATGACAGTGCACATGTCCCCACATTTTGCTTAAGCAAGAAAAGATTCTTAAGGCAGCAAAACAGACTTTAATAGAAACTGTTCCTTCCTGTCTGTAGCCACCACGCATCAACATATGATGTAAGCAAACGATTGATTGATTGATTGATTGATTGATTGATTGTTCCTTACTGGTGTTTCTGTGATCCCCAGGCTCCGGCAGAGCGGCCATCGCGTCATCCAACGGGATCTACATCGACGTGACGTCACCGGTCATAGAGAGCCTGTTCCACGTGGATCTGTCCTGGTCACGTGACGAGCCCACCCGCTACCAGGGGGACAACAGCTCCATCGCTGTGTACTGGGAGGGGTATGACAAGGAGAGTGAGGTAAGGTAACATTTGTACCTTATCATACTTAACAAGTCTTCATAAAACCACACCATACCATACCATACTATACCACGTGGATCTGTCCTGGTCACGTGACGAGCCCACCCGCTACCAGGGGGACAACAGCTCCATCGCCGTGTACTGGGAGGGCTACGACAAGGAGAGCGAGGTAAGATCAAATGTACACCTTACCGTACCATATCATTATACAAGTCTTCATGAAACCACACCATACCATACCATACTATAGCTATACTATATCATACTTACTAAAGGCCCACCCGAAACCAGGGAGACAACAGCTCCATCGCTGTGTACTGGGAAGGGTATGACAAGGAGAGTGAGGTAAGATAACATTTGTATCTTACCGTACCATATCATACTTAACAAGTCTTCATGAAACCACACCATACCATACCATACTATACCATACCACGTGGATCTGTCCTGGTCACGTGACGAGCCTACCCGCTACCAGGGGGACAACAGCTCCATCGCTGTGTACTGGGAGGGATACGACAAAGAGAGAGAGGTACAGTACAGTGTGCAATATCTATCGCTAGAAATCCCTCCAATGATTGAATATAAAAGACCATTTTCATCACATGCACCCTTGTATTAAGTAGATTAGTCTTATAGAACTGTTATGTATCAGTAGATGCCATGCTTTGTACCTTGTGCAATTGTTGTGCAATAAAGTTACTTTTATCATAAATATTTGTACCTTATTGTACCATATCTGGCCTATACCATACCGTCCTAGTGATGAAAGAAATGGTAATTTTTGCCAGTTTGGCACACTTAGTCTAGGTATAACTTCAAAGGGCAATGTCATAATTTTTACTCTTCCAAATGGACCACTGGCATTGGTGGCGAATGGGTACTACCCTGGGTGTCAGGCCCAGAAACCAGAGATCTTTGGTTGTAATCTCCTGGCATGTGCCGTTTTACCCTTGAGAAAGGTACTTTACAAGATTATCCTCACTCCACCTGGTTGTACAACTCAGAGTATCTGACTTTGGTTGTTCCAACAAGGTATTGATTATGTCATACATTTTTCTTGACAATCTGGCGTCAGGCAGTGAATTTGTTTTATGGGATTTCTTTTTATTACAAGGGAGCAAACTTTCTTAGAACTTTCCATTTGTGTTTTATCAGGCGTCATATACTCTGTTACATACAGATATCAATTGGAAATGTATCTGAAATACAACTCTTATTTGCAGGTCGTGGAGTGCCAATGGGCGATAGGAACAAGCCCTGGAGAAACAGACATCCAAAACTTCACATCAGTTGGTCCGGATCAAAACTTAGTCTACAGCGACGAGTTAGAGGGAAAACTCAGCAACAAGCAGACTTATTACGTCACTGTGAGACTGGTCAATGGTGCTGGTCTGGTCAGCGAGAAAATTACAAGTGGTCAGTATTGATATTCGAATATGTCAATGTTTTGTTACCTACAGTTATTGTATATGTCTCGAGTGTTGAAAAATCTTATGTAATATGTTATATCAAATACATGCACACATGAGCACTCACCCACTCAAAACAATATCTGTCCCTGGTAAATACCTAAAGATGAATATAACTTAACCCGACTGAGTACAGATGAGGTAATTTCTCCTATAACATACTTCTTAATAAAGTTTCTCCATCTGTTTAACCATCCTAAATCATCTTCTGGGTCTGTTCCAATGTGATTGAAAAGAGTAGGGATCCATTCTAGTGTGAGTGGTTCCATACCTACGGTCTATGGCCGCACCTGGGCCATTTACTGACATGTTGAGGTCACCTGAGTAAGCGCCAAATTGCAGCTGCTCCAGATCCTTGCAGCAGCCATATATATAGATGTCACCTTAGTGGTGCAAATTGCAGCCAATCCAGACCCTTGCAATTTAGCCCTACCTATTGTAAGCTCCTCACAATTCAGCCCCTCGCTGCACAGAGAGAGTAGCTGGCCCACCCAATAACAACAACAGTAACTTGTAACCTGTTGCAGTTGCACCTAAAAGGGCCAACCCTAATGCTTTAATACGGTTCTGTACAGGGGTGACGGTACTGCTGGACCCACCTGACACCAGTAGCAGCAACACGACCACATCCTGTGAGCAGACAGTGGAGAAAAGTTCCACACTGAGAGGCATGGACGTGGATCTGTGTGGAGACCAGGAGAAGATTGACATCGCCTGGACAAGAGTGGAGGACAACTCTGTCAACAATTATAGTAAGTTTTCTTGATCTTGCAACCTTACATTGCCCAATTGCAGAATATCTCATAATCATGAAATCTTCTTGTCCTTGAATTTTTTTTAATGTTGTACTGTGTTTTGAACTACATTCAATTTGTAAAGAATCAACACTGTTCAGGGATGCACTTGTCTGCCATTGTCTGCCTTGTTGATTGTATTTTAAGAAAGATAAAGAGTCTGACATACATTTATGCCCAGAGCACACTCAATCAGAACTGTTCAACAACTTGTTAACTTCATGCATTGATCTCTTCTTATCTTTATTGTTAAAGTTACTAGTAAGTCCTCCACAATACCTTTTACAGTGAATACTAATCACTGAGTAGGATACCATAAAGTACGGTTATGAACATCTACTTGGCACAATGGACAAAATTATTTGTAATCCTTTTTATGAACATACACATTAGCCTCAGGGTATCCAGCCATATTATAGCTCCCGAGTCTCTTCTCTTGCAAAGGACAGAAGAGACTTGGGAGCTATAATATGGCTGGATACCAGGCTAGCTTTGTATGCCTTCTAATCATTTTGACGTACACTTGTGTTGCCTGCATATGTAGAACTCATTCCAGTCTCTTTTTCCTCTCCTAAGTTTCATCTTGGCTTTATCTTAACAGGCAAATCCAACGATAATTTAACGATCCGACGATAGTTTAGTTGATAAGAATTTGCTCTACGTATGTTAAAATTTTGTCTTTCTCACAGTGTTCAGTGTGGGAACCTCAGAGGACAGCTCTAGTGACATCATACCCCAGACACAGGTCGGGTATAACGAGTCGGGCTGGGTGCAGGTGCTCGAGGGCGAGATGTCGTTTGGCAGGTCAAAGGTCAACATTTCGGACCTGCGCAGTCGTTCAGATGAGCCGAGTGTGAAGACGCACCATATGTTCCAGATGGAGCCTGGCAGGTGAAAGAACTTTTTGTTTGTTTGTTTGTTTGTTCTTTCCTTATGATAACTTAGCCTCCATAGCAGGCTCTCTACTAATAGGCATTTTTCCGTCTTTTTTGGGGGGGCCCATAATACACTTTTGCTGGCTGGTTTTTGTACTGGGTTGCTTGACTGCCGGCTAATGATAACTGAGGCTTTGACGTCTTTATAGGGGATTTGTAGAATGAACTACAAACTGTTTTATTTTTACAGGACGTTGTTCACAAGACTGACTGCTTGCCATGCCGGTCACAAATGTGCAGACATTACTGTAAAGAAACGAACAATACTGAGTAAGTGCCGAAAGACTCTTTTTGACCATTTTTAAAGTTAAGAATTTCCCATACATAATTTGACATGAATTGGCATTGCGTTTCATGCTCGTGATACAAAAGGCAGATGCAAATCTGCATCCTTAGTCAAATATCATAAACTTCAATCTACTTGTGATTGTGTAAACGACAGATAGTACTTTCTCTCAAATGGTCCAGAAAACTTACATGCTTTTTCTTCTAAACAAAGCCCTGGCATAGATTATATATAAACATTAGTTTAACAACTAGGAATTTATTTCCCATCACTAACTATCGCCATGTGACACTTTAGGACCCCAGGACAGGTTATTGACTTTCAGGAATGGATCAACTGAAGTCATAGAGCTGGTACATGGGGATGGATCCGTGAATGCGTCCATCATCATAGCAAAATCTCAAGGTAATTTTTTCTTCATGCAAAATCAGTTCTATGTTCACCTGTGTGTGGATGGTGTTCAGCACCAGGGACAGGCATGTTTACCAGTGTGTGGATGGTGTTCAGCACCAGGGAAGGTGCGTTTACCTGTGTGTGGATGGTGTTCGGCACTGGGGACAGGCGTGTTTACCTGTGTGTGGATGGTGTTCAGCACCATGGACAGGTGCGTTTACCTGTGTGTGGATGGTGTTCAGCACCAGGGACAGGTGCGTTTACCTGTGTGCGTGGATGGTGTTCAGCACTGGGGACAGACGTATTACCTGTGTGTGGATGGTGTTCAGCACCAGGGACAGATGTGTTTGTGTATTCGTGGATGATGTTCTTTGGTAGAATTTTGCCACATAATCAAACTTTTAAGTCCTACTTTGCTATCAATACCTACTAGATTGTTTTTATTGTCCTCTGCATTTTGTATTTTCCATGCGTGCCTTTCCTACACCTACAATACCCTACAACAGGGTCTGAGACTGCATAACTTAGAGAATTGCAGAAACTAGATTGTTGTAACTATTCACATTTCACGTTTGCCTTTGTTGGAAGAGCTTCAGTCAAAGCTGTAAGTGCACGATACCTTTGCTCCAATACCTGTTGTATTCATTGAACTGTTTTGTTTCAGACCAGGACACAGGTGGGTTTAAGTCTGGAGCTGTCGCAGCCGGTGTCCTGACTGACCGTGACGTCACTATGACGTACACTTCCGGTAAACCTTACATCTCCAACCCTGCCTTCACCATGCACCAGACGGACAGGTTCCTCAAAAACAGGTAGGATTTGTGGTGTGGTGTTGTTGAGAGGTAATGTAGTTGCATATTGCATGTCAGCACGTCTGGAAAGAGAGGGTGGACTTATTCAGGTGAAGTCATCAAAAATTATGATCATGCATATCAGCATGTCATCAAGCAAAGAAAGCTACATATAATCATTAGGGACAAGTGTTTTGCCTCTGTGTATGTGTGTGTGTGTGTGTGGATGGTGTTCAGCACCAAGGACAGGTATGTATGTTTGTGAGTGTGGATTGTGTTCAGGATAAGGGACAGGTGTGTTTTCCTGTGTGTAGATGCTGTTCAGAACCAAGGACAGGTATGTATGTGTGTGAGTGTTAATGGTGTTCGGGTGTTTTACCTATGTGTAGATGGTGTTCAGCACCAAAGACAGGTCTGTGTGTGGATGGTTGTGTGTGTGTGTGTGTGTGTGTGTGTGTGTGTATGTTTGGAAGATGTTCAGCACCAACACCAAGGATAGGCGTCTTTGCACTTTTGATGTTGTGTAGTACAAAGGATGTGTTCACACCTGCTCTGATAATGCCATCAAATAGAAAGATTTGATTAATTTTTCAATGTTTGTTGAACAGAGTTCGAAAAGCGTACGGCCAGTCGTTCTTCCTGGCGTCCATTGGAGGTGACGAGGTTGATGCACCGTTAACAGTCACTGCGCATTTCAATGACTCAGCACTTCTGAGAGATGAGTTACCAAGAGTGGTGTTCTGGGAACCAGGTAAATATGTCTTCTGAATAGAGTGAGATCCTTTATACAGTTCTGTATACAATAAATACAATTCATGCCCCGGAGAGGAGATAGAGATAGGCGCCGCCAGGGGACTAAAATGCCTATTGATACAGCACAACATGTTGTGCTGCCTCTACGGCTAACTAATCAGCCTACGGCTGATTAAAAGGCTATGGGACGAACGAACGATACAGTAGAAGCCGCTTAATTGCACACACCATTTGCCAGTGCATTTCGTTCAATTATCCGAATGGTGCAATAAAGCGAAGTTATCCAGCTGTGCCACACCACCACGGGATTTGGGGATTTTGTGCAATTAACAGAATTGTGCAATTATCCGTTGTGCAATTAAGTGGCTTCTACTGTATTTCGAAATATGCAAACTGCACATGCACAAGACAACTGTTATTCAAGCAACTGGATATGATTTTGAAAACTGGCACATGTTTTCGGAAGCATCCACTATCTTTTGTCAGGGACACTGAGCAAGGTCTGTTGATATACAGATTTTACATATCCAGTTGTTTGAGTTACTGTGATCTTAAGTATCTTATTACTAGAATGTATAACCTTCACTTTATGCAAAATGTAATCTTTGCTGAAAGTAAAGCTGTGGTAGGTATGCTTTGTGTAGGGAACCAGTTCAGGAGTATACAATACAATTTCATTTTTTTTGTTTCTTGAAACAATCACTCTCCTAAAATTGGTGAATGCCATTTCACATAATGTCTTTTACTCATTCACATCTTCCTTGTACTGCATGTAATATACTGCTGTAATGAATTGAATTCATGGTCAATTTACCCTTACCATTGCACACAGAGTCTGAAATTTGGAAGGACGTCCATGGCACCTGCACAGACAGTACTGAAGCTGCAGATTACAACTGGGATGAAGGAACGTTCACTGTCAAGGTAAGCAGTGGATGGCAGTATCAATTCAGTACTGTCAGATGTTTGAATACTAGAAATAAGAAGAAACTTTCTGCCAGACAAGCTGACACTACATATCAGGCTAAATGAAAGTTCTAAATGCTCCAGATGTCTTACTGGGGGATGAATGCAGTTCAAAAGATGTCAGTTAGCTTGAGGAATGAGTGTACTGTACTTTATGATTTATTACCTGTTATGTAAATGTTCTTCTCTCTTCAGCTTTGCTCCACCACAGCTGCACGCACCCACCGTAGCCGCCGCAGCAAGCAGCGCTACTTCTCCGGCTCGGCACAGTTCGCTGTTGTCATCATTAACGGCACCTTCCAGAACAAACCACCCTTATCATTGTGAAACATAAGATTAACCGAAATTATCTCTCTCTCCCTCCTCAGCTCTGCACCACCTCCAAATCATTTTGAACAGATTGATGCAGTTCCATAAAATGGGAACAAAATTGTAGTGCACTTGGCTGAATGTGGAAGTAAGCATGTCTTTTGTTAAGATTTATTACTTAAATGATATTAAATTTCTTTTTCCCCTCAGCTCTGCTCCACCACAGCGGCACAAACCCACCGCAGCCTCCTCAGTGAGCAGCGCTACTTCTCAGGCACTTCCCAGTTCGCTGTTGTCATCATTAACAGAACCTTCCAGAACCATCCACCCTTATCATTGTGAAACATAAGATTAACCGAAATTATCTCTCTCCCCCTCAGCTCTGCTCCACCACAGCAACACAAGCCCGCCGTAGCCGCCGCAGCAAACAGCGCTACTTCTCAGGCACGTCACAGTTCGCTGTTGTCATCATTAACAGAACCTTCCAGAACCATCCACCCTTATCATTGTGAAACATAACATTAATCGAAATTATCTCTCTCCCTTTAGCTCTGCTCCACCCACAAATCATTTTGAACAGATTGATGCAGTTCCATTAAATGGGAACAAAATTGTAGTGCACTCGGCTGAATGTGGAAGTAAGCATGTCTTTTGTTAAGATTTATTACTTAAATGATGTTAAATTTCTTTTTCCCTTAGCTCTGCTCCACCACAGGGACACGCAGCCGTCGCAGCGAGCAGCGCTACTTCTCAGGCTCGTCACAGTTCGCTGTCGTCATCATTAACGGCACCTTCCAGAACAAACCACCCTTATCATTGTGAAACATAAGATTAACCGAAATTATCTCTCTCCCCCTCAGCTCTGCTCCACCACAGCAACACAAGCCCGCCGTAGCCGCCGCAGCAAACAGCGCTACTTCTCAGGCACGTCACAGTTCGCTGTTGTCATCATCAACGGAACCTTCCAGAACGGACCCCCCGTGCTGCTGTCCCCACTGCGCATGTCCATGGGCGAGGATGAGGGAACTCTGACCGCTCAGCTCGTCGCTAAAGACCCGGAGGATGATGACTTGGTCTTCCGGCTAAATGAGCAACAGGTAAATGCTTGAATGTCTTTATCATTCTATTTATCTTTTGTTCTATTTCACTTGTCTGGTTTTGAATGATGACTTTGTTTTCTGGCTGAACACCTGGTATTTTATCTTGTTTTCACTACCTTTGCCATTTGTGTACGCATGCATGCGTCTGTCTGTGTGTCAACATGATAACTCAAAAAGGCCAGTGTGGATTGTCTTTACATTGGCTGATAAGTCCTCAAACTTTTCTTTACTCTCTCCTGTTGTGTCTAGATTTAGTCCAGCTTATCAATATACTTAACAACAGTCGGCTCCTGTTTCCTAATGCCTTCTGATTGCCTGGTGTTTTTTCATGAAGGGTCAACATAAGCATAGACAGCATGGTTACAGCTAATTGGCTATTCAACAAAGTAGCATGTATATTAGATAATTCTCAAATGGTGTATATTAATAATTCTCGTCTCATGGCTCAAACCATTTTTTTATTCTTTCTCAGGAGGACTTGGGTGATCTGGTTGAATTGGACGAACAGGGCACGCTGCGGTACAAACCAGCCCTGGACTTCTCAGGCTCCAGAGAAATCCCTATCACCATCTCCGAGTCACGTGACGACGGCAACCCTCTACTCTCCACCTCCCTGACGATCGTCATAGATGTCACGGATGAAAACGACACTCCGCAGCCGTTTGTGGTCCATGATGGAGAAGAGAAGCTGCAGGGAGCAGGAATCCTCCACCTGACGGTGGAAGAAAACCATCCTGAGAACGTCGACTTCGAGGTGCTGAGGTTCGTTGCAGGTTCCTTCGACGTTGATGCTTACGATGCGCTGACACTGCACATCAAGGCACCTTCCAATGGAACTATTGAAGTCGGGAAACATGTGAAGGAAATCGCATTCAAAGAACCGAACTGTTCGATGTCTGCGGATGCGAAGAGAAGTGAGTGGGCGGACGTCTTCAACAAGTCTTGGGCGGGTCCTACCATCCCCTACCCGTGTGAGATAGTACTCCCACACGCACCGGATCTCCTGAACTGGGTCGTTGCCGCTGTGACCTACACTCCAGACCAATACTTCTTCGGAGAGGATACGGTGAAGTTCTACGCTGAAGATGCGTCCGGGGCGATGTCCAAGCTCGTAACTGTAGTCATCCATGTTCTGGAAAACCCTTGCCTGAATGGAGGAAGGTGCGTCGGACCTGAAAGCGATCCTGAATGCCAACACCAGTCGCGCAGTGACGGTTTCCACGACTACACATGCAACTGCCCGGTGGGATTTGAGGGGAGGCACTGTGAGATCAACCCAAACGACTGCATGCCCGACCCGTGTCCGAAGAACTACACCTGCATCGACCTGGTAATAGTATAGAAGATGTTGAACAGCATTGTGTAGTAGAATTGTAGATTATACAACAAACAGAGACCTGAACTTTATAGACTGATAAAACCTATGTTTCCCAATTTCATGCACCTAAGTAACACAGACAAATTCATATTCCTAATAAATTTGATCAAACCTTAGATTGTAAAACATATCTATTCCTACAATTTGAAAGAAGTGAGAAGAATTAAGTCGAATTCACTTATTTAGTAGAATATGATTCTTGTGTTTGTTGACATTGTATATATTTCATGTATCTGTCAACTATTCTTTTGTTGCGACCTGTACTTAACCCTGTGGGTATATATACATGTAAATGTACAATAAAGGTCTTCATTCATTCATTGACCAGGTGAATGGTTACGTCTGTCACTGTGAGCCGGGTTGGCCCTGTAATGGCCTGACGCTAGGAGAGATTGTGGGGATCACAGTCGGCTGTCTGGTTGCTCTGATCATCCTCATCGTCATCTTCAAGCTGTGGATGAAGAGGCGGGCAGAGGCACGTAAAGTCTTGGACAGCCCGTAAGTACATGTACAATTTCTTTTCAGTGAGCATCCCGTATGAAAGTATATCTATTTTGGCTATGGGTTAATAAATTTCCTCAGCACAGCGCTACCAAAGTGGGTTGAATCATGTGAAGACAATTAGTACACATTTGACGGTGACGTGACTGTCATAGTGTTGCTCTCTACCCCAGTTGCACTTTGGGTCCTTAAACCTCTTTCTATAGGTCATTTAGGCATATGAAATCTGAAGTACTGGAGCTCTTCTTATCTAGAATTATATGTTTTGTACCATGTATGTATAATAATATTATTATTATTATTTCTTTATTTCAGGCACTACAGGCCCATAACAATACAATCAATTAAAAACCGGGAGACATATTGTAGGCATCCTTCCATCTTTCCAGATGATGGTAGCACTCTCTCCTTGAAATTAGGGCGGTTGACAGCGTCGACATATATATACATATAAATACAGAGTGGGTAGAACTGGATGATACAAAAGATATGTACAAAAAGAAGGCATTAGTGCTTGTAGACCAGGTCGACATAGTGATGCCAATAGTTGGAGAGATTGAACAGGTCGGAATGAATTGTGAGCCTAATGATCTCAATGTTTGAGTTGAAAAGGCGAGTTACAAAAGAGTGAGTCAATTTCCTTCTCCGGGCATCAAGGGTGTCTACCCCCATGGACACAAACATCAGACTGGCACTTTCGTATTTTCCATATGAAAACAGGATTCTGAAGGCGTTATTGTAAGCCGTACGTAGCTTGCGAATAGTACCCAGAGTGTATTGTGTCCACAGCTGGGCGCAATACATAGAAGAACAATACGCATTGAATAAAGTACGCTTAACTTCAGTAGAGGCGAACTTGAATTTGCTGACCAGGGAATTAGCTCTGGTGTAAAAACCTCTGATGTGAGCTCTTATAGTCTCGTCATCAGACAGGTTTGAAGGGATCTGGTTGCCCAGATAGTTGACGGATGAAACATACTTCAAGTCTGTACCATAAAGCCTTACTGAGGGGGGCGTACATTTCAGTCTGAATCTATCACAAGGGAAGTACATACAGTGGCTCTTCTTTTCACTGAAGAGAATATCATTATCATAGCCAAAGCTTTCACAAATGGAAATGAGTTTTTGCAAACCTTTAGCGGAAGGACTGATTACACATAAGTCATCTGCATACAAAAAATGATTCACTATAGTATTACCAATGTAGCAGCCAACGCCACTCGAGTTCAGCTCAACACTAAGGTCAGACATGTATACATTAAAGAGAAAGGGAGACAAAAGGCTTCCCTGTGGTACACCGTTACTTGCAGTAAAATAATCAGAGAGGGTATTGCCCCATCGTACACTGAAAGACAAGGTATTATACCATGCTACAAGGAGCCGCACTAGGTACAGTGGTACATCCCTATCAATCAGTTTTTTAAAGAGTGACCAATGATTGACTCTGTCGAACGCCTTTGTGGCGTCGAGGAAACATACAAATACTGGTGAGCCACGTTTTTGATAATATCGAATTATTTCTTTCAACGCAAACACACACATATGTGACACTTCATAGATTTATTAGGACTTTAAATGATGTGCTCTATATCGTTGTTATAGTTCATATGACCCTTACCTTCTCTCTCATGACCTCAATTAAATGAAAAGCGGCCTGCATCCTGAGTGGAACTTCTCATGAATAAAGATTCAAACAAACAAGCAAACCCTTGATGCAAACTGTTCTATCGATAGGCCTTGATAATTTGTGACCATCCGAGCTTGCTTCAACTGATGTATTATAAGGTTTTATCTATTGAGGCAAACATCCCACTTTTGATACAGTACTTCAATATTGAATTTCTTTTATTCAAATTTCAGGGCAGGAAGCCGCGTTAATCTTCAGGGTCCGCTAACCGTGCCTCCGGGAGCGTTCC
Organism: Branchiostoma floridae x Branchiostoma belcheri; assembly: GCA_019207045.1. Taxonomy (NCBI): domain Eukaryota; kingdom Metazoa; phylum Chordata; class Leptocardii; order Amphioxiformes; family Branchiostomatidae; genus Branchiostoma; species Branchiostoma floridae x Branchiostoma belcheri. The sequence goes on along the minus strand of CM033037.1, from coordinate 3,893,774 downwards.
TGAACCCGGCATATGAAACCATGAACATGTCGGACGGGAGGATGAACTTCAACAACGTGAGGAAGGTCTGGAATGAGGTGGAGGAGGTGCAGTTCCGTCACGTGGTGAGCAAGTCATGACATGTGTAATGCGTAGTCCAGTGGTTAGCGGTCCTGCCTCTGGTACTAGAGGTCGTGAGTTTGATTCCAGCTGTGTTGCTCACCTGACATGCACGCTACCGGAAAGGGTTGCAGTCCTTAGGACAGGAGGTTAAATTGTGGTCCACTATTCATTGTCTCAGCCATCGAGAGATTGTGTAAACACAGGCTAGTGTATGTCCTGATGCAATTTCCTTGTACATACTAGTAGGCCAATATATCTCTAACGCTCTACTGAAAGAAAAACGCATTATTTCTGACACAAACATCATTAATGCTAACTTTGCGACTAAAAGGACAACATGGCTGGAATTCAGGCCAGCAGAGAGGGTGAAATTCTTTTAAATTAGTTCTGTGACCATTAATATTATTCTCTGAATTGCATTCTTGCATTCCAGGATTTTGACAAGGCACCGAATGCAAATTCAAAGAAGTTGGAGCCACTGCTCCATCAACAGCTGCTCCCCCCAGCGGCTCCATCCAGAACTGCAGCAGATGACTCTGAAGACTGGGACGAGGTGGAGGAGGTGCAATTCCGCCATGTGGTGAGCATGTGTTATTTCTACCTACCTGCCTAATCCTCTTCGCTCCCTTTGGTGGAGCATAAGGCACTGACGAACTTCCTCCTGTCCTAATCCTACCTTGGGCCATCCATTTGATCTCATGCCACTGACCTGTCTTACGTACTGCCTTCGTCTCCCCTTCTACAGTCTTTCTCCAGGTCCCTAGAGGCCTGCATCTCTTCCGCTTCCATTGAGGAGTCCATTTGAGGGCGACATAAGGGTGTCTGTTTTTATGCATACGCAGAATGTGTCCCAACCATTTCCAGTGTCTGCGTCTTATCTCATCTACAATGTTGGGAATACCTGTACACTCAGAAACTTCTTTGTTGGAGACTCTCTGCTCCCATCGTATATCGTACATGTGTTATTTCTAGCCTGACTAAAATTGCGCTCCTACAAAATGTAGAAGCCGGCCTACAGTTGTCATTAACTCCAGCCAGCGAGAGATTGTGTAAACACAGGCTAGTGTATGTCCTGATGCAATTTTCCTATAACTACATAGGCCAATATATCTCTAACGCTCTTCTGAAAGAAAAACGCATTATTTCTGACACAAACATTATTAATGCTAACTTAGCGACTAAAAGGACAACATGGCTGGAATTCAGGCCAGCAGAGAGGGTGAAATTCTTTGAAGTTAGTTATGTGAGCATTCATATTATTCTCTGAATTCTTGCGCTCCAGGGACTTGACAAGGAGGCAGCACCGAATGCGAATTCAAAGAAGATGGAGCCGCAACTGCAGCTGCTCCAGCAACTGGTGCTCCCCCCAGCAGCTACAGGCAAAACTGCACCAGATGACTCTGAAGACTTCGGGTCTTTTTACAGCCTGCCCGGAAGTGTCACCTCTGAGACAGACGGCTGAAGGACTTTTTTGTCCTTTGTGAAATGACTGGAGATTTCTATCATGTCTTGCAGATTTTATTCAGTGATTTTCTTTTCAAAAACAAGAACAAATGTTTTAAGATTTTTTATAACGTAGATGGCATTAAATTAGTTTGCTTGAGTGGACATTATCATATAGATTCTGAAGCCAGAATTTGATTGAACTGTTTGCGAAAATTTGTGTGTTAACTACATCATTTCTAGACGATTAAGATTAAATATACATTCCTTTGTATCAATGCACCTGTGCCTAGAGAGCTGGTTAACTTAGCTTCATTTCAGCTGGAGAAGTGAGAACATTATGACTGATTCTGTGCAAGAAAGCTTTTGTAGGTAAACAACCTTGATGTTCATCTCTACAGATGTTTTGATAAAATATCTGATGTTGTCAAAATCTGTAGAGAAAAGCAAAGTACATATTCTTCTGTACCAAAGAATAATACATTAGAATTGATCATGATTTACTGGTTTTTGCCATACTATACTTGCACTGTTCTGCACTTATAGTGCTAGTTCGTAGTATTGTAAACTCAGCAGTAACTTACATACAGTACTCAAGCTATGGACTTTCATACGTTACAAGAAATGCAGCTACAGTTGAAGTCATGTACGAGCTGTATCCAATTCTGAATAAATCACTCTTGCTTTGGTGTGTCTGCACAACTTCAACCGCTGCTCTTACGTGTGTCAACGACTTTTACTTAAGACTGCTATACAGTGTTTTATCCTGGGCTATTAGTATATATTCTTTAAGACATGCTGATATACTGTAACTTTTATGACATTACAGTGGATTGTTTTTTATGGGAACCTGTTACAAAATAAGTTAATGTGCTTTATATATGGAGCTGGGAATCAATCCTCCGCATTTCCGCAGCACAGTAGCACGCACGAAGTTTTCTTTTTTAAGAGATCTTATCCAGGCACAAATACTCGTGGTTGAGAAGCATGTCTCAAAAGCACTGACTACAGGAAAATCCAACCGCCGCCCCAAAGTGCAACCGCCGCCCCAAAGTGCAACCGCCGCCCCAAAGTGCAACCGCCGCCCCAAAGTGCAACCGCCGCCCCAAAGTCCAACCGCCGCCCCAAAGTCCAACCGCCGCCCCAAAGTCCAACCGCCGCCCCAAAGTCCAACCGCCGCCCCAAAGTCCAACCGCCGCCCCAAAGTGCAACCGCCGCCCCAAAGTGCAACCGCCGCCCCAAAGTCCAACCGCCGCCCCAAAGTCCAACCGCCGCCCCAAAGTCCAACCGCCGCCCCAAAGTCCAACCGCCGCCCCAAAGTCCAACCGCCGCCCCAAAGTCCAACCGCCGCCCCAAAGTGCAACCGCCGCCCCAAAGTGCAACCGCCGCCCCAAAGTCCAACCGCCGCCCCAAAGTCCAACCGCCGCCCCAAAGTCCAACCGCCGCCCCAAAGTCCAACCGCCGCCCCAAAGTCCAACCGCCGCCCCAAAGTCCAACCGCCGCCCCAAAGTCCAACCGCCGCCCCAAAGTCCAACCGCCGCCCCAAAGTCCAACCGCCGCCCCAAAGTCCAACCGCCGCCCCAAAGTCCAACCGCCGCCCCAAAGTCCAACCGCCGCCCCAAAGTCCAACCGCCGCCCCAAAGTCCAACCGCCGCCCCAAAGTCCAACCGCCGCCCCAAAGTCCAACCGCCGCCCCAAAGTCCAACCGCCGCCCCAAAGTCCAACCGCCGCCCCAAAGTCCAACCGCCGCCCCAAAGTCCAACCGCCGCCCCAAAGTCCAACCGCCGCCCCAAAGTCCAACCGCCGCCCCAAAGTCCAACCGCCGCCCCAAAGTCCAACCGCCGCCCCAAAGTCCAACCGCCGCCCAATCGCAGGAATGGGATCCTAGCTAGCAAACCTACCCACCCGCCCTTTTAATTCCAAACAGAGAAAGTGCTTCCTTGCTTTTACATGCTTTTTGTGGCACAATTCATGATAGAAGAAACTTAATTGATTTAGACCATTCATTTAAGCCAGTTTATTTTTAAAAAATAACAAAATTTTTTTTGCCTTTCAAACATATGATAAATTTTGACAACAGTCAGTCCTCTTGATTGTAAGCTTTCAATGAAGCAATCTCACATAAATTATTTTAATCCTCAAAGAGGCTTCTATCAGGATGAAATGGTACTGCAGGAAACTGCACAACTATGGCTGCATTTGCCTTGAAAAGTAAAAGTGGTATCTAAATCCACGTTCAGCGCATGCCCTTCCAATATGTTCTACTATGGAATTCTAAAAGCACACATCTAAAAATCTCACCTTTATGAATATAAGTCCATAAAAACTAACCTTGACAGGATAACCCTTCTCCTAAATGGTCCAACAGTCCATTTCATACTGCTCTCAGTGACCTTTGACTTTCAAAAATCAACCTAATTACACAACTTGGACCTACTTCCCCAAGTGGTCTCCCATCGCTTTCCAGACAGAAGTTTTCTTGACAGAACCAGTTAAAGACCCAATATGGAAAACATTTTGTAAAATTATAGATTAAAGATAAGAAATTCCAGGGCAAGCTCCTTGGGGACCAATGCTAACTTTGACCTTCATTCTTCCCAAAACCTATCCACATTAGTCTATAATCACAATCAATACAAAGGTCTGAAGTTTCACTGACTACAAATATCCAGAAACACAAATAGACACACCCCTCTTGGTGAATGGCATTATAACCGCACTCAAACTAAGGGAATAGTCGGATACGGTAATCTCCAAGCAGATCCTACAGTAGCATAAGACTGGCAGAGGAGTGAAGCCGGCTTAGGAGTGTGTTTTGCTACCTGAACAGAGGCTTACCAGTGGCCTGAGAAGTAAACCAAGCAGATGTAGGTGGGGGACATTGTGGCCAAACTGGCCCTGCAGCTCCAGGACATGCTGCAAGGGGGCCCAAACCTATACAACTTTCAACTTACATTTAAGGGTATGTGTCCAAAAAAAATCAAGACCACAGCATGTCCAGGGCCAAACACACTAAAATAAAAAGGCCCGCTGCAGTGTCAAGTTCAATTTCTTTTTTGTACTGTGTCGCTTGTATCGCTGGGCCCTAGCAGTTGCACCAAGGAGATTGCACCTAAGCCTCCATAGCAGGCTCTCTCTGGCCTAATTTTTGGCTCAAATCAAGGACGTTATATCAGCGATGTATATATATAACGTCCTTGCTCAAATACACTTTTGCTGGCCATTTCTTTTTGTACTGGGTCACTGATTGCCTGGCCTTTCTGATTACCGGGCCGGTACATGTTCATTGATATGGATGGAATTTGGATGTGTTAGCACTTATCAACGTGGCACAGGACATCTACATATATCATTGTGAAGGAAACGTGTCATTTTTGACCGAATATTCCATGGTCTTGACATTCAAATGTCTTAAATGTTATCATTCTTGATTTTAAATGGTCACATTAACGAAAACAAAGGCAAATAAGCTTTAAAAATTCAAACCCTTTGCGAGCCTTCCACCATTTCCCCATTCCCGAAAAGACGGAAATTTCGCAATTTGGCGGTCGTCTTAGCCACTTTTCTGGACGCGGCCCGGAGCGGTACTGCAGATTAGGCTCTCATGGGGTATGTAGTCCCAACTTTTACGACTTGAAAATATACATGAAATCAGGCTTCAAGCCGGTGAAAACCTACCATTATATGTCCTTACATCATTGCACACATCTAGAATGCCCTTTGAAACGCTAGTAGACATAGAAAGGAGAGATTTTAGGCACCGCGTGAGGAGCCCAGGTAACACCATGTCCTCCTGTCGAAGCGCCCCCTACATTCATGTATACATCATATCTTAAGTATTATGAGTAGTTTAAGGATATATATGGACATCATTCGATCTCCCTTGAAAGCTTTAGCCTTTTACTCAACTGTTCACTTGTTTATATGGGGTTAGAGACTTTCAAAGAAGCTTAGTCGTCACTCGGAAAACATTACGCTCTTCCACCCAACATCTGCTTGGAGACATTATCCGAGTTCTAAAACACAATCGTCCTATAGTATAACGCTATATATTATACCCAGAAATAAAGTCTTAACACAACGTAAGTGCCCATTTTTCTGCATACACGTGCGTTTTCGTCAGGATAGTCGGAGATTCCGGTTCTTGTTTGCGGATTTTGCACTGTATTTCGGACGCTTCTTAAAGCGATTTTATACCATGCATCACCGCAAGAAGAGCACCTTAAACAGGGGACATGCACTAAGACGGTGGCGTTATCTTGCAATGCCTCTAGAAGAACCATGGGCAATAGGCCTCGGAATTGTTGTTGTTGTTGTTGTTGTCTTGCAACAAAGAGGAAATAGTTTTTGTTGAGTAACAGGAACCCTACCGCGCGCGCTGTCTGCCGCGGTAACATTTGTGAGTGCGCCGTTTACCGCCTATCCGGAAGTACCTCGTCTGATGCTCCCGTCATCCTTTGCGCCGCCTTTCCCCTAAGTTTAAATATTCGATGGGTAAGAAACCGATCTCCCTGATGTGAGTTACCACTTACCGTGTTTTCGATCTGTGTTGTGGTGTGGGATCGTACGGCGGGCCCGTTTAGGCGCCTTGTCGGCTTTCGTGGGACTGTTTGAAAAGTTTGAGGGTTTCAACATATGCTGACAAAAGCTACGCTGCACTGCAGATACATTTTGACCGTGTTTTTCCCACTGCTTTCGTCTGATTTTTTCGTCTGATTTTTGGGATCGGTAACGTCGCCAACCCGGAAGTAAGAACTGAGATAGGAATACCAACCTCCTTAGGAATACAGATTTCGTGAAACAGATGCCATTATAGCGATTATTTGAGTATGGACCGTTCTACAAGAATGAATAAATGATTATAACGATTACATGTTGTTAGTGGCAGCGTTTTGGTAAATATACTACCGATGCGTTTTATTTGTGCTGGTAACGCAGTGTCCCGGAAATCGGCCAAATTTCAGTGGCGTTTATTTTAATTTGAAATAACTATTATGTGCACTTTGTACGTTGAATGGCCTCCAAATAACTCGACGAACATAAATCACTTCGAAATTTTGACTTACATATTAGAATTTTGCAGAAAACGGCGATAGTAGAAAAGGCCTTTCCCACCTAGCTCGCTTCGCTCGCTGCTCGGCTTCGCCGAGCACACAATCGGCTACGCCGATTGGTCGGCTTCGCCGACCTTCGGGTGCAGAAACTCCAACGCTGATTGGTCGGCTTCGCCGACTTCCCCGACCTTCGGGTAATCCCCAGTACTTTCCAACCCGGCAACTCGGCACAGAATGATAGTGTACGGGCGAATCAACAAGAATTCATTGGCCTAGCGCCTATGGAAGAACGCAGCTCAATGCACACAGACTGACGAAAGTTACGAGTACGCCTACTGCAATACTGAAAATGCGTCAATAGGCGTCGCTGCTACACGGTGTACTACCCTGAAATAGCCTCATTCTCCAAGCAGAGGTTCGACTGAAGTCGGCTCCGGCCGATTTCGACGTGTTTTAGGCGTTTTTCTCCGGCTTTCTTTGTTTTATTGTTTTCTTCATGCGGCGCAAAATACAAAGCCTAACAAAAACGCCTAAAACACGTCAAAAACGGCTGACCTCTGCTTGGAGAGAACTCATGAACTAGGTGTATTAGAAGCTATCTCATTGTACCTCCCGAATGTTTCTCAGGAAAATCAGACTTTATCTTATGAATGTCATCCTTTGGAGACCCCAAAACTAATGCGCGACGGCCAAAAAAATTCAGCGAAAAATGCTGCCAATCCACAGGCACAGGAATAACATCCAGTCCATTCTTAAAATGTTCACCTCCAGGAAAACTGTAAGAAACATTATACACAGAACCTACACACACACAAATGCACTCTCACACCCATGCACACACTCCTATCCTCTTCTTCTTCATTACATGCTTAACCTCATTAGGCTGAGGGCTCCAATCACGGTACGTAAGACGGACACAAGACTGCACTTTTTTTTAACCACTCACACTGGGAAGGACTCCTACCCTTTTCCATAAGTGTGGTGGGTTCTTTTACATGTGTGGGGTTTGGGTCTCCCCGAATACAGGACCTCCATTTAAACGTCCTATCCGAGGGACGGCCTTAGCGAAAGCTAGATTCTCATTTTCCACCTGAGTGATGTGAGGAAAGTCGTGTAAAGTGCCTTTCCCAAGGGCACAAGATCGGTGACATGGCAGGTTTTGAACTCGGGACCTCTTGGGCCTGAGCACAACGCGCTGTTGATTGTAAACGTCACAAACACTACACCCACATTATGGAACACACAAACAGAAATGTACACGCACAATGCACACACACACCAACCTACATGTGCATGCACACATACAAATGTACTCACACCGGTGCAAACACATGTATACATTTTTCTTATGGCAATATTAATCTTGCCACCTTTTCAAACTTTACTAAATGAGGCACACAACAACGACACTTCCAGACAAGAGTTACAACAAAACTTTAAATATATTTTCATTTCATTATCTACCAATATTGTTCAAAAATCTATCTCCAGGATCATTGATATATGATAAAAACTCTGGGAAGATTACGCCTAAAACTAGACATTTTTACAACAGCAACAACAGTGGAAGGGACAAGTACACCCCTCCAACGGAAGTATGGGCACAGTACAGAAACCATATATATATATATATATATATTTATGTATATGTATATTTAGCATAGCCTTGTCTACTTCAGCATAACCTGTCGAACTTTGAACAACGTAAGTGGACCGTCGAACAACGATCAAACATCTCAGTTCAACTACTCTTTGTCTCTTCAGTACATGTAGCTGCTGCAACACACCTCCAAATTTGTGTCTCACTGGTGCCCGAACAGGGCAACAACACTTCCAGAAAAAAAAACAATACTTTCTGGAAACAAAGAAGGGATGTTTTCTTCCGATACCATCTTAATTCCAAACACTACTACCACTGTTTCTTAAGGTTACGCCATCTTAGAATAGCTACTACCAAACAGGAAGTATTACTGTTTTTGCGTATTTTTTTTTTTACAACATCCACCATAATAATTTCATTTCTTTGTGCAAAAATACGGGTCTGGAAGAAAGCAGGTGCAGAAGAGAAAAAAGGCTCTCTAGGTGCTACGTCAGTATTCTACCATCACAGCCATTTGACGAGAAATTGGCAACATTGCAGATTAGGTAACGGTTCTGCCTCAAAACCAGAAGAATTCCAAAATCTTTCTTTAATACACCTCTGATGTAGAAAATTGGAGGAAAACTACTGAACGGTTAGCAACAGAGGTTGGCTACATTACATCTGAGGACCTTCTTTTCCCACCATATATACAAAACAATGCTATGGAGTGAAGTACAAACTATGAATGCTCAGTCCATTCCCAAAAGGAAAAGACAAATGGTTAAGTTTTTTTGTGGCTTGATAAAAATGGAAAATCCCCAAATGTTTACTTTAAGGACATTGTGGTGAAAATTCGCAGTTTTTCCTTCGGGAATGCAGGAGTAACATTGCCTTGCCAGTTCTACATATGCAAAACATTACAGAGCACAAATGAACACTACTACACTAGAAACCCCTCCTCACTACACAGAGCTAGAAAAATGGTCTACAAAATAAAAATTCAACACAGACGCCTTTCCAATTGCACAGACTCTCCTGGAACGCACAAAATTTAGAAACAGGCTACGCTACCTCACCTAAATTCAGGGGGAAAAGTTAGCACAATGACACAATCGAAGCCTATTCCCTTGGGTACTTATTGTACAGGTCTCTTCTTCTCCATATACAAGAATAGGTACACAAATCTATGATAATCAAATATGACACTAAGAATAAAACAGTGTGGACTGACTGCTACACATGGAGGCACATTGTTTTCTACGTTCAAACTAATCATTTGCTTGCCTTCGCAACCTGTAAGCCTCAAGAAACCACGAACATTCCTCTTGAAATTTTTGAAATGTACAACAAGGGGGGGTGGGGTGACTTTAGGGTCGCCATGGGGAATTGCTAGCTCACAGTTGAAGGTAAATCTTCCAAAGATAAACTCCTCCAACTACTGATACCAGAAGTAAAGTGTTTTTGTCTATTGAACGCTCCAATTTTGAGCCTCAAACCAATTTTTCGGTTTTAGCGGTTGTCAACGTGTTGGGAAGGGAAACAGTGGTAGGCCTTTCTTAGTTTACAAAGGATTAGTTTCCATACTATGTGCATCTTTTGCTTTCTTGTGAAAGAAAAACCAATTTCTAAGAAAATGTCGGCTTAACATCCTCCCTGTTGCTTAACCCTGTCACCAATACAAACTTGGAACAAGATGGCCACATTAGCAGGGGGAAAGTTTTTAAAAAGTGGACAATCAAGAGGCTGGCATAAGAGGGTGGTTTGGCCGGACGCTTACAGAAAGAGGAGGCAATCGGTCAATCGTGGACAAGACAGTGTGTGGCTTACTTTAACAAGGTAAGAAACAATGTTCCACTGGCCAGCAGACGGACATGCATGTCAGAATTCGTGGGAAAGATCTAATCTCCAAGCAGATCCTACGGCAGCATAAGATGGTATCAAAAGCTGGCAGAGGAGTGAAGCCGGCCTAGGAGTGTGTTTCGCTACCGGGGCAAATGTACAACTCTTGGCTGACTACACTCCTTGGCCAGTTTGGTACTATCTTATGCTATTGTGGGATCTGCTTGGAGATTAGGAAGGATCCCTTTTCAGGGTCTCCTGTGGTTACGTCGGCTTTCGAAGCAGCTGTACAGACTGGTATCTCAGAGTTGGAGCGAAAATTGTTGGTCTCGTTGTTGTGAACTTTTAACAGAAAGTCTATTGAGGAATAGTCGATTATGATAACTAGTTTTCACATTCTCAACATTGCATCAACTTCAGCATAGATAAAATTGGGGAGGTCCAAGTCATAAAACAACCACTTCGAAAACTGGCGTAACAACAAGACGTATCTGGCTGAGTTATCCTACTTTAACACCCTCTCTGCTGCCGTAGCCAAATGGCACTAAATCTGTGTTGGTTACAGGTTCAGGCAGCAGAAAGAGGGTTAACAACACCCTTCCCTGCTTACTACCTTTGAAAACAGTATGAAAACACAGCCGAAATGAGTCAAAGATTTTTGTTTCATCTCCCTGACTTAAAACTTGAGCTCTGACACCCCGCTAGTGGGTTGACCTGTTCGACTTTTCACTAGAATCGATAATAACGTCCTGCTGCCATGGAAAAGTGCGGCCGTCGTACGTCGGGAAAAGAAGCGACAGCCTTGCGGTTTCACCCACCCCGGCAGGTCCTACGACAGCGGTATGTTGACTCTTGGAGGAAAACCGTGGGAACGTGCGACGGTGTAGTTAGCATCTGACATGGTGGCAAGAATTCCTTACAATCGCCTCTAACAATACTGAAAAGGTGGGCAACACTACGATACGTAGTCCGCCGTTCATGTTTACTACTAAGAGATGGCTGCGAGTTGTTGATGTTGTTGTTGTGGTTGAACCTTCTGGCCAGTTTTGTTCCCCCCTGTTCTGCGACCGCCGCGTTGGCGCCCCATCAGAAATCGTGGAACTCCTTTGCACACTTTTCTGTTGCGGAGATGCGGAGAGGTTCCTCTTCATAGTCATCGAAGTTACTGGAGTCCCCGGGACCTTTGCACTTGGGGATGAAGGGAGCTTCGACCTGCACGGACAAGGAAACACAGACAAACCCTTACAAGTTACAGCCAAAACGTCTTGCCTCCACTCTCTGCTGCCAAGACGCAGGAATGGACAACAAGACTTCACAAGTCCAATCTTTCAAACAATCAGGGTAATGATGTAGATTCATTACTGCAAAACTTGATATAAATTGTATCAACAATGCCTACAGTATAACATAATATATTAGCAAACTATCATAGAGAGTATATTTGATTAAAAAATTCAAGATTCTTTTAATTAATGCCGTATTTCATTGCTTTATGGTCTGAAAAAAATTGTTTCAAGACACAAATTGTGTTATACAAATGAGAGTCAAAACAAACAAAGCTGGCAAAAGAGAAACGGTACAACTTGTTAATCACAGTGCAGAAGAAGAGGAGTTAGAAGGAGAGAACACTGCAAACAACAGACTGAAGCTGGTTGTGATGTCCCTAAGTAGTAGATGTCTTCACGATGATGTCTTTACTTTAGGATGAAACCAGGCTTTTAGCCAGGCACGCGTCAACGCGTCATCTGGACGCACTTTTCTTAGAATAACAAGAAATTTGATGCCCCTGGACGCCCTTACACTGGGGATAAAATGTCTGACAAGCATGAAATTCTTATTGACCAGGGATGCTACGAGGTCATCTGTGGTCACAGTCTTCTACTGTGACCTCTGGAACAGTATTTTTGCCTCTCGGGATACCTAAGAATGCACTCTTTTGACTTAAAGTCATGAAAAACTCTGCACCATGGAAAGTGGATGCCCCCAGACCCCCCTACAATAGTCACTTACCGCGACTCACCAATAAGTTTGGACTCCCTATTATAAAATCCTAGCTAAAAGCCTGGATGAAACTATGTTTGAACTGTAAATCAAGTTGTGTTGGCAGGGCTTAATTTCGCGGTAGACGAGGAAAGGTGTTCAAACGTTCTCAAAGCAGAGGTTCGGCTCTGGCTGTTTTACGCGTTTTTTGTTGGGCTGTCTGTTTTATGCCCTTTTCCTTACGTTTGTTTTTGAAACATTTAAGTTAACACTTAGAATAATGTGCAGTACAGTAGAAATACATCGCAAATGTGGTGGAAAGGTTATCAATACTTTTGAGGTATACAACACACTACTGATGCCATGGTTCTGTGAAATCTTGAGGAATTTGAAAAATTGTGATGTAGACTTATACTGGTATTGTCGAGATTCTCCTACGTTGTAGAGATTCCTTCAATTTAGAGAATCTACCACATGCTGTACTTTACTTCATCTATTCTAAGGCTGCAGTTTTCACTGCATGGAAAAACATGGCAGGGCCTTTATCTCCCAACACAGATGATCCTCTTTCTTATTTCTAAAGGCCCCTTCACACGAGAGCAAGAATGAGCTGGAATGCCTATTCCTGGGAATTCATAGTGTATTCTAGAAATGACCGCATTCTATGCAGGGATAAACAAGTCCACTAGCCCTATTGTCCAGGGCAAGTGAAAGTGCTGTTCGGGCAAGTGCATGTCCTACCCCACTTGTCCGATCGGGCAAGTAAGATTTTTCCATTGATTTTAGTGCAATTTTGATATACTTGTTACTTTTTACAGTCATGACATCAAGCAATTGTCTACAGAGAATTCCATTGCTGGAAGTGAAAATGCATATACTAGTAACAGTGACATTTGAATTTTGGGCAAGTGAAAAATTGGTTCGGGCAAGTACATTTTTTATGTGCTTGCCCGATAGGACAAGTGGATTTTAGAAAACTTGTTCAACCCTGCTATGGCATTCCAACATTATTCAAAACATTCTTATCTCATTTGATGGAGAACTGAAACGGCAAGCCACTTCGAATCCTGCCAGAATGTGGCCAAAAGAATATCTGGAATGCAGTGAGATTTCTAGAATACACTAGGAATTCCCAGGAACAGAAAAGGACTTTCATTCTGATGGCATTTTGTCCCATTCCTTTTCGTGTGAAGGGGATTTAAGGCCCATTTGGAATTCCCACCCAAATGGCCCCAAATGTGGCACAAATTTTGCAAATGCTTCATTCTGGCCAGTTCATCTTGATTCCTGCTAATTCAGTTTCAGTGTGAAGGCCCTATAACATCAGGGTTCGAAATACACATACTTAACTTGCAATTTGCACATAATTTTTGAGATTTGCGCGTAAAAATATTCTGAACTTGCAATCTTGCATGTTGAAAATACCTGGCCGTAGAAAATACTCTCAGGAATTAGACACTCTACTCTTGAGACAGAACGACATATGGACATCTGTCTTTTTCCTTCCTTGTTCTTGCCGGTAATTTTCTCCGGTATAACTTAACTTAGATGTCATCAAAATTTGCCGATTCAAGCTAGCGATCCTCGTCGTGTTCGCCACCTAGTTATATTTTGCATGTAAATTTTTCTAATTGCACGTAAAATTTTTGCCAACTCGCAATTTTGCATGTAGCAAAAAAAAAGTATTTCGATCCCTGAACATATACATGTGCATGTAATAGAGATGTATGAGAGGGCAATGCACACAAGTGGGGTTAGATGGTGACAAACTCAGGAAAAGTGCAGCAGCAGCATCGGCCAGATTACAAAAAAAACACACTTGTAATATCACACAACTCAAAAACAAAACAAAAAGCCAGTAATAAACCATATGTAAAAAAAATCATTTCTTAACGGTGATTTTAAGGCGCAAAGCAAGAAGGGATCTTATAAAAACGTGAGGAGGGTATAGTTCCACGCAGAAGTTAACGTAACCAAACCAGTGACAGCAGCGTTTCAACTCACGTCGCACTGTAACCAAAGAAGAGAAAACAGGGTATCAAGGGTGAATTAACAGAATTACGCCTTCTACAGGTCACTTCAGGGTTCTCACCAGTGAAGTTGAGCATAAGGGGCACCTATGCTGTGATTTGTATCACCTATGCTGTGATTTGGATCCCCTGTGCTGCAATTTGGATCCCGTGCTGAGTTAGGATCAGCTATGCTGTGATTTGGATCCCCTACGCTGTGATTTGGATCCCCTATGCTGAGTTTAGATCCCCTATGCTGAAATTGGATCCCTATGCTGTGATTTGGATCCCCTGTACTGAGATTTGGATCCCCTATGCTGTGATTTGAATCCCATATGCTGTGATTTGTATCCCTATGCTGTGATTTGTATCCCGTGCTGAGTTTGCATCCCCTATGCTGTGATTTGGATCCCCTACGCTGTGGTTTTGATCCCATATGCTGAGATTTGGATCCCCTTTACTGAAATTTTGATCCCCTATGCTGTGATTTGGATCCCCTATGCTGTGATTTGGATCCTCTATGCTGTGATTTGGATCCCCTTTACTGTGATTTGGACCCCCAATGCTCTGATTTTGATCCCCTATGCTATGATATGGATCTTCTACGCTGTCATTTGGATCCCTTATGCTGAAAGTTGTATCCCCTATGCTGTGATTTGGATCCCCTACACTGAGATCTGAAGTGTAGGGGGCTTCTTTTGTCTTGTAATGGTTGTAAAGGTTTAAAAAAAGGTTTTATTTCATAAAATTTAGTCCTCAAAATACAGGAAACAGTGTTTTTGACATTGAGATAAGCTAAAAAAAAATTCAGTTCCTTTATGCCTCAGACCCCCTTAAAAGAATCACGACTGTTCCATGCTAGGATGCCCCCTACGCTGTGAAAAAACCTGGTGAGAACCCTGTAACTCATAACAACCTACAGGACAAGGCAAACTTCAAGTACGGGTGGGTTTGAACAACTAATCTGGGAACGACTGAACGAACAGGGAATAAGATATAAAGACAAAGGAACCAAGAGTTCAATAAAGTGGGTTGTATCAAAGAACCTATGATTGGGATAGTGAAATATTGAGTCAAAGGTTTCCATTAAGAATAGATTACTCAACACTTGGTGACAACTTTGTCAATAATGGAAAATCATAATATATACAGAACACTTATGTTTTGACTTTGTGAAAAAATAGGTTATTGAAATCTTGTTTCCTTGTCCATCTATACACCAGGTAAAATAGTGGAGAAGGAGGTAAAACTAGTGATGCAAAAATAGAGTTTCAAGTCAGCAGCCTTCTTCAGTCAATGTTCCATTTTCCATCTGTATGTAGCAAACATTTCAACCCCATAGTTCCTGGTTTATTGATGTGCAAAACTGTAACACACTGGTTACTCTGAACTTGGGAAGACACCAAATGGGTAGTCAGAAAATCAAGTAATTTCCATGTTAAACTTATCTATGATTATTACATTACATGAACTATAACATGGAAAAAACATGCCTATTTGATTGTATATTCAGCACCAAGTGCAGTACCATATAATTCATTTCTGCCTTGCAATACCACTTTGGGTGATTTATGAATAAAGCATATTCTTGTTAGCATGGATTTCAAAATAACTCAATAGAAGCCTTTAAACAATCAGACTTTAGGAAGAAAAAAATAGTATCTTCCCAAATGCTGAGTGTCAGTTGCAACTTTGTTTCTTTTAAGACATGAACTATAGAACCGTAAATAGTTTCATCGGGTTGGTAGATCAATTCAACAGAGTCTTCTTCGTTACACAACCTTCCTTTAATTCTTCCATAAACGTTTCGACAACCATCAGTCACCTTCTCATTTTGCACTGATGAAGGCGACAGATGGTCGTTGAAACATTTACGGAAGAATTAAAGGAAGGTTGTGTAACGAAGAAGACTTTGTTGAATGAACCGGAGTTGCAGAGAAGTCTGTGTTGCCCACCTTCCGCTGGTAGTCTGTGGTCTGGAACAATTTGTGGTCTTTTTCATAAATCATTCAAAGTGATATTGCAGAGCAGAAATGAATTGTATGGTACTGCACTTGGTGCCAAATGTACAATCAAACAGGCATGTTTTTTTCCATGCTATAGAACATGTATTTTTTTCTGTCATGATTTCGATAATATCTAGACAAATCTAATATGGAAATTACTTGATATTTCAAATAGTAGCCTTTACATAATCAGACTTAAGGAAAAATGCAGTATCTTCCCAAATGCAGAGTGTCCAGAATTTTTTTCTTAAGACATGAACTGGAGACGTCTGAGAAGTCTGTGTTGCCCACCTTCCGCTGGTAGACCAGGATCCAGTCCGTGGTCTGGAACCATTTGTGGTTCTTGATGTCGTTGACGGCGTTCTTCAGGTTGCCGTAGCGCTTGGTCAGGTCCACCTGCAGCAGGTTCCGCAGGAGATCCTTCAGGTCTGAGCTGAAGTGGGACGGGAAGCGAACCTGGGACCGAGAGAAAAATTGTTACTGTTTGTTTGTATTCATTATCATCATCTTCATCATCTGTCAACCCCAGGGACAGATAGGGAATATGATAAACAAGAGCACTGTTTGTCAGTTTTCTGAAATTGTGCTTGCCCGAACCAACTTTTCATTTGCCCGAAAATGTAAATGACATTTTTGAAAGTATTTTCACTTCTAGCAATGGAATTCTTTCATAATTGGCTTTAGTTTACTGTGTTGACCAATGCTTGATGCCATGACTGTAAAAAAAGTAACAGGTACATCATAACCTCTCTCATGGAAAAATCTTACTTGCCCAATTGGACAAGTGGGGTTGGACATGAGCTTGCCTGATCAGCACTTTCACTTGCCTGGGACAAACGGGCAAGTGGACTTGTCTAACCCTGCATCCCGAACAAAAGAAAAAGGACCACCCACCTTCCCTGAAACAATTTTCTCGTAGATCTGGATGGGCTGGTCAGCGAAGAAGGGAGGATACCCGGCCGCCATTTCATACACCAGCACGCCCAGCGCCCACCAGTCTACTGCCTTGTTGTAGCCCTGAAGGAGGAAAAGGATTGATTCATTTCAGCATTGTGAGTTACAGAACAGCCTACACTCACTGTCGTGTACACAAAGAGTAGTTTTTAGTGCAAAGATTATAAGCTGCTAGGGGGCAAAAACACACACCACTTCTTCCTTATGTCATAAGCTATCTGCCAAGAAGAAATCAAAACCATAGCATGTCCTGGGCAAAAGATTTTTAAAAAAAAGAAGTTCTGCTGTAGTGACCTTTGTCTTATTACATACAGTATCATTGCATACCAAATATCGTAATCCATCCAGAGGTTCTTGAGTTATCCTTACCTTAGACCTTAGACCCTCCCGCAACACTGTTGCATTGGTCAACTCGTCGAGCATTCTTTCTCCAAAGGTTATGCTGACTACAAAAATCCGGAAGACAGACACAAACAAAAGTATATATCAATTTTTCATGGAGATAACAAGGTAACCCACCTTGCTGAGGATAATCTCTGGGGCCAGGTACTCAGGTGTTCCACACAGCGTCCACGTTCTCCCTTTCACCCGCTTCGCAAACCCAAAATCTGTCACCTGAGACAAGAAAACAAAAAGTTACCAATCAAGAAAAGGTATCTGCTTTATATCACCACTGCCTATTGCTCCTTCAGTGCCTACTAAAGTCGTGGTACTCATGCTTCATGAATTCAAAACATGAAAACAGAATCTGTGTGGTAACCTGTACCTCGATTCACTGTCCATTGTTGTTTTTTTGCACTTCAGGAAGAATAACTACTTAATGCTGTGTGATGTGTGTATCCAAGATGCAAGTTTTTCTTCAAACCAGAGTTTACTTTCGTCTGGACCTCTTACTAGCTCAAGTTTCACTTCAAGGTGTTTAAAAGAAGAAGTATAACTGGTAGTATTTCTGAGTGATGTCAATAATATCTAACCATTTCTGACTTGTCTTGAATTTTTGATGATCGTTATTAGCTAAATCAATTGCCTTGAAGTTCATAAATCTTCCATCCCATCATGACCAAATGACATTTATAACTACATGCACTGTCAATTATAGCTGAGATGATGGTGCAATGAACATCCAGGACTTGAAATATTGGGTGCATGTGCACACTGGTGCACCCAAATACTTTTGTAGGTTAACGAATATAAAGACATCAAAGTATACTAGCATACACCATATTCTTGAAATCGAAATGTTGGGAAAATAATAGAATGTCTGACACAGTACTTGTTTAAGAATTTGGAATTCAGGCTCATTGCAATTATCGATAGTCCAAAACTGTACGTGGTGCACCCAAATATTTTTTGATGCACCCAATTTTTTTAGGTTAGGTGAACCTGTGCACCTTATCCCAAAAATAAATTTTGAGCCCTGAACAAACATAATCACAAAGCCACGGGGCCACCACAAGTTATGGCCTGTCATGCTCTCACCTAATCTCCAAGCAGATCCTACAATGGCAAAAGATACTACCAACCTGGCCAAGGGGTGTAGTCAGCCAAAAGGTGTCCATTTGCCTTGTAGCGAAACACAGTCCTAGGCCGGCTTCAGTCCTCTGCCAGCTTTTGACATTATCTTATACTACCGTAGGATCAGCTTGGAGATTACTCTAACCAAGTGTGGAGTTCATCTTAAGACTCTCGACCTGGAGGTTGTCTTACCTTGAGGTAGCCCAGCTGGTCTATAAGTAAGTTCTCTGGCTTCAAGTCCCTGTAGATGATGTCCAAGGAATGCAGGTACTCGAACGTCAGCACAATCTGGGCTGCATAGAACCTGGAGTGCTGCTCACTGTACAGACGCATGATAAGACAGTTTTACAGTCAAAGAAAAGCCAGAAGGTACAAACTATCAGCTTAGATCTTAGATTTATCGTTAGGTCAAAACGTCAGCACGATCTGGGCTGCATAGAACCTGGAGTGCTGCTCACTGTATGGGCATATTATAATTCAATTTAATTTAATCTAATTTATTTATTTGCAAATTCATGCTAGAAGGCTAATGGCAAGGGTACAGGCAGTAAAAAGTAAGAAGTGTCTATTCTATACAGCTATCTATACACATGATTCTACATTGTTTACTGGGAGGTTTGACTTCTTCTTTGAAAAGTCCCACGTCTTTAATGACTAGTGGGTTCTGTGATTTTAACAGGAATATAATAATCTTTATTGCAACTTCATGCCCAACAGCTGATTACAGACTAAGTGCAGTAGTGGTATACATAATTGTATACTTTCTCACTCACTCACTCATTGTATACTTTACAGAGAAGGAAAATGAGAACTATAGATAAATCAAAAGAGAAATAACGTCTAATCTAAAATCTATAATAAGATTTGGTTACGCCACGCCAATTTCATTTGTTGCATCTCAGATTCTGCTGTCCTATTTTTTCCCATTTGAAAAAAAAAATGGCCACATCTCCCATGGGCAAAATTTCACTGCCTCTCCTGACTTAGTTAGGTTAAAACGTCAACAAGGTCTGGGCTGCATGAAACCTAGAGTACTGCTCACCGTACAGACACAACTAGCAAAGTCTGGTTAGGATCTCAACGGTAACTTTTAATTTGGAAAGACAGTATAGTATAGGTCCACCACCCTAAGGTCTGATTAAGGTTAGGTGAAAAGTGCCATAACAGAGAATAAGCAGCAGATTTTATTTCATGGGGCATAGCTTGATAGAAGGCAGAGCCAATCATTCTTTTTCTGTCCAACTTCACCTCTCCTAACCAAATGTATCATTAGAACAGAATTGAATTACACAGACACTTTCAAGGGCATAATACCTTTCTTTTTTTTCCTTTGGCTAGGAAAACAAATGTATACCTTTATCGTTATCATGACATGTATACCATTATAACGTTATCATGATGTTATCATGAGTTATTACTCTGATACTGACCTGAATCTTCCTATCCGTCGTAAATGGGAGAACATCTCTCCACCCGGTACATACTCCAGCACCATGTAGAGATTGGAGTTGTCCTGAAGAAGGGACAGAACCTCAGTTAAGATTGCTACACATGATAGCAAAAAGAAAATATAAACACACATACAGACACAAACAAACTCACACACACACATGTGTACACACACACACACACACACACACACACAGAAACATGCATGCACACATGCAGACACAAGTTTATACACTCATACAAATGCAAATCACACAGTAACACACAAGACAAAGAAACATGCATGCACACACAAGTATATACATGTACACTCATGCAGTAACAAGTCAGGATATAATTAATATGATACTGGACCTCTGGAAAGAGCGGCTAAGGCCGACAGGGCTATTCCAGTTTAAATAAAGGTTATTCATTGATTAATTGATTTCAACTGCTCTCATATGACAAAATATACCAATCATTGACAAAAAAAATCATTTCCAGGACTTTCCCAACAGGATATGACCATAGTTTACTCACCTTGAAGTGGAACTCTAAGCTAACAAGGAAGGGGAAGCTAATGGCCTGCAGGATTCGCTTCTCGTTCAGCGTGTGCTCAACCTGCTTCAATTTTACAACCTGGGGAAAACAACAGGAGAGAAATGTCAAAATCATTCCTGACAATCTTATTTACAAGTATCACTGAGAAAAAGAATTCATGATAAAGGTGTGTGATTATTAATGCCTTTTCTTGACCTACTGTAGAGAAGAGGTGGTTATAATTATATGCAGGAATGGGAGAAATACACTCAGGATTTAGCAACAACTTGTTTGAAGTGTAATGTACATGTACATCTATATGCAGCAAAACAACCCTGTGCCTGTCAAGTGGATGAGTTACCCCACATGACAGTTAGTTATACAACTTTTACAAGTCAAACACATGCAAGCTGTAACAAAGCATTGTACTACTACCAGCTACTTGCAAGAGCATCAGACGTCATCTAAGTTGAGGATGAATAACTGGTTGGCCTTTACCTTTTAACTTAGATACGTTAGCTAATCAATACTGTATGTCTACTTTACCTTCTGTTTGTCAAGTATCTTCATGGCGTAGAAGTTTTGCGTGGCTTTATGTTGCACCAACATGACGCGGCCGAACGACCCCGTTCCCAGCGTCTTCAGCCGGTCAAATTCATCCAGCGCCGCTGTGTTCTAAACGGAGAAGAGAAAAAAAATGATAAATAAGTGGCCGTTTCAAACATCATATCCAGTTGCTTGAGTAACTTGTTTTTTGGCATAAGTGGGCAAAAATCATAAATGAAGTCTTACAGTTCTTACAGTTCTGTTTGTTTTGCCTACATTGAACTTTAAACATAACGAGCCAGTCTTGTACAGTAGGTACAAGCTGCATAAGACCCGGCTGTAGAGCTTAACCCATTTACAAATCAAATGAATTCATAGTAGTTAATTTTCAGAATGTTACCTTCAAAGATTACAATGTAATCTGTATTTAGTACATGTATCTCAAAATTATTGAACCACAAGCTACAACACATGTTATAACAATGCTGGACCTTAATCTACACTGTCTACATGAACATGTAGCATATCAATAACAAGTGTCTTTGAAAAATCAATACATACATTGTAATAACATTAAAATAGTCCAGTGGCCAGAACATAGTCAACTTTATTACTCATTTGTCTAGAAGATGGCTTGCACTGATATTACAGACAGACCTCTAACCCGATTATCAACAAGACGAGCCATTTTCTACCAGACCTAAAAGTAAAGCCTTTTCATGTACATCAACAAGTCTGCTTGAGTGCTTACAGGTGTGTTAAAACCTCCATTCAACACCCCTCTTAAAAGAATCATAGAAAAAAACAGAAGCTTTACGACATTCTAGGACAGCTTAGATCTGTGTGATTATACCATGTCAGGCATTGTATCAAAGTCCCTAAAATTTCTACAGTGAAAGGTGTACTCTAATGTTTGCTGTACAAAATAGGCATGTAAATAATATCCATGTGGAGTATTTTTTTTCTTTTGCAGTGGGCAACAATCTATCCAGTTTAATGTTTCATTTTTCTGTTTTCCTATCCCACGGGGACGCATGCATTGATTCACGTAAGCCTGCCACAGCAGAAAAGCCCTCTAGGGCCCTTTAGTCTCCGTATGTTGTTCTAATCTCTCTTCTATTGTGAAAGAAAAGAACACATAAGTGGTGTGATAGAGGTATGACGTCACTGATGACATCATTTCCCAATTAGCCAATCAGGCGAGCCGTCAGGTGGTTATCCAAGGTCAATCAGTGGGAGTAGCACAAGGTTGTGTTCTCGCCCTGATCCGATTACGCTGCCTATTGTCACTAACAATAAGGTAGTCGATGCTTTGGTTGAGCAATAACAAGTGCGTCAACAACGTTGCAGGCAGGGAAAAACACACAGAGCAAAGGACAGGCTCCAGTTTGAACAGGAAGTCAATGTTTCATGACAAAGTGCAAACATACTCCAAAAAGGTATCCAAATGACTTCCTGTATAAATACAAGACTTGGAGACTGTTGTTTCTATCAAAAACATTACAACTTAACAGCTTTAACAAATAAAACTTAACAGATTTTAGCTGTGAATTTGGCACTGTGAAGGCAACATAAACAACTACTATTTACAATGAAGATGTCAATAACTAAGGGCTTTTTGATTTGATTACATAGATAACATCCGAACGCAATTTTTATCTGTTTCCAAATAAAAAAAATTTTTTCGACCATAGGTGACAATGTGAAAGAACGAAATGGAAGAATATATTGTTTGGTTCGCCATATGTTTTGGATTTATTCAAACTTCCTGATCACTTAGATTTCATAACAGGCAAATTTCTATATTGGCCAAAGCTTTCATTTGCAGGCTTGCATGTAGTCAGGGTAACACAAATCTGCTATCCAGGGCTAAACTGGCCCCTCCCCGCGGGGCCTGCGGATGTTGGGTGGGCTGCTATAAGCGAGATTTAATCAGGCTAGCTTGCATCAGTCTTGGGGTCTCCAGAGGATGTAATCCACTATACAAATGTAATCAAATCAACATGGTCTCATACTGTCTATCTACAATAGAAAATATCGCCAGATTTGGACAATCATTACACCATTACACTCCTCACCTGTGATGGACTCTCCCATTTCTTGGTGAAGTCTTCTTTGGCTTTTGCAAGGAACTCTTTCACTGTGGAACACAAGAGAAAAACACATCTTTATGTTCGGTGCCACGATTCCTCCTCAACAAGGTATTATTTATATGATTTATGAGACGTTCAGCAGTAACAGAGACAGTCATGCAAGTAGAAAATTCACCTTTTCAAGCAAGTTGCATATACAAGATGTACAGGGCTGCAAGAAGGAAGGATTCAAATACATGATAATAGAAGAAACTTTCAATCTTAAACGTATGGTTTTAAAATAAGGTCAGATATCTTCTTAAAATCAATTGTTAGAGTTCGTATTAAGGCATGTGCAATTGTCACATTTAGCCAGAGTAATCTTTTGATTTTTGTACTGATCGATCGATAATTAATCAATCAATAAATTGTCTACTTTGATGATAAATCATTATTCTAAGCCATGTTAGCTTGAAACAAGTTAAAGCTGAATTATGGCATTTTGAGTACAAATGATGACTGTGGATTGAAGATGTTGTTTATTTAAAGTCGAAAATTACTTTCCAAAAGTGCACAAGATTTGGAATGTTTCAAAAGCACTTTTTCACAGAAAATGTTGTATGTAAGTTTACAATAACTGTTATGAGATGTTCTAGATATGTCTGACAGCAGTTTTACATTTCAGAGGGTGCTAACAATAAAACAAAACAATCCTGTGCACTGGTATATTGTGACAAATGTGATGCATGTGAAGATGACAAACAAAAAAGAAAAACTTGCTGCACAGTGCCTGGAGGGGAAAGGGGGGTTTGCAGGGACACAGAAGCGCGGGGGAACATCATGCCGATGAAAACAGCACTACAGTAGAGTCTTAAGTTAAACAGCATAGCAAGGTAGCCCTACGCTTGGAAAAATGTGTGCGACGTACGAAATGTATGTACCGTTAAGATGTAGTAGTAGTAGTAGTACCAACAATTTGCAAATAGATTACAATACAATTATGATATATTTGGCTCTTCGGTTGATGTTTTTTTTTAGTGCATTTGGAAAATCATAAACACATACTAACCACTGTCTGAGTACGAGCCATCACCATGGCCTGTGGGACAATAGAACAAGTCGTGGCTAAGTTTGTGGCAACACCAAGGTGAAAATCTAACCATACAATGCTTTACTGTCATATCATAACAATATGGTTTATTTCCCCAAATCGGGGCAAAAAAGCTAGCACACTTTACATGGTGGTAAGATGCTGTCCAAAAAAGTTAGTTACTAATTAAAGGCATGCATATAGCTGTTGGTGTACCTAAACTACAGACCTAAGCACTAGTTAACTAGATGTTGATGACCAACAAATCGTGCGTGGGGGGGGATGGGACGAAATGGTCACAGAAGGTGGGATGACAATGGTGAGGATTGGATTCGTAAAGTTCTTGACTATCTACAGGAAAATCGACTAAAAAGTAAGCTATCACAAAATTTGGCACTTGTGATTTTGTAGGGGAAAATGTAAAATTGTGTTGCAAAGAAAAAGGGGATCAGTGAACACTCATTTGACAACTCAAACAGAATGGTTTACAGTCACTGCATAAGGACCACCTGGCCTTTGATTTCTGTACAAGGCCTACCTGGCCATTGTGGACTGTCCAACAATTTTTGGTGTCTCTAGTAGAGTGACCGTAGTATGACCAGCTTGGTGCCAATACTGACCACTTGTGCTAAGCCCTGCGAGTGTCGCTTAAGTCTACATACACAGGTTTGACAGCATAATAACAAGTGCAGCACGTAGGCAACAGACTGCATACTTGGAAATCATCAGACTGTGCATAATTCTTCTCCAAGAATCATTGTCTGTCTGTGTTTTCAAGATGACTAAGCCCAATCTTCATAGATTAGAACAACATGGCGGCTGGAAAGAACCACTCGTAGTCATACCGATGATGCAAGAGAGGGGGAAAGGTGATCGAGCCTGGCCTGCTAATTTGCATATTTTGCACGCCCAGATTTTTTGTGTGCAAATGTTTCGCAGGCAAATTTCTCACACGCAACAGACCCCATCACAGACCACAAAACATTCATCCAAACTTACAAGAAAATCCTGAGGCATTTTGCTTCTTGGTTTTTCAGTTGTCAAAAGTTTTCAAGTGCTAGCCCCTTCCCCCTCCAAAAAAAGGACAAAAATTCTATCTAACCTCCATTAGTCTTGAAAAACAGTTTGTTTGAGAGGTCTTTAGTGCAGTAACCCCAGGTATATACAATTTAGATATGCAAGGGTGCATTTTATATACACTGTGAGCATGTTGTATTCCAGTTGTATTGTATTTCTGGGTGAAGGATATGTGTGTGACCTTCGAATTACATGATTAATACTGTAGACGTTTCCTGTTAAATCACCGGAGTCAACGCCCGCCGTAGGGATACGTGAAAAAATGGTTTACGAATGCCACAGCTGACAGCTTCATTATATGTTTTGTTTGCCATTCCTGTGTTGCGTTTGTGTGTTTATGTCAAGGTGGTTGCTTGGTATTTTTCCCATATCAGTGGTCGTTGACCCAAGAATGTCGTCAGGAAAAGTACTTGTTTTGAAAGCTTTTTTGCCCTACAACTTTCACATTATGAGAAATGTTGAATATAATGTAGTCATTCTGATCACACACATCTCAACTGCATGTCGTTTTCTATCCTGTTGTGTTTTTAAATTTCTTTATACGTTTATTAACATCAACTTTGACATTATGAGAAATGTTGAATATAATGTAGTCATTCTGAGCACCCACATCTCAACTACATGTCGTTTTCTATCCTGTTGTGTTTTTAAATTTCTTTATACGTTTATTAACATCAACTTTGACATTATGAGAAATGTTGAATATAATGTAGTCATTCTGATCACACACATCTCAACTACATGTCGTTTTCTATCCTGTTGTGTTTTTAAATGTCTTAAGATATATGTTTATTAACATCAACTTTGATATTTGAAATATATGTTGGTTGAATATCCTTTAAGAAGTTACCATATTGGAAGCATCATAAATGAAGAAAGACGCCCACAAAAATTTGACAAGTTCTTTTTCTGTACCAAAAGTAAACATTATTACCAGTTTACATATTGATATAGATCTGAACTTAACCTTGATAAAAAAATCTGAAAATAAAAGCTACTTCTTGTCTTACCTTTAGAGATTTTCCCTATGGCTGGAACAAAAAAAGTAAGGTAAAAAAACTATTAAAGGGTGAAAAATTCTCACACAAAAAAAAAAAAAAATAGGACAATGAATTAAAAAGAAACACAATTAGATATTAAGAACCACCTATTTACAAGGTTGAACTTACCCTTACTTAGAATGTCAGACTTCTTTGCTGGGCAAGTGATCAAAAAGTAAAAAAAAATGTCTTTAAAAAAAGTTAAATCTCAACACAAAATATAAAAAAATTAACTCTCCATTTCTAGAAATAAAAAAAAAGATAATGAAAAATAATGAAATCTAAGTGTTTGAATTTGTCAAAAAAAAAAACATCATGTTGAAAGAAAAGGTAAACAAAGAGGTGCCTCGAACACGTAAACAACAACCTCATTTCTCAGCTTGGGTACCTACTGGCTGCAATGTAGCACCAAGGTGAATAACAAGAGTGATGTGTAGAATGTAGGAGGTTAAGAGAACCATGGGCACCAAGCAAAAGTCAATAAATACACTATTGTATCGCCCACCTATAAGTTTCCTTGTATCCTAACAACATAGCTAATGTGAATATTATGAAAACAAAGCCATTAGAGCAACCTGAAATCAGATATCCCTACAAACATGTCACGAACATGTGTTTGGATTTCACTGCAAAACGTGTTTCAAGATACAAACAGGTCAACTTGCCAGCCTGATATGGACAAAGCACTGTGTTTTTTCTACAAGCACTTGGTACTTCAGAAAAAATGCTTTGTAGCATCGGCGGAATGTAATAGCTTTTTAAACATTACAGTTAAGCAGTTTTACGTTCACTTAATTTTAGAAGAAAGAAGGAGTTCACAGTGTTTCAATTCAAGTTCACAGTTGAAACAAGTTAAGTTCTCAAGAAAAAACTTCTTTGCCGTACAGTGTACCATGGGTTTGCTAAAAGGACCAACTCTAAACCCCCCCCAAAAAAGTAAAAGCACTGTGATTTCAGAACTTACTGTATACATGACGATGTAAAGTACCGTGTGCTATCGGGACATAGCTCTTCAAACAGACATCAAAGTATTGATAAAACCTTTGCAGTTTCCTCTAGAGAGAAATGCCTGGCATCACTAGCATTATATAACTTCCCTTCAAAGATTTCAGACTGCTTTCATCCCTTGATAAATAGACATGTGAAACTATCACTAGGGAACAGGTTAGGGGTGTACTGGTAAAAATTGTTTTTTCTTATTAGACCGTTCTGGAGTAACAGGACCTGAAAAACAAGAAATCTTTTTAAAAAAGCTGTGCCTTGCCGCGTATTTTATGTTATTTTGGTAAGTTAGACCAAGGTGGTTAGACTAGATTCTACGCTTAAAAATCCCGAGTTCCACATGTCGCCCCCCTCCCCTTCATTATCATAATTTATGTCAGATGAATTATTGGCACATTAAACAGGTTTTGTAAAACTTTTTGACCCACAATGAATATGCATTATTTTTTATTACAAACTAAGTTTCTTCTGATGCAATTTGTGATATATATTTATATAAACATGGTGAGTTAAAGCGTAGATTTATTACGCTGGACCACATACAGTAACATGCGTCTAGAAGAGCGTTTTAATACTCGCCTGGAATGTACCATTGTCTAACTAAGCCATGAAACTCGGCAAGGAAAGAAGGGCCTTTGGAAGGGGCTTTGGAAGGGCTGGGTTAAAAGGTCCGTCCGTCCGTCCATGGAAGAAAGCTGGCGTAAAGCCTTGCCTGGCGGCAAGGCAAAAATCAGTAGGCCGGATGTTGGACCGCTTAGAAAATGAACAGATTATACCGGCAGACGTTCACATGTTTTGAGGCTTACCGGCCCAAGAAAAGTAGAGGAGCGAAGTAGAGGAGAGTTGATGGTCGATTTTACCTAAAGTTTCTACAGTCAATGAAGATAGGACTTAAAGAACGACAGTAGGAGACAGATACTACATCAAAGTTTCAAACAGATTCCTTTGTAGAAAATTCGACCATTGTTTTGAGTACAGCCCAATCACAAGTTTTCACAGACGATTAGGTCCATGTTCAGGACCGGACCTGTACCTGAATTTTCTGTACTGGTAAACACCCCTAGTTCACAATGTTCGCTGTTAAAACAGCCGTAACATCGCAATGCAATTCTGACACAGAACATGTTACAAGTTTGTGGTAACAGCTCACTGCAAAAACATAGAAACCCACTGCTTATATTTCACGTTTCACAGTACCGTACTACTGGGAAACAGCTCCTTGATACTGACATCAAAATAAGGAAATGCTTTGCAAGTTCCTCCAGGGAGGACCATCTGACATCATCTTATCTTCAAATCAAAGACATCACAGCACCCTTAAAGCTTTCTGTGGGTCATTTTTAGACCTCTATCGTCACTTGTAAACATAAAAGCATGTTCTCTTCAGATCACTGCACACAATCACAAACGAAAGCCCCTTCAGAATCAATGGGCTCTTAAATTTTTGACGATGTTGTCAGCAGCAGGAGTTTCTATTCTAATCATACTTGAAGTCGAAGGTCAAGGTACAAAAAAAATGCAAAAACATGATCTTTAGAACTTATTTTCAATACCTTACAACAATAGCTATAGATTTTTACATAAAAAACAACAACTTTTCCTCATCTACATTGGTGCATGATTATAAAACATTACGATTGTAGCTATTGCTGTCAATTGAAATTCCAATGCAGTAGTGTATGACTATACCCTAGTACCAGTAACCTGTTTTCAAAGCGCACTGGGTGGATACAGATAACATTGCTATCTGGCCAATTTACAATCAATAATCTATTGCAGGAGTCCTCAAATATACAAAAAAGATTGTGACAAAATTTTGGGACAAAAATGTCAACATTTCTGCAATGTGTACCAAAACAAAAATCCTAGTGAAATCAGCTGGGTTTTCCTTCCCCTAGACGGACTCAAAAGCCGAAGAAGATACCAAAACAAAAATCCTAGTGGCAGAAATCTTTATCACAAAAAAGGCTACTCTTTATACTAGGGGTGGGTACCGGATCGTACCGGTTCAAAATGGTTATTTCTTGTTAGACCAGTCTGAAAAGACCGGACATGAAAAAATCAGTGCACCAAATTATGTCGGCAGGCGTCCACACCTTTGAAGGTATAACCGTCTAAAATAATAACGAGTGAGGTACAATTCAATCAATACAACCAAATTTCTATAATGTAGTCAAACGTGAAGAGCCAACGAGAGAGCTTAAACGGGATTTCCAAACGCCAGTGTTTTAGTATCGCCCATTCACAAGTTTGCAACAATCAGGTCCAGGTTCAGGTCCTGATCCTCTGCACCTGAACTGCATCTGTAGCTGAACTTTCTGTACGGGAATCAACCCCTACTGTGTACTAATGCCCGAACAAATACATGAATGTTAAAATATTTACCTACCCTGACTGATAACACGCAGGCCATAAGGCCATGCACAATTGGCAAATACTTGGAAACAATCTTTATTTGTACTACCTGAATAACCCCCGCCTTCGGCAAACTCTACCTGCACGACAAGAAAAGGCTACCACGATACATCGTGAATTTGATTCCATTTAACGCAGAATATATAAAGTCACTCCATGTCAAAGCAGGGTTTCTAGGTTTTCTAGAGTGGACTTTATTTCAGCATAATTATAAGGGCAAAGC
This sequence comes from Branchiostoma floridae x Branchiostoma belcheri, assembly GCA_019207045.1. NCBI lineage: Eukaryota > Metazoa > Chordata > Leptocardii > Amphioxiformes > Branchiostomatidae > Branchiostoma > Branchiostoma floridae x Branchiostoma belcheri. The sequence goes on along the minus strand of CM033037.1, from coordinate 3,863,857 downwards.
GACGAATCTAGGGGTGGTGTGGAAGAGGGATCTTGGCCATTCGGCAGTGAGACTTGGAAAATGTTGGGTAAAAAGTTGGCATTGTATGAAGGGTACCTTTGAGGTGACTTAACTCTGTTAACATCACATGTAATTTGAAGGACATTTTGGTCAGTTTGGAATGGCATATCATCATTTTTCATATTTGATTGATTCAATAAGTAAATGTTCAAAACTAGCATAGTACTATTAGTAGTCCTCATTTTATCATGGGTCACAAATTATAGTGTTGTAGCCCGTTAGTCTAAATATGCACTAGCTAGAACCCTTATATATAAAGTCACTCCTTGTCCAGGTCCTAAGCTTGCATCTAAAAGATGAATGACCTCACAGAGCACACTTCAAAGGAATGGAATATTCTGACATTTCAGGAGAAAGGTCTTGTGTGCCCCAGAGCTGCTTAATAAGCGCTACAACATGGCTACAATTACAGCCATAGAGTAGAAAGACTTGTTTTCCTACTTGTTGTTCTTTGAATAGGGAGTAACTCAATGATCACAAAATGTTTACTCCAATTGCACATCAAGGTTGCATATTTTCTGTCTTTCCAAATAAATGCTAGCAGTAACTGTTAGGTATATAGACCAACATCCATCTGTGCTCAGAATGAGATATTTCTTCAGCTTTTTGGCCTTGTCTGTAGTCTACATAAATGTGTAATAATCCTTTGCAATGTTAACTCAAAGCTTGACCCTCAAAATCCTTTCTTTCTTGACCATTTTTCTATACACTAGCTTTAGGTGCATTACTAACTGGATAAAACAAGGGGCCTTTATCTCCACTTTGGCAGTTATCAATTTTTTTCCAGAAATGTGGCAGAAAAGAATTCAGTTCAAGAAACACACATCATGATCAAGTTTAGATGTTTCAAGCTGTTCAAGATGGTTGCAGACAGAGAAAGAAGTGTTCCTATTTATACTTATTTGCCAACAGTGCTCACAAAGATTAAAAGAATCGGCTTAGACTGAGATACTGTGTCAAAGTCAAAGTCCTTCCCACACCAGGCGGCGCCCATCTCCTTTTCAGTAGCCCTGGGCCACACAACTTTGTGCAATCACTGCAGCAGGGGCTAGTCCAGACAGGTAGTGGTGTGTGTTCAACTTCCATACTCTTCCCAAATGATATATGCTAAGTAGAGAAAGCAGCATGTACCATTTCAAAAGGTATGACTCAGCCGGGGATCGAACTCACGACCTACCAAATGCAAGGTGGACACTCTACCCAGTTGGCAGTTGTTTTTATTAAAATTTAAACTAATGCATCCAAACACAAGATGGTTGCCAAAGTCATAATTTCTCCAGAGCTATCCATAATAAAATATAAAGGATATAATTATCCAGTATGACTGAAGTTAGACATTAAGTCCTCTCTGGCCTACATTGCAAGTTGCTAAACAATGTAATTAGAACTAATAGAAGTAAACAGGTTTGCCTTAAAAATGTCACTGATGAAAGGTCTAGTGGATGCTACCTAATCTCTAAGCAGATCCACGGTGGCGTAATATAGTGTATCAAACCCACCAGTGTCCGTTTGACTCCCTTTGGCCGGCTATTATACTCCTTGGCCAGCTTTGATACTATCTTATGGCACTGTAAGATCTGCTTGGAGATTAGATGCTACCTGAAACGTCTGACCGTTTCAAAATTCATATCCAGTTGCTTGAGTAACTGCTATTTGGTGAATGTAATGAAAGATGTGCATACAACACTTACTACTCTATCACGGCTCAACATTTAGCATTACCACGACATTTTATACCTTTACGGGATCAGAGAAAATCTAAGGAAGTCCAAAACATTGTTCACGCCACTGACAGTGTTTTTATATGGTGCTTTTTTGTGGTGGATTGAAACTATGTACTATTGTATAGATATATCTACAGAATAGCATGGTGATATGCAAAGAAAATGGTGAATAAGCAAAATGCAACTGCAAAGAAAAGGTTGCAGTGGAAAAGAAAGAAAGAAAAGGCAAGTTAAAAATGGTCACACTCACATGCAGTGGCTGGTCACATGGGAATGTGGCAGACATGTCAGAAAAACAAGATCATTAGAAGGGAAAAATGAATGGAAACATATCAACCTGGCATATTGTTTCGTACCTATAGAATCATAATAAATCAACTTTCAATGTCTATGAAATAGAGAAACAAAATGGCAAGTATTGTATCTGTATCAATACAATTCATTGTACCATTTAAAAAAAATTAGATACCTTTTAAATTGAAATGATTAAATACCACTAAAAAATCAAAACATAGGTCTAATTAATATCGCTTCAAATGTCTACAATTTACAAAATTGGAACACAAAAATGACAGCCACGTTTTGTACCAGAATTACAGAAACTAATTTCATATGATTTACATTTCGAATATTAATCTAAGCCATAGTAAAATACATGTCTGGATTTAAAAAGACCTAGCATAACTCAGTCATTGCACATATCATTTACAACGCTGTCAGATACTTTTCTCTTTTGCGTAGAGGATGACAATGCGCATCATTTTTACATCATCTATCTCCGATGCCAGGCAATAAAAGATAACATGACGTATTAATGCATGTGCCTGACATTATCTAATATGTAAGCCCTTCTATTTAATTGGCACCGCACAAAAACACCTGTCAGAGAGGCAGAGCTCCGTTTATCCTATCGCCACGGTTACCACATCCTCCCAGCTGCCGGCCCTGATCGGAAATTGCCCTGCTTGCGTCACACGACACAGTGTTAGCGTATCCATTACATACAGAGGGATAGCGCACATGTAAATAGGCAGGGTAGACACGCAACGTGCACGGTACGTGGACTCATCAAATGGGAACTTATCTTTCGCTTTACATAAACAACGGAAAGCGTAACACGCCACAGTGCTTCAACCATTTATTGTGTATGGAAAAGGCAAGGGAACTTGTTTGCATTCATACCTTAGACCGCAACCTTGACAAAAGTTGAACCAACAACAAGCATTTTATGCAAAACAGTCGGTTCTGTATCAGGGTTCTAGCTAGTGCATTTTAGCGTAGTGGGCCACTACGCTAAAAATTGTGACCACTACGCTAAAATAAGGGCCACTACGCTCATTTTTTAACTAGTGTAGTGGTGCTTTGCTGTCATTTGGTTGTTCAACAATGTCTAATCAATGTTTGAGCAATGAAAAATAATGATATGGCCCTCAAAACTGACCAAAAATCCTTCAAATCACATGTGATGTTAACAGAGTGCCAACTTTTAACTCTACATTTTCAAAATGACCCCCTTCCAGACAAATTTCCTAATTGGTTGCTTCGCTACCATGCCATTCCCACTACGCTAAAATAAAATCCTGGCTAGAACCCTGTGTATGTATACCAAAGAAACGCATGCTTTGGCATGCTAAATTTGTTTTACACGCAGAAAGGTCTGTTAATGCCTTATTCCAATGAAAAACACAGTTTGATCCTTTTTTAATACATAACGGAATATTTGGTGATAATATTGGTGATGAAATTAGTTTTCAATTCCTGAAAGGAAATTGAACAGAGCTACACTTTCCCATTTGCAATTTGTACTGAAGAAATGATGTCACAAATTTTGGGTTCCTGTAACTTAGTGTAAGGAGTACGAAAGATACATTTTGACCCAAAACCAAAAAGAAGACTCTGATCTGAAAAATAATACCATGGTAATACATAGGGGTTCCTCTTGAGCCTTGGAAAACATGTCTCACATTTAGCATTGGCATTTTTTTAGACATCTCTATGTTACTGCAAGGTGTAAAAATGATTCTGAAGGTGCAAAGTCATAAGTGTAACAATTTATTTAGTGGACTATTGATAGTAAGTATAACAGTACAAAAGAATTATGACTTGATAGAGTACACTCGCGACCACACCTTGTGATTAGTTATTTACACATAACATAGCTGTGGACTTGGCAAGGACAATCAAACAACACTAGAAAAAAAAAATCTGCAACAATTCCGTTGTTCCTCTTTTCTGTGTGACTCAACTCAAGGTTTGGTTACATTCTAGTTCACATTCTTTGAAGTTTATATTGGTACTCCTTTTTAAAACTGGGTCTCTAACTGCCAGCAAGTACAAGTTAAGGTAGAACATGATTTATCATACTAATCACATGTCTAACCAAACTGTTTTGAAAAAGCAGAATAAAACCACTTTGAAGGGGTATGAGATAGAAAATATTGTATCATTTTGACGTGGGAACTTACTATAAATGATACGGAAATTACACCTGTTTTAGATAATTTTTTTCCCTGTTTTGTTTGGCCGGCATTGAAAATAAGTGCTTACAATAAAGTTACATGAAGTTATAGTAGTGATATGGGGTCAGTTTTGTTTATGCTAAACAGACTTTCTAAGTGGATCTGCAAGGTTCAAAATACAAAGATGCAACCTGCAATTTTCAGAATGTTATTTTTTTGACATTGCAGAAGAGAAAAATAACAACTTGCAGCAGTTTTGCACTCAGAAAAAAAACAGGATTGGTATTATCAAACATATATTGTACACTGAAAATAGAATTTCGGTGAGTATTTCTCTATTTCGAGCCCAGAGTCCTGTGATTGGCAGCACTGGACCCATAATAAGTTTACTTAGCAAAGTTATCGGCACCATGCGAAAATTGTCAGAATACCAACGCTAACACCACTCTGATGGTATCACATCACCACAACAAACAACACAAGTTGCCATGTATTGACAACAAACAGGCATATATCATAAAAATGAAGGGGTGTTTTCACGAATTATATATTTAGATTCTAACGTAAACATGTCATTGCAACTTGCATGAATCAAATAGTAAAATGCATATTCTAAAGAAATCCTTCAATTAGAAATTCTGTTTAATCCAAGTGACTGGTCAGTTGATGTAAACTTAAAACATTTAAAGAAATAGACTTGATCTTTTGATTGCTCACAATATGTCTTGATTAGACATTATGAGATTAACTAAGGTCAAGGTCAAAATGTCATAATTAGTGGTCAAATATCATATTATAATTAAACAAAAATCTGCTATCCGTGAATTCAATATATCAATAAGATGTTATAACTATCCAATCTTTATAAATCGGTAAATGAAATAAAAAAATAATCAAAGAAAATGTCCAGACGATTCCAACAGGTCATCTAAGTCAAGGTTCTGCCCCTTGTTGCTAAAAATAGAACAGAACGCGGATCGCCATATATAAATAAATCGCAACGTTCTTCACAAACTCTTGGCAAAGATCTACATAATTTCCTGAGTTTTGAACACTGTACAGGCCACACAAAAAAGTACGGTCGTATTTAGGAATGTTTTGACAGGGGTTGTCGTCCTGGGCGGAGCTGTATGTTTGGAAAAGTGCCTTATAAAAACCAGTGGATGGATGGGGAGGGGCGGGGAACGGGACAACAACATTCATATGCAAACCACAAACACGAGTGTACACAAACTGGGCGGTTTTGGCATGTGTGTGGCTACAACCAGACGATCAGCTGGGACAATACTGAGCAAAAACTGAGGGGAGCATGGAAAACCTAGAGGCAACATGCAACATGTCATCCTTTCCCAGAAATCGTCCCACGGCCATCCAACACACAACATGCTGATGGTGGGAGTTTGCTTAGCACAAACGACGCCATACCAGTGTCGGCGGGATCTCCCCTCCTGGCCGCGGCTGCATTTCCCATCGTCTGAGGCTACTGGATGAGCGGCCCGGGATCAGATCGTCGCGATCTTCGGATAATTTCGGCGAAAATTTTCAATGGAAAGTAACAAAATACCAGGTCCGATTCCTGCTGACTGGGATGTGCCGACAGCCAAACAAGCCGTGAGGAAAACCTAACTGCGCGGATCACTCCGCAATTCGTACTTCTAAAACAAGCCGAACAGATCAGAGCCAAATCATCACATCATACAAGTCTGGTTTTGTTTTAAATTCTGTGTCAATCTAACTACGCCAAGGACCTGATTTAACAGAAAATGTGTATATTGTTGAGAACTATGTTTTGTTCTGCGGAATAACACGTTTTTCCTACAGGTGAAACGCAAAAATGGCGGACAAGAGTATTATGGGATGGTTGCAGGTCTTGTCACGTGATCAGACACATCCTGTTCGCTGATTGGTCAGCCGGTGTTCATTCACATTGGGGTGCCAAGAGGGCGTGCATCTATTTTAAGCACACACTTTTGTGTTTGGGCTTCTAAAAATAGCTCAAAAGCACACAAAGCAAAGTCTAATAGGCGCCTTTGTTCAAATGTATCGATAGTAACGCATAACACCAACAGGAACGACCAACATTGATGATTTTGGATATCGAGTTGTTGGCCTTTCGTTAAAAATTAAAAGTTGTTATGAAACAGTGAAATGATGTAATTACCCTTGTCAGTTAATCTGTAAATAGGTCAATGAAGCGTGAGTTTGAAACAAAAGAATCAAACGTAACCAAGCAATTACTGGATAAGGAAATGACAGTATCAAATTTCCCGGAAGAAGCTTTAACTTTCTCTGTAAGAGTAAGTGATCCGACTTACAACAAGGGTCTTTACAAAGCCTTGTGTTTGAGGAGAGCCACGCCTTGAGCAAAAAGTAGGGGTGCTTCCTGGTATATCTAGTGGACCATAATCTCCAAGCAGATCCTACAGTAGCATAAGATAGTATCAAAAGCTGGCAGAGGAGTGAAGCCGGCTTAGGAGTGTGTTTCGCTACATGGCAAATGGACACCTCTTGGCTGACTACACCGTGGCCCTTGGCCTGTTTGCCACTATCTAAGTAATACGGTCCTGATTTAACATACTAAGTACTAGTATATTGTACGCTTCACAAAATCGAATGCGTTATGCCTAGGGCTGGGTATCGGTACAGCGTACCGGTACAAAACCGGTTTTTCTTATTGGACCGGACCTGAAAAAATTAGGTGGACCGGATGTTGGACCGATTAGAAAATTAACAGCTTATTTTATCAGGCATTCACACGTTTTGGCACTTGTAGGTGGAAGAAAATAACAAGAGTGAAGTAGAGTAGAGTTTATAGTAATTTCTACCAAATTTTACAGCCAATCATACATGTGCAGTTAGTGTTGAAGGATTTTAAAACGCCGGTGTAAGTCTAATACTCCACCAAACAGATTTATTTGTAGTGAAATGGACCATTTGTATGAGTCATACTGCATCAGGTCCAGGTTCAGGTCCGGACCTGGACCTGATTCTTTGGACCTGAACCGGACCTGGACCTGAATTTTCTGTACCGGTACCCAGCCCTAGTTATGCCTGATGCGACCGAGCGAAGAAAAACTACAAGACTTGAAGAGTCAGATAATTAATACTGTTAAATGTAAATATATCCGTAGCAAAAATTTAAACGCTACTGAATTTATTGTCTCACTGAGATACTTTTAAAGGGAAGAAAACTTTCCAAACTTTAGTTTTAACCACGCTTGCTAGATTCTACGAGGCTCCGCTGATCGCTGGTCACAGGTAAAATCAATACATGTAGTTTGCTTGGGGAGTCGGCCGTCCATAGGAATCCACGGGTCGTGTACTGACTCCTATGGCCTACTCCCCTAGCGTACCATTCACTCTATTTGTCCTATTTCTATAGCCTCTACCAGGCTTCGTGGTTTGGTGGTCTAATTGTAGAAATTGATCAAATAGAGTAAATACAGTACGCTAGGGGAGTCAGCCGGCCGATTTGGAGATGTCCCTAATCAGCCGGCTGACTCCCCTAGCGTACTGTATTTACTCTATTTGACCAATTTCTACAATTAGACCACCAAACCACGAAGCCTGGTAGAGGCTACTATTTCTACTATTTGACCAGCGATCAGCGGAGCCTCGTAGAATCTAACAAACGTGGTAGAGGCTACACACTTGCTATGTACAGTTGACAGAAGAGGGCCATACAAAGTTAGCCTGGTATCCAGCCGTAATGTAGCTCCCGAGTCTCTTCTCTCCTCTTTGTAATTGCATCATACTACGGCTGGATACCAGGCTAATACAAAGTGCGCACAGATCAGACATACTATAGCTAGTATACTTTCTACACTTTGATACAGCAGAAGCTGTTCTTCTTCAATTTCTTTAATTGTTTAATTGCACAGCCTATTTGCCATCGTATTTCGTACAATTATCCGCGAAGTTATTCAGCTTTATCGCTTTCAGATTTGGGCATTCCGTGCAGTTAACAGAAGTGCGCGTTAATACTTTGGCTTCTACTGTACCTTAAAATTCAGCCCATACCTCTGGACGGAGATAACCGGATTGAACAAGCTTACGTGCACACTCAACAAAGTTTAACCATGGCTAAAATTAGATATAAATGGTTAAGGTGTGTCAGATCGTTCGACTGGAAGAGTATGTTCGCAACCTGCCGCCTACGTGCGCCTTTGAAGCTGGAGTGTTAACGTTACGTCACTTGAGTTGTAAAGGTGGGGTCACACCTGCGTATATATTTAAGTCCGTATGAGGCGCGCATGGGAGTATTTACCTCCACCAGGCTCCACAGGTCATTGTGATAATAAAAGAAATTGGACAAACGTAAACAGGTAATATGTCAGACGAGTTAGCTGGGTCGTTCAAACAATACTTCTCGGTCAGCTAACTCATCTGGCAGGTAATGTATCTGTATTTGTCCAATTTGTACTATTTTTCCCACGACCTGTGGAGCCTGGTAAGAGCGTCATACGCACCTCAAACGGACTTGGATATATACGCATTCAGGTACAGAAACAGTCCACACAGTAATATATTGACTGTTCCCTCGATCATTGCCTTTCAAGTTTTATCACATCTATTAGATCTGTTATAATTTATATTTCTTTGAAAGTGGTGGTGGATATTTTCACCATGGTTTAACTTATTATATAAGGTTCTCCATGCTGAAAAAAGGAAGTTCTGCAACACCCAGAAGCGGCAAAACTCCCTTCCTAGGCAAAGATTCAACCTTGGTCCGTGTGTGTGTTACAAATTGCGAATCAGTGCAGCTCAAAATGATAAACACAGCCACTTCAGAAGTCTGTGAAAGGAGGCTAGTATTTAGCCTTATTTATACTATTTTTCCAGTTATCAGTGAAACCTGGTAGAGACTACCCCGAGTACTCTCCAACCATCCTTGCAGCCATCAGTATAAATGGTTGACGATTCATACTACAACACATGTAGTAGATTGATAGAGCAAAAGCGTCATCTAGCGAATCGTACAGTAAATAGCACCGTGTAAGGGCTATGTCTACCTTCCTAAATCCAGGGAGGTTGATATTATCCGACTACGAGTATGTTACCTGCAAAATAGTGACCCAGATAGGGATGATAATTTGTCAGGGGCGTTTGGTTGCCATAGGGTCTCATTTGCCGGCACAGTCCAAGGTAAATGTTACCCTGGCGTCGGGCGTGGTGTAACTTGTAGAACGTTCGGCTCAGGGAATCTGAGTTCGATCCCCACCGTGCCCCGACGTTGTGCCCACGGGAAAGGCACTGTACACGACCTTCCTCACTTCACCCAGGTGTAAAAATGAATTAAAATGGGTACCTGATTTCGGCCGGGGAGGTCAAAGACTGCCTTTACCTTCTGTCTGTACCATGTATGTGTCACTGTAACAAAACTTACAGTGCCACATTGTCCTCGTCTGTCCAAAAAGCAAAATATAAAAGAGATGTTACCCTACAACAGTCTATCCATAACCCATTAGGAACTTGGCGTCTGGTGAAGGCTAGCGTTACATGAAAAGAACGACTCGAACTGCATTCAGTAAAAGAGGAATAGGCTGTCCAGGGCAAATGGGCAAAGGTACCACCTTTTCTTTTGAAAAGCATTGAAATCCGTGGATGTCAAAGAAAATATGACAATCTTATTACCAAACTTGACAGCATCACAGAACAACGGATGAGTATACAAATCCACGAACAACTAACATGTATATCAATCAGCAACAATACCATAAACATCGTGCCTAAATAAAAGAAAATGGTTCATGAAGAAAATTGGACATTTTTTTCATACACCTATCAAATCAAGCAGCCTACCCTACCCAGCTGTCACGGAGCCAATCAAAATGATGTCACGCTGTCGCCATGGCAACGGTAGACCACAATAATCTACAAGAGGTTGTTACTGTAGTTTGCGTGGATTGACGCATAATGCAGATTGAGATCCTTTGAAGTCCACCGTGACGTCTGCTTATATGACGTACACGTACTATCTACAGTTGCTGGTGTTTAGTACACACGATGCTGTGTGTTCGCTACCATCGATCAGACAATGACAGGCGGACACAGGTGGCGGCATAATATTGTTCATAAGTAGTGTACTGTTATGTATTGAAGCAGCTTTTAAAATCTTTTGATACTTCACAGCTAGCGGTTTTGATGCTTTGATGCAGTCTACACTCATCAATATATGCCGTTTTTACAATTAATTTCTATACTTTTTGTTTCCGGAATATGATACTGTAGATGTATTTAAGTTCGCGGGGATTAAATTTCGCGGTAGCGGGGAAAAGAACTTTTCGCGGTGGTTTTAAGTTCGCGGCGAAGCGGCCACCGCGAATACCACGAACATTAAACCACCGCGAAAGTTTCTGCATTTACAGTATACTTCAATGAACAGGTACATGCGCTACTGACTATAGTAGCGTCGACTTGCCGAGTGGCTAGGCTAGTAGACCGGAGATCAAGAGGTTCCGAGTTCGATTCTTGACATTCCTGGCTAGACGTTGTTTCATTACAGGTGTAAAAATGAGTACCTGACTTCGGTTGGGGAGGTAAAAAGGCAGTGGAAGGAGAGGGATGGGCTCCGCCTTCCAATACCGTACCGTAGGTCAGACACAGTGGATAACAACCCACTGCCCTTCCGGCTCAGAAAAGCTCCGGGACTACCTTTCGTAAACTTTCTAAATCAATGAAAAGATGACTGACGTAAGCTAATTTCCAAGCAGATCCTACGGTGCCATAAGATAGTATCAAAGCTGGCCAAGGAGTATAGCCGCCGATTAGCCGGCCAAAGGGAGTCAAAGTTAGTGGCACCAGAGATCTGCCTTCACTGGAACAGGGAGGAGCATTTCTATTGAATAAAGGTGTCTCTGCCCCTCCCTGTGCCATATTGACAGCTACACAAATATCCGAGGTGCTAATGATTTACGAGCAATTTATATCTTTATTGGGACAAGTTCATTGACCCGCGCACATCCCTGTAGGAGATCTGCGCCTACGGTGGGTTTGATACTGTATTACGCGGCCACCGTGGATCTGCTTGGAGATTAGACGTAAGCTATGATAATAATAATGAAGACCTTTATTGTACATTCATACCCACTGGGTTTAGTACAGGTCACAACAAATGATACAACATGATATAATGATACAATGAATCTACACTACTCAAATATCGTATTCTACTGCGTACATTCGGCTTCTTCTCGTTTCTTTGTGATATTGAAAATGTAAGAACAGATATGCTTTATAAGTAGAGGCTTGTCTAGATTCATAAGGAATATAAATTTGTCTATATTACTTAGTTGTATGAAGTGGGGGAACATGGATTCTATTAGTCTGTAGAGTTCAGCTCTCTCTTTCTTGTACAAACTACATTCTACTACAAAATGATGTTCGTCTTCTAACTTATCTATGATGTAATCTTGACCACTGCCCCTACTGTCCTCAAAAGGCTTTGGGACTACTTTGACCTTAAGCCACTGACATGAGACAGGTATGATGCATTCGTGATCACATCCCAAAATACCGAGATGTTTACTTTACTTCTAATCCAGGATGCTCTGTTTTATCAACAACACCTGTTCATGTCAAACTGAGCGTTTTAATGGCAACGATCACAAAAGTAGAGTTCTTTCTTTCTCCATTCTTCAATCAGAGACTGTATTAAAAATAAAACTATCTTTATGACGTAACACATTTGCTCCTTCCCATTGTAGAGCTAAGAAAAAAAACGTAAGAGGGGGCACATGTATGATAGGTTTGAAGTTATTATATGTACAAGGTGCCAAAGTTTGACACCCCCACATCATAATTGACACACTGCTTTGTACTGAAGTCTAAGCCCCCCAAAAAAATGAATTACCCAATTTACCGACCGGCGGATAGCCTGCAAAAGATTGACTGAAATCCCATGGCAACTTATTTGTCCCTATTTGGCCAAAATCTTCGCATTTTTTTTTCAGCCAGCTGACACGTCTGCTTGTAGACGAGCAGTGCTGGCCTCAGAGTTAATTTGGCGTGACGACATGCTCACGACCATGAAAACAGCCTTACCCAATAACTCTCGCCCGGAGTCACAGCAAAACAATTTCTTGTCAATTACGGGGAAGCATCGCCCGAGGGGTGTGCATGGCACGCAGTGACCAGGCGCTCAACAACCAGGCGCACATCATCCATGGTGTACGCAGCTGACACACGTACAAAACATGGATACATACATGCCCTGTTTTGGGTTCTCTCACTATACTGACGATAGTAGTTTAACAAACGAACGCGCAAATCATCGGCACTTTGGCTTACCTTTTACACTGTTCATCTTCTTCTTTTCTTACCAGCAGTTTTGTTGCTAAGATCGAGGAAAAGTGTGGCCGGGATTCGAACCAATAACTCCTGGTTTTTCCCCGAGTCACTATTAGTATCCAACGACTCTACTGCAGCCTGTCGATCGACCCAGCGGTCAAAGTTCCTGGGTCATAGCACAGTATCTGTCCGGGACCGAGGCTAAATTTAGCCTGGCGACCTCCATATCGAGAACACGACTTTATTCCGCGAGTTCCCCCGTCCTGCGTTCAACCGGGATGGGTTATTTTTGTATCTCATGATGATCCCCTGTCCGACCGCAGGCCGACACACTTGTCAAATTGGTCGCGACAGAGAACAGCACAGCAGTAAAACTGTGAAAATTTACGTCCGCTGTATATGTATTAATCTTAAAAAGAAGACTAAAATCCTAGCTTGCCAAAAGCCCATAGACCTACTTACAAAACATCAACCGATCGCGACAGATGAAAATACAGCACAAACCGTAAAAAAATACGTGCACTTTATCAATATACTTTAGTTTAAAAGTGAAAATCCTAGCCTGTCATTGGCCCAAATGCAAAGGCCTACGTATACCCACTTTACTAAACAGACCGAAGTTCCAAGTTATAATCATTCACAACTCACTTGTCAGACAGGTCGAGTCGGGACAAATAACAACACGGCAGAAACTAATAATCTACGCGTATTTTATTGATATAGAAATATGTGAAAAATCCTAGCTTGTGGTAAGCCCAACTTGAAAAGCAACCCAAAGGCAAAGAGCTAGTCACTAAACAGACCCTCAAAGTTATTCACGTCCCGCTTGTGATCATGATTCACTTGTCAGACTGGTCGCGCCAGATAATAACACTGCAGAAGCTGTGAGAATTTACGTCTCATTTAGCTCAGAATAATTCAAAATCCTACAGCTAGCTTGCCGAAGGCGAAAACCCACCAAACAGACCTTCCGAGACCACTCAGTTTTCCGTAGGGGCGAGCTCCGAGTTTTACAAACCTCCTAAGGGGCATTTTTGCTATGTGACACAGATTTTCACCACTCTCATGTAGGAGCGAAAAGAGTTCGAAATTGGCGAAATTAAAAGAACTAATTTCAAGGAAAGACAAAGCCAATTTTGGTCTATGTAAGAGTCTCCAAGAGATAGCCGTCTTAAGGTGAGTTCACACGTGCGTATATATGTTTTAGTCTGTATGAGGTCCGTGTGGAATAGCCTCTACCAGGCTCCTCAGGGCGCTGGAAAAACAATAGAAATTGGACAAATATAGACAGATAAGATGTCAGAGGTCGCAAACCATACTCCTCGGACAGCTAGCTCTTCTGGCATGTTATGTGTCCATATTTCTACTATTTTTCCAGCGATACGTGGAACCCTAGGCCTGTAGTGGCTAAGAATCGCACACGGACCTCATAGTCATACGGACTAAAACATATACATGTACGCACGTGTGAACCCGGTCAGTTTCGACTTTACGACAACCCCATGGCCATCTTCCTAGCCTCCATAGTAGACTCTCTGTGGCCCTTTTTTCGTCTTTTTTTGGCTCATAATATACTTTTGCTTGCCATTTCTTTCTGTACTAGGTCGCTTGCCCATTGACCCTGTAGCAAAAGTGTTTTATGAGTAAAAAAAAAAGACTGAAAAAAATGCCCCCAGAGAGCCTGCTATGGAGGCTGCATCTTCCACCCCCTGAAGGAGTCTGCACCTGAGACTAGCGGCGCATATCTGAGCCAGGAATGCGCCAAAGTTTCCGCGAGGGAAGGCCACGGACCGGTCAAGGGCGCCCTACATCCCCCCCCTGGAACATACCGGGGCAGCAGGAATGCAGACTTACTACACGCACTGCTAAGGTGGACTCTCACTGCACTTGGGGCACCGGCGTGGCACTGCGGGTACTCTCCAAGCAGAGGTTAGGCTCCGGCTGTTTTTTAAACGTTTTTTTAGTCGTTTTAATCGGGCTTTCTATTTTGTATTTTATCTTGCTGTGTCAAAACCTAACTGGCGTACTTAAAGAAAAATGACCAAATAAAAAGCCCGATAAAAATGACTAAAAAAACGTTAAAAAAACAGCCGGAGCCTAACCTCTGCTTGGAGAGTACTGCGGAGTTCTTTCACTGCGGCAATGTTGTGTTATTTTCGCGATTTTTGATGATTAAGATATTGCGTAATACGTAAACGTATGACTTAGAAGACAACAAAATACACAAAACGGAAGAAAATTAGTTCTTTATCTCTGAGCTTCGTTGAGTCATCTACGAACCCCGCAGTGCCGCATAGGCGCCGCAAGTGCAGTGAGAGTCCACTCTAATACAGGCAAGAACTGATCTACAAGCAGATGTAGTAGTTGGGGTTGTTCTTTGGGTCTTCTGTGGTCGTTTTACTGCGCTTCTATGCATCTATTTAGTAGTAAATGGAACAGAAAACAGCGTGGACCTTTAAATGTGGTAGGGACGTATAAAACCGCAAAAGGTCGCAAAACCAAAAGACAGAGAAAGACCGACTGGAATTTTTTTGAAGACCAGGTCAAAGCAGAGGTTACCATCTTCTAACTTGCTTTTGCTTTGTATCCCCGGTCCCTTTGGTTGTCAGAAAGCGAGAACAAGTTAGTGATTTCTCCCTCCCACCAACTTCTGCTTGGAGATTTAAGGCGACTTAGGCGAGCGACAAAGTTAAAACGAAAAGCGAGAAAGCTCGACCATATTGTGGATAATATCTTCTTTGTTACCTTATCAAATACATGTGTATATATTGTATGACGTACATGTGATTGGAAAGCTTATAGAATATGGTTAGAAAGCGACGCGAACCCGGGCAGATTACCAGTACGTACCGTACGGTAACTGGCGAAACGCACCATTGCATGAAACTAAGAAGTGCCGAAAATTTGAATTGCTGATAAGTGTATTCCGCCTGCATTCTAGCATAGCTCCTTCTTCCGAGCGCAACAAATAAAATGGACTGAACCCAATAGCTACAGGAGGTAGATCGTGAGGTAGATCGTATCTACGTTGGTGGGGAACTAGTTTTGGGGTCGCGATTTTATCGGTGGAATGCGCTCTCCACTAACTACTGAAACTCATGATTGAAACACTATATCAAAGACTTGTGTTAGCCCTTCTTGTTATGTTAGTTAGGGTGTTAAGTCTTATTCTATACACCTATTTTGTACTTTGTGTAACAGTCGTTGCCATACGTTGTACCATGTACAAATGTCGAGCAATAAATTTCATCTACTCCAAGTAAAGTGTTTTGAGAGCAGAGGTGGACTAAAACGAAACGTCGGTAAGAATAAACCAACGGTTGTGTAAAAAGACTCTCTTTATTCATCTACAGAGTCTAACATTATGAATAGTAATGGGACGGGTGTAAGAAGACGGTCAAAGTCTTCCCACATAACGTCTGCTTGGAGAGCACCTTACAGGGTTCCAGGAATGGTTGCTAGACAATACAGACAATACAGAGACAATTAAACGAAACACAAACACATGACTACTCCAGGACTGCGACGCAAAATTAGGTCAGGTAAAGTTGGAGACGAAGATAAACTTTACAAACTGAAATATTGATGAAGTGCCTACAATTGTGAACAATGTAAGTAGCGTTGGTAGTGACAGCTATACGTTCCTGATATAATTTCTCCTGTTTGAACCCCTTGAGTTGATTTTGCTAAGAGTAAGTTGGAGAAAAATGTAGTAATCACAGACAGAACTCGAGCGAAGCAGTGCCTTTTCCGAAAACTTATCATATGAATTATTGTTTATATTTCAAAGCTGAACTGTTTGGTATTGTTACTATTTTCGCTCCCTGGTCCCGGACGTTATCAGAACCAGCTAGCGCTGCAGACGAGAGTTCAAAATAAACAAACTTTCTCTGGACGGGAGTACTAGTATATACAAACTGTCATGATTCGTACCTCCGAAAAACAAGATTGGCCTTCCGTCCCTACTTTCAGCTGCTCCTACAAGTTCAGAATATTTTTTGTGCACTATTACCTATAATATGTATATTCTTTCTACACACCAGGTGAGAACAGGTGATGTTGTGATATAAACAAAGGCGTGATCATAAATCAAAGGTCCGGCGGACACGAACTCTGGCTGTAGCGAGCTGGTGACGTCTGTCTGTACTAGAACTGGGACTCCGAGACAATCTGCTCCTCATCTCAGCCGTACTCCACCGGTCTCCAGTATAAACAGACCACCAGAGCTTCCCCACAAAACTCCTTTCGGGATTTCCAAACCAGCTTGGTTTAATCCCCTTGCTTTAAAATGGCTCCGAGTCTGTACATAGCGTTTATATGTGGGCGATCATAAATCTGAACCTACCGGTCGCCTTGCCGTGGCCGCTTCCCTTGGGCGTCGCTTTGGCCGCCATGGTGCGTACGTCGCTCGGAGGGGCAGGTCACAAGACTTCGGGGTCCCCGAACCGCTGACCTCGCTCTCCGGACCGCCTCAAGTCAAAAGTCGAAGGTTACGGCGTCTCCAAGACAGTAGTGTGTGGAGAGGACACCATGGCTGGAGCAGAAGCCGTCTGTTCTACCCGCGATGACCCCGGATGTTTTGTGAGGCGCGTGATACACCGCGGCAGGCACGGAGAGACTGACTGGCTGTTTACCTGTCCGGGCCGCCCCGCGGAATTGTCTGCCCGCGCGCTGATTGGAGCGCCGCGCGCGATAAAGGCTCCGGCTGCATACCGCAATTATCTACTCTCCAAGCAGAGGTTGGGCCTAAGGTCTGGCTTGTTTTGTGGAGTCTTTTTATGTCTCCCGGTACAAAATAGCAAGCCCGATAAAAACGTCAAAAACAGTCGGAGCCTAACCTCTGCTTGGAGAGTAAATTATCTACTCTCCAAGCAGAAGTCAGGACCCGGCTTGTTTTGGGGAGTCTTTCTATGCGTTTTGTCTAATCTCCAGGCAGATTTACCAGTGGCATAAGATAGTATCAAAGCTGGCCAAGGAATAAAGCTGGCCAAAGGGAGTCATGAGTCATGACACATCCTAAGCCGGCTTCACTCCTGTGGCAGCTTTTGATACAATCTTATGCTACGGTAGGATCTGCTTGGAGATTCTGAGGGTCTGCTTGGAGATACGTTTTGTCGGGCTTTCTGTTTTCGCGCAGGTTCTCCCTTTGTCCTCCGACCAAAAGGACAGATTGAAAAAAAAAAAAACATTAAAAAAATGGCAAAACAGAAAGCCTCACGAAACGCCTTCAATGACTAACCTCTGCTCGGAACATACTGGTACATTGTCAGCACTACTTGGGTAATAGACGTGTCGTTCTTACGTAATCAAGTGCTGTAAAGGAGGATATGAAAACCACCTGTGGCACGTAGCGTTACTGTGTAGTATAGCAATGATCAAACAAATAACTCTAGAACTGCACCCCATATTGCACATGATAAAAAGCAAGACCTTGAGCATGCTGTAATCAGTGTCCTTGTTTCCATGCCAATGTGGATGCCAAGGACTGGGGCCGCTTAGAGGGGAAGGAACGAAATAAGAAACACCAAGAACATTTCAATAAAAGAGAAGAAGAAATCACACCCTCCTTGCTAGCACACCCTTTCCATTACAGGCAACTACCTCTCAGAGACAGAGACCAAAAAAATTGACACATCGCTCAACGAATTTTCAAGTAGATAAAGAACTAGTCTTTTTACGCTTGTGTGTGTTGTTATTTTGTAGATAGTACCTTTTCATGTTGCATTATATTCCAAATCAGAGCTAATGCAAATCCAATCATTGGTCTCTGTATGATCGTCATTCAGCGATCACCGTCTTGTGGAAGAGAGGACCTGAACTGGATCCCTTACATAGCAACTATTAATAGGCCTCTGTTTGTAAACTAGCTAACTATGTCGCTTCATGCTAATCAAATGACGAGATTTTGTTTGAAACGTTATCAGTAAGATACGGGTACCACATAATAATCTCTGACTTATCCCAAAGCTGAACCAAGCATGGTAGTCAATAATGCTTGTCCGTTTCCATGTAACGCTACCATCAGGGTGTCATAAATATATATAGTGAGGTGGCGCTGGTGTGAAGTTGTAAACAACAAGGACGTCACGACTGCAGCCCTGTACTCATATGTCTAACCATATTATAATCTTAATAACATTAGAATTAGATTGTTTGCATTTCATACAAGATAATCTAGGACATTATTATAGAATCAACCGTCTCAATATTCCTCAACAAATGAAGAGGTTTCAAACAAACATCACGAAATTATATTTCAAAATGCCCCTTGAAAATGAGTGACCGTAGAAAAAGCAAGGTAGTCAATAATGTACTCATATATGTCTAACCATACATAAGTACATCTGTAGTAATATTGATAACGGGGTTACTTTGTTTACATTTTGTACAAGGTGACCGAGAACATTATTTATAGAATCAACGTTCTTCTGAATATTCCCGAACAAACGTAGAGGTTTCTAGCAAACGATATCTACATCAACCTCCTTGTCCACAGCAAGAAGTTATATTTAATGAACCAGAATGCCCCAGGAAGACGATCGACCATAAAAGAGGCAATTACAGTAATAAAGACCTTGGTCTGTGTTAGCATTGTGGAGTCAAGTGCACACCGTACTGCGTCAATTGCCATGTGACAGTCTGATTTTTATCTAGAGCTCAGACCAAAGCGGATACATAATATGAACATTATAACATCTTCTGTGACAAAAGTGAAACTGCTAATGTACAAGTCAGAAGTAAATCTGTCATGTAAACTTCTGGAAACTCGACTTGTGGTTGCCTATATGTAGCGTTTTCTGACAACAATAAGAAGACAACTCAAAAGAACATGACGATATGGCACAAAGAACAATAAGAGAAATGAGCATTTTCAAGCGCTGAGATCAGTTCTTATTGCATAACAGAGCCGCCTACGCAGGACCGACTTGTGTAATGTATAGCACCCAAGTCAAGATAGCGAGAAATCTGTTCAATGTCAAGAACATCGATCAAAACAGTAGCCACACACACTTAAGACATTTAGAAACTTAAGACATTTTGTGGTTTAGCCGTCTTACTTTGGTTGGCGCCACTGCTGATCGTTCGCGTCAATGTTTTCTTGGGAGCAACGGCGGCCTTCTTAGTCGCCATTCCAGGCTTCTTGGCGCTTGTTGTTCCCGTGCTTGTCTTCCGTTCCGACTGTGACTGCGTCCTTGATCTCCGCTGTGTTGTGACGTTCTGCGGCATAGTTTTGCGCTCTGCGCCCGCTTTCCTCTGCATGCTTGCTGATCACAGTGTTGGTGCGGTTTTAATGACTGTTTAATCGTTGCCCGGTGCGAACTAGTTGTTCGTGATTTACAGAGGTGAGATATCTAAGGCGATGGTAAATATAATAAAGATACGAAAGGACTTTCGTCGCAAATTTAAACAATAAATGATCGCACGTAGAGTTAGCCTCGAT
Source organism: Branchiostoma floridae x Branchiostoma belcheri (assembly GCA_019207045.1). NCBI lineage: Eukaryota > Metazoa > Chordata > Leptocardii > Amphioxiformes > Branchiostomatidae > Branchiostoma > Branchiostoma floridae x Branchiostoma belcheri. The sequence goes on along the minus strand of CM033037.1, from coordinate 3,843,884 downwards.
ACAGCAGACTCCGCGCAGGTTACTTTATTTTGCTTTCTATCTGACGGCATCATGACAGCAATTTGCTTGTATTGTGCCATGAAGTCTACCGTTTTTTCACAACATTGAAGTCAATTATGCAGTTTACGTTGTTGCAATTACAGCACCTTACGTAATTGAAAAGAGAAATCACAATGATAGGAAAGATGTGGACCGCGCAGTCCGTTTTTAGGCCACCATAGAGGTATCGACCGAATGAAAACCTGATATCATACTACAATAAAACTTGCCTACTGTAGGTTTCCTAGAAATAAAATGTCTTTATCATCAGTAATACCCCCATTCCACTGGGACGGCGCTCTCGCGGCGCTCTCACGGCGATGGCAAATTTGACCATCGCGGTGAGAGCGCGGTGGGATCGCCAAGGTCGCCATGGGAGCGCGGTGAGAGCGCCGTGAGAGCGCGGCGGGAGTGCCATCGCGGCGAGAGCGCCGTCACCACGGCGATGGTATGGAGCCCTGCCATACCATCGCCGTGAGAGCGCCGAGGATGGCGATGCAACAATGATCGCAGTGAGAGCGCCATGAGAGCGCGGTGAGCGCCAATAGGGCTAAACAATGGTATATGATAGGCCCCATTCCACTAGGACGGCGATGTTACCGCGCTCTCGCTGCACTCTCAACTATAGTTCATGCAGTCTTTATTCTTAAAGAAGTATATTTTGATGAATTTTGTTGTCAAATCATACTTTAGTGTCATGAATCACTTCCTAATTAAAACCATGGGTAAAACAAATTGGACAACTACACATACGGTGCTTTATTCAGCGTTTCGAGTCACAGGATTACTCCAGACTAGATATAACACAAAGTGACGAGAAAGAACTCGGAGAAACGTTCAAAATGTACAATGAATTAAACTGAGATAGAATAATCAAGAACACAAAGGTTTATTATGTCTTATTTTTAAATGTTAAAAGAATAACATTTTAGTTTTCATGTTCTTAACCTGTAGATTGAGATTATAGAAGACCTATTTTCAATAGATGAAATCGTTTCACTATTCTATAATTTACGATAATAACCTGGCATGATAATGATATTCATTTTGAACAAGTTACATGGCAAATTTAATTTTAAAAAAACAGCAAGTCAAGCGTATAGATAACCTTAGACTCACGCTGAACGACTCCACAGTGAGCAAAATTGGATTTGTTTACAGCCTTGATTTTGTAATTTAAAATTACGTAAGACGTAAAAGTATGACTTGAAATACAATAAAATACACAAAAGGTAAGAAATCTCGTTCTTTATCTCTGAAATTCGTTGAGTAATCTTTTAAGTTCTTGGCAGCCCATAATAATTGCTGTCCTTTGAGTTTTCCGTCGCGCTGAGAGCGCGCTGGCGTCGCAGGAGAGATTCCACTAGAGCAGCTTTTTCTGCCATCGCGGCGCTCTCATGGCGATGGGGCAAGTTTGCCATCGCCGTGAGAGCGCGGTGAGAGCGCCGTCAAGTGGAATGGGGGCCTAAGAAACTATTCTACTCATTTTCTATAAGGCTTAGAAGACGTAGTCAAAAAGGTACTTTATGTGTTTTGCCAGTGTCCTAAACCTGTAACTTAACGTTCATACCACACTGACTCCTCGACCTAAGCGTCAAAACAGACACCGTTGTCTTTGAAGTTTGCACCTAATATGAATGTTTCTAATGCCCCCCTCACATTAGGCGAAAATCGATCGGACGACGAGTCTGCGAGCTCTAAATTACGAGGAGGCATGACTCTGACGGGAAGGGGGGAACTCTGCCATTTCTTCGTAGGCAGCAGGGTCTTGCCTCCTCGTAATTTAGAGCTCATAGACTCGTCGTCCGATCGATTTTCCCCTAATGTGAGGGGGGTATTACAGGATTTCACGGATGTAATCACAACGGCTCTCAGTCCCCATGTTGAATCCCAAGCATGTCAACATCTATGTTATGGACGATTTTATATTGATCTTTAACGTAATGTCAAGACGGTGGCTCTGACAAGGGGTTTGAGTGACACTCAAAACGACTTGCCTATCAGCTATTGCCTGATCAGAATGTGCGGTATGTTAAGTTGATTGTACAGGGAGGAGAGTATATCACATGATATCGCCTCATGTCAACATGTCTACATTCCGGGCGAGACTTACATCATTGCCCCGCTGTTTGGTGATTTATTGTGTCGCCTATTCCACAATTCGCGTTCCCCGATCACCCATAAACGTGTGCTATTAATGACAAGGAAGTGAGATATATCCGCAGTGAGGGCGCGAGTGAATGTGATGACTGTTTATAATCTCCAAGCAGATCCTACTGTAAAAAGAGTCTCTTTATTCAGTGACGTACCAACCTGATGAAACTATTCACAGATCTACTGTAGCAGAGATATTAAAAGCTGGCAGAGGAGTGAAGCTAGAAGAGTGTGTTTGGCTACCCTGTGGCTGATGACTTCTTTTGCCCAACTGTACCCCTTTTTAATAGCCAGCTTTAATACTATCTTATAACACTGGTAAATCTGCCTGGAGATTAGACTATGTATATGTGTGCGCGAGCGTGTGAGTGCGTGCGTGTGTGGGGGTTTATCGGCAGTGTATGGATTGAGTGTATGCGTGAGTGCGTGTTTGTGTGAGAGCAAGGAGGTTGAAAAGAGAGCGAGCGATTGAGTGAAAGTATGAGCATGTGAGTTGTGAGTAACGTTATATGTGTAAGTGTGTGTGTGTGACTCGATGTGAGTGATTGTGGAATCTCCCATTCATCTAACACAAAAATAAAGAAAGTGGGAGAATACAGGTTATATGAAGTCAGCTGTAACAAGTAGCCAAGGGTCAAGTGAGTTATATCAACGTTTATGATGCCAGGTGATGGTAAAACCCATTTTCCTATCCCGTGGTGTCGTTCATATGAATATCGTCAGAGGTCGTCACTGCACGAAACGGAGTCGGGGTTACTTCAGGTCAGCTGGAAGTTCAAAGGTCACTCATCAGCTGGTGCTTCGGCAAGCAAAATTTTCGTGCGGCCACGTCGACTTTTGCAGAGGTTTTAAGATGGTGAAAGTCGTTTTCCTGCACCCCGACCTGGGGATCGGGGGTGCCGAGAGGCTTGTGGTGGACGCGGCGCTGGCGCTGAAGTCCCGGGGGCACGAGGTGCGGTTCCTGACGGCACACCACGACCCGGGTCACTGCTTCCCGGAGACTCGGGACGGTATGTATCCTCACTTGATCCGTACCATTTAGAGTAATCTAGCATAATCAGGGTCTAGAGACTCCAAATGTATGACCATTGCATGCTCACAATCGGAAACAAAAATCTGTTTACAAGTAAAAAACGTTTTCCCTTGCCCTTAAGTTGCCTCAGCTACATGTAAGTTAGGGGGTGGGGTAGCCTGGGTACCATTCTCCGCGGTCGGCTTTGGGGAGCTTTACCCGGCACCGGCCTGCTTCTCTTCTGTCAGCCTGTCTGATTAGCTGCCCTTTGAGATTTCGCCTATAGAGCTTGTAGCCGGCCTTTTGAGTTTACCCCTCCCGCGGATTAATCTAACCCCGTAAGAACTCCCCCGGCCTGTACCAATCAACTGTACGGGCGGTCACCTCTACACCGCCGAGCGCCTCGATGGTATGGTTCCCAGGCTAGGGGTGGGGGGCTGTTGTAGGATTTTTGATTTTCCCTAGAGCCGAGGAGTTTGCTTGGCAATTGTGCAGGCTGTAGAAACTGTAAGGCATCCAGGTTACTGTTGTTTTAGAGTGGTTAGCGTAGCTGGATTGTGATCTGGTGGGCCCGGGTTTGATTCCTGGAGCCAGGCCCAGCTAGGAGACTGTTTCTACTCGCTTCTTGTTCTTGTGTTTCACTGAATGTGACTGATTACCAGACCGACCATGTGAGAAAAAGGTTAGCGTCGTTGTGAACTGGCATGCCCTACTAGGTGTGTCAGGTTTCTATTCCCAAGTAGACTGTTTCTACTCGCTTCTTGTGTTTCAGGTACGCTACATCCGTGACCGCTGTGGAAGACTGGCTTCGCCGGTCCGTGCTTGGCCACTGCTACGCACTGTGTGCGTACCTGCGAATGGTGTACGCAGCGCTGTGGGCAGGTTTCACTCCCAAGTAGACTCACGGTTTCTACTACTCACTTCTTGTGTTTCAGGTACGCTGTCCGTGACCGCTGTAGGAGACTGGCTGCCCCGTTCTGTACTGGGCCACTGCTACGCACTGTGTGCGTACCTACGGATGGTGTACGCGGCACTCTGGTTGGTGGTGGCCAGCCGCTGGGACTACCAGGTCGTCTTCTGTGATCAGATCTCGGCGTGTGTGCCGTTCCTGAGGTAAGAGGATCGCATGTTTGTAAGTGTGTACGTGTATGTGTGTGTGTGTGTGTGTGAGCGCGTGTGCGTAAACGTGTATGTGTGACTATGTGTGTATGTAAGTCTGGATGTGTGTGTGTGTGCGAGGGCATGTATGTGAGGTCTCCATACTAGTATTACATTACTTAATACTATCACACACTCTATATATGCTCTAGAATCAAAAATTCATGACTTTCTCTCGTGGTCATCCCAGGTTGAACCGCTGGGCACGTGTGATCTTCTACTGCCACTTCCCCGACCAGCTGCTGACCCAGCGGCGCAGCGCGCTCAAGCGGCTGTACCGAGCGCCCATCGACTGGCTGGAAGAGACCACCACGGGCATGGCCGACTGTGTGCTGGTCAACAGCAACTTCACGGGTCAGTTGTTCACTAAAGCTGTTTGTGTGTGTGTGTGTGTGTGCATGTGTGTGCAGTGTGTGTGTGTGTACACATGTGTACAGTGTGTACTGTGTGTGTGTGTGTGTGTGTACACGTGTGTGCAGTGTGTACTGTGTGTGTGTGTGTGTGTGTACATGTGTGTGCAGTGTGTACTGTATTTGTGTGTTTACATGTGTGTACACCCATCGACTGGCTGGAAGAGACCACCACGGGCATGGCCGACTGTGTGCTGGTCAACAGCAACTTCACGGGTCAGTTGTTCACTAAAGCTGTTTGTGTGTGTGTGTGTGTGTGCATGTGTGTGCAGTGTGTGTGTGTGTACACATGTGTACAGTGTGTACTGTGTGTGTGTGTGTGTGTGTACACGTGTGTGCAGTGTGTACTGTGTGTGTGTGTGTGTGTGTGTGTGTACATGTGTGTGCAGTGTGTACTGTATTTGTGTGTTTACATGTGTGTACACCCATCGACTGGCTGGAAGAGACCACCACGGGCATGGCCGACTGTGTGCTGGTCAACAGCAACTTCACAGGTCAGTTCGTTAGCTAGCTGTTTGTGTGTGTATGTGTGTGTGTGTGTGTGCAGTGTGTACTGTATTTGTGTGTTCACATGTGTGAGCGCCAATTGACTGGCTAGAGGAGACCACCACGGGCATGGCCGACTGTGTGCTGGTCAACAGCAACTTCACAGGTGTGTGTACACGTGTGTGCAGTGTGTACTGTATGTGTGTGTGTGTGTGTGTACATGTGTGTGCAGTGTGTACTGTATTTGTGTGTTTACATGTGTGTACACCCATCGACTGGCTGGAAGAGACCACCACGGGCATGGCCGACTGTGTGCTGGTCAACAGCAACTTCACGGGTCAGTTCGTTAGCTAGCTGTTTGTGTGTGTACACATGTGTGTAGTGTGTAATGTATGTGTGTACATGTGTGAGCGGCCATTGACTGGCTGGAGGAGACCACTACAGGCATGGCCGACTGTGTGCTGGTCAACAGCAACTTCACGGGTCAGTTCATTAGCTAGCTGTAGTACATAATCTCTTACTCTTACTGTCAGGGGCTGACTTCCTCTAGAGGCCTGACCAGCGGAAAGGCTGCTGGAAGCATGATTAAGTCAGGCTAAGTTCTTCATTATGGTTTACGACCTGCCTAACTGTTTACAGTCATGTAGAGTAGCTATGTATGCGGACGACACCATTGTGTACTTCTCCCATCGCAGCATACAGACAATTCAGGAGACCCTACAGAATGACTGCATCTGCCTCATGCACTGGTTCGCCGCTAACAAACTATCCTTAAACCCTTCAAAATGCAAATCAATGTTGGTTGGGTCACAGAAGTCCAAAGCTACTGACCTGAGTCACTACAGCTCCTTCTAGATGATACTGAACTGGAGCAGGTGGACACTTTTAAGTATTTAGGAGTTGTTATAGACAAGGCCCTTCTGTGGAACTACCACTTTCTTCACATTAACAAGAAGCTGTCTAAGATAATCGGCATCATGAAATGCCTAAGGCCATATCTGAACAGGCAAGCGCTATTGACAATTTCATCATCATCATCGGTCGACGTGATCAAATGTAGACATGTTCGCACATGTCTACACACGACGGGGTTATACCGCCCCTTACGGGGTGACATACCCTTTCGTAGGCTAATTACAAGACGGGGATGCGCCAGGTCTCCCGTCCGGGTGAATGATGTAATTCACCATGTGGCTGATACGAGACAGAGGTTCGCCAGGCCTCCATCCGGGTGATTTGAAGTGAATCACCAACTCCCGACGGAAGGATTTGCACCAACGCACACCGCACCATCGCACGTGTGGGGGTTCTTTAACGTGCATGGGGTATGGCTCTCCCCATACACGGGACCTCCATTTAACGTCCTATCCAAGGGACGACTCATTTTTCACTTGAGTAAAGTGAGGAAAGTCGTGTAAAGTGCCTTTCCCAAGGGCACAAGACCGGCAACACGGTAGGCGGATTCGAACCGGCGACCTCTCGATCACGGGCCGAATACACTACCACTGTGCTACGCGGCCCCACCTAGGGAAGCAGGTGGGGTAGGGAAGCATTGACAATTTATACTACACTATTCCTCCCACACATTCAATACTGTAGCACCGTATGGGACCAGGGAGGGAAGGGGGGCATTGACAAACTACAAAAGTTGCAACACAGGGCGGGCAGGGTAGTGCTAGGGTGCGACCACCACACTCCAAGAGAGACCATTCTGAACACACTGGGCTGGACCCCTGTAGCACAGCATCACAAGAGAAATAAGGCTGTCTTTATATTCAAAGCACTCAATGGAATGTCTCCTCCACACATTTCCCAACTCTTCACAACATCCGCTGAAACACACTCACACCACACCCGGCACAGTACACAGGGGGGGCTTCAACTACCTAAAACACGTCTACAATACAAGAAAAAGTCTCTCTCGTTCTCCGGCGCATCCCTGTGGAACTCGCTACCTCCACACGGGCAGCAGCATCCATTTCCACCTTCAAAACCATATACAAAACAGAACACCACATGGTCTAAAACGTAACTATTATGTCTTTTCTTGTTTTGTTCACATTGGTATGCAAATCTCCATTTATTTCATTTTGATAATGATTTTGAGTTACATTATGCTTACGTTGTATAATTGATTTGTTTTACTTTATCATTTGTAAGCTAAGTTTTGTTAATTTTCGTTAGTACTCGCTATGTTACCATTTATGTTATTTGATATTGCTTTTATGTTGCATGTATGTTTGGGGTTGTCCCCCAGGGAACTTTGAAAAACGCCTAAATTGGCGATAAGTAACCCTTGTTAAATAAAAATAAACAAACAAACAAACATAATTATGCTATCATGGTGTATGAGAAAGTTTCATTGTCTTTTTTTTCTTCTTCTTGTACAATCTTCATTCCATTCTTATACTACCAAGGATGGTTACATAGCCAATGTTTTGGCAACTGCTCAATTGCTGTCCTCAGGGCCTGATGAAGTTAGGTATGTCTTTCTACAAGGTGGCCAGAATGATGTTTTGAGTTGCCAAAATGTTGGTCAGACATTGTGTGTTCTAGATTATGTACAAAGAACCTTATTTTCCAATAATAACTTGATAAAGAAGTGCAATGTATTCATTGATCTTTTCCCAACACACAGAAATGGTAGATGTGCAAATGTAAAATGTACTGATCAGAAACAAAAGTTTAACAATGAGTGATTTCGTGAATTTCCTCCCCCTCCCAGCTGGTGTGTTCAGAGACACGTTCCGCTCGCTGGCACACGTGACCCCCGCCGTGTTGTACCCCTCTCTCAACTTCTCCGCTTTCGACGCGACCGTGGACCCGCCCGGAGATCTCGTCCCGCAGGGGGCGGGAACCGTCTTCCTGTCAATCAACCGCTACGAGAGGAAGAAGAACCTCAGTCTCGCCATCAGGGCGCTCGGTAGGTATTACAAGGGTGTGCTTCCATCAATTACCTAAAATGATGACCAACTTCTTTTGTCTGAGAAGATATTACCTTCACACAGAACATACCATAAAGAGCTGCACATTTGGCAATGAGATTTGGCATTTTCAGGTCAAAACTTTTCATGCCAATTTTGGTGATCTTGCATGGATTCACTCAAGAAAGGGATTACATGTATCTATCAAACTATTTGGGTCATTGGATTCAGTGTCATATGACAGCTGCTCCAGATATCTCAGCCTCATGTCATAAACTTCCACAACTCAGGGGAAATAGTTATCCTACTTTCCTTACATGTGTTATGGGAACATTGTGTTAGAAAAATAGGGCCTGACAATGCTATAATCTTCCGTCCAAACAGCTGCTTGAAGATTTAGTCTCAACTATCAAGCTGAATAACACAGTTCCAACAGAAAAACTATTATTATTTAACACTACAAATCTGTCCATTGCAGGAAAACTGAAGGACACCGTACCAGACGACCAATGGCCGACAGTGCATCTCATCATGGCCGGTGGTTACGACAATCGCGTGGTCGAAAATGTCGAGCACCACCAAGAACTGGTCTCACTGGCAGAAGAACTCAGCCTCACCGACCACATCACCTTCCTGCGTTCCTTCAGTGATGCCCAGAAGAGAACTCTCCTCACCCACAGTACCTGCCTCCTGTACACCCCTAGTAATGAGCATTTTGGTATAGTCCCGTTGGAAGCCATGTACATGAAATGCCCCGTGATCGCAGTCAACAGCGGCGGCCCTTTGGAAACCGTTGGCGATAACGAAACGGGTTTCCTTTGTGACCCTGACGCTGAAAGTTTCTCCAAAGCGATGCGGAAGTTCGTGGAAGAAAAGAATTTGTCTATGAAATACGGGAACGCGGGGAGAGATCGGGTTGAGAAGAAGTTCTCGTTCAATGCGTTTACTCAACAGCTAAATAAGGTAGTGGAAGATACCATGAAGCTGGAACCGAGGGGGGGTTGGGTGATGACAACATTGGTGACTCTACTGTTCATAGTTGGTGTGGGTATTGCAGCTATCCTGGCCCAAGTGTTAGGGTAGAAGAAACATGTTTATCTTTTGGACTTAGATGACCGATAGCTAATTCTATGTTACTTTAGCTTTTACATTCTTGGAACAAGGATTGGCCCTTTGCTCTAGATATGTGATGAATGGACAGCATTGGCTTAATATGATTATGTATGTTGCACAATAGCCAAAAAAGTACAAAATGTACAATGTTATGATATTTTTACTGTAATGGCATTCCAGTAATTAACAAAGTTGTTGCAAATGTGAAAGTGAGTGCTATTAAAGTTGCGTACAACTTTTTGTCTTCTTGCAAAGTAGTGCTACATTGTACAAGATTATACCACCCTATGGTGATTAAACCTTAAATTTAGAAGACATTACAATTAGTTTTAATACCTTTGTTATGCAGCATACCTTTTGTACAGCAAATATTTGAATTGAAAGGATGTAATACTGGTAATTTGGCTCATTGTGTACTAGAAATCACAAATCCTACACAATCATGTACATATATAATACAATGTCAAGTACTAGTACGAATACCGAATAAGACAAGTAATTACAGTTGCGTAAGAGCCATATTGTTTTCTAAATTCTTCAAGAAGATAAATGGATCTATAATTTTATACAAGAATCGACTTCACTTGTCTTAAATCTTACTATTTTTTACCAAATTCAAAATGTCACAAATGATTTGTAGTTGTTTGGCAATAAAAGACCTCTGAAGCCTTCATTTATATGGACCACTAATGCAATTTTTCTAAATGAAACATATACAGAAGAAAGCCATGTAAACAGAACTCAAATCTAGTTCCTCACATATATTTGTACTTCCTAACACAGTGGTCAGCACTGTCCACTACAAACACATGTCCATCCTCTGTCACAGCCACCCCTTGCGGTTTGTTCAGTTTGTCCCCATCGCTGCTTATGGTGGACACCCAGGTTCCGTCTGTGCTGTAAACCTGAAGCTTTTTGCCATGTTCTACGCCACCTACGTCAGAGTTATCCCCAGCATTTACCAGAACTATGTTACCCCTGCTGTCAACCGACACCCCTGTAGGGCCCCACATGTCCTGTGGCTGTCTGCCGTGCTCCCCAAACTTGCGTATGAAATTCAGGCCACTGTCAAACACCTGAACACAGTGCTGGTGCGAATCCACCACAACAATGTTACCCTCCTTATCCACACAGACAGAAGATATGTGCTTCTGCATAAATCCCTGCCCTTTCAACTGCGTCACTAGCGTGCCATCCGCTTCGACAAACAGAAAGATCTTCTGACTAGAATCTACCACAACAACCCTCCCATCCCTCTGTACAGCCAGGCCACTGATCTTGGCACAATGTTCACCCAAGTAGAGTTTCTTCTGTAATTCTACTGATGGTGAAAATTTCAACACTTCCTGACCACATTGCACTACTATGGTGCCATCAGCCTGAACTACAAGTGACTCTGGGTTAGAAGTTGTCGAAAACAAGGAGCAAAACTTTCCATTCAGATCAAACACCTGAACACGCTGGTTATCAGTATCAGCCACATACAGCCTGTCACCCCTAACTGCTACATCCATAGGCCTGTCAAACTGCCCCTGCTGGCTACCTTTGTTCCCAAACCTTAGCACAGGACTGTTACTGCCCACCTCTACAATCAAAGGCGTACAACCCTCTTTTCCTGAAAACCTACCCCATCTCCGCCTCCCTGTAGTCTCACCCCCTCCCCCTGTTTGAACCACCCCCACCACATGCCTCCCTGACGTCTGCGGTCTCCATACAGCTTCAAATACCCCCTCACTGATTTTGGTGGTCTCCAACGTTACACAATGCCCACTAGGGGAGGTGACTGTGATTTGAGGTGCTCCCTTTTCTTGGCCTTTCTGTGGCCAGAAGACAATAATAGTTGGCACACTTTCCACAGGGGAGTCTACGATGACAAGTTGCTTACAGGTCAGGTTAAGCTCATACTTAATTTCAGTGCTAGGCTGGAACGTTATGTGTTTTTCTAGTGGTTCACGCTTTGCCTGGTTTGACGCAAGAAACTTAAGCCTGTCTTCTAGCTGTCCCATGAGTGTAACAATCTCTACATCATTATTTCTAGCAAGAACATCAGCACAGAACTTAACTCCATCTTCAGTGGATCTTAACATATCTTCAAAACCTTCCTTTTCCTCGACCAGAGGTTCTCGCTGTTTCTTCTCCATTTCCTTGAGTTTGACCATCATGTCCTGTTCTGCCTTCTCCAGTTTTTCCTTTAGCTGTACAAAATGTTCCTTGATCTTTGCCTTCTCTACTTGAGAGTTTGTTGTGATGGTGGCCAGTTCTTTCCCTATGGTGTTGCTTGTGTTCTTCAGTGCGTCAACAGTGTCCTGTGTTTTCTGTACTAAAGTCTGCAGTCTGTCCTTGTACTTTTGCGCCACTTCACTGACCTCTCGCGGGCTGTGCATGAAACCCTGCCTGTGTTCGTTGATGGTGCACTCTCGGCACACGAGCTTGGCGCAGGGCTGGCAGTAGAAGGTCGTGCGTACGTCAGGGTGTTTGGGACAGTACTCTGCCCCGGTGTACTTCGACCTGCTGCCAGGGTCCTTCAGATCTTGCAGGGTGATGATGTAATGGTCCTTCAGTGCAGGAGAGTTGCCGTGTGCGGTCAAACAGTTCCCGCACAGGAGCAGTTTGCAGTCTGCACAGACGCTCTCCACCCTGGCACCCGACTCACACATCTCACAGCGGGCTTCTTCACTGTTGTGTAGCGCCCAGAAGTTCAGCAGTTTGTTGATGTAGAAGTTCGATGGAAGCCTCTTGATCGAATCTTCGTTCTTACATTTCACCTGGTTCCCACAAGTAGGACAGGTGAATTGGTTCATTTCCTCTCGCAGCTGTTCCAGACACTGGGTACAGAAGGTGTGAAGACATGGCAAGACTCGAGGGTCATCATAGATGTCCTTGCAGATAGAACAAGTGAGGGATTCGTCCACAAACTCCTCTTGAAGAGAGTCTGCTGCTGCCATGACGTTTTTCAAGAAGTTCTGTCAGCTTTTGGTTGTAAAAAATCCACGAATTCTACACAAACTTTCACACAGAGTTATAACGGAAGTGACTGGAACTAGAATATTGGTTCCCACACAGCCTGGGCTGGATCTAAAATAAGAGTCGTCAGTGATTGGTTTAGAGGGAAAACGTGCAAACATTTTATTTGACTAATGATACACAATGTATGGGACCTTTGACTATGTACATTATCAAGACCAAAGACCATGTAGGCCCCCTCACAAATGGGTAAAGGTTAAAACCGGGCAGACTCTGTGTTTGCATTCCACATGTTTTTGTTCAAACATTAACATTGATAAAATGATTTTCTTAGTCTCCACCAAAAGAGGTCATGTTTTTAGTGTTAGCTGTAGGTGGTTTGTGGATATTTCTTAGTGACAGACTAACAACATTTCTTTGTTTGAGGAAAATGTTACTTGAGGCATATAATTCTTATGTTGTTTGGCAAGTGGGTTTTTGACATTACTGGTAAGATGGGAAAATAGCAACTTGTTCCACATGCATTTTTGTAACGAAAAAGCTTGCTACAGATTATAGCAAGACAACTTGCTGCATGTGTTACTATAATGATACAATTCACACAACCCAGGAAGGTGTTGATAGCACAAAAGACAAGATGGACTGTGGATCCCAGAGACAGAGTATTTTTTCCCTTATGCCAGCTTAATTTTCTTTTTGCATGCAGACATTGTGTCCTTCTCCTTGGCCTTCTGGTGTCTTTTCTGCCAGTTTAGGATCAGGATTTTTTAGTTCTGTCTTCAAAAATCTTGCTACAGAGAATGGCAATGAAACTTGCTGCCCTATGTTGGGACAGGCATGACATACTAAATGTGTATGGAAGGTGTTTGTTAAACAATGGGCAAGCTGGCCTTCTTAAGTTGTTTCTCCTTATGCAAGCTTGAGTTTCTTCCACGCAGCCATTGTGTCATTCTCCTGGGCCTTCTAATGTCTTCTCTGACAGTTAAAGGGTCAGGGTTCCGTACTTCAAAAGTCTTGCTACGGTGGGACAGCCATGACATACTAGATGTGTAAGGAAGATGTGTAAGGAAGATGTTTGTTAAACAATGGACAAGTTGGCCGTCTTAAGTTGTTTTTCCCTTATGCCAGCTTGAGTTTCTTCCAGGCAGGTGTTGTGTCCTTCTCCTTGGCCTCCTGTTCATCTATCTCCTGTTCTAATGTCTTCTCCGCCAGTTTGGGGTCAGGCTGAGTTCTGTAGGAGATACAAGATATGTAGATTGTATAATGGTCTGAATTTAAATCACCTGCAATTCATTGCAGATATCAATGGCAGGATTTATGGCAGACAGAGTGTTTTAGAAAACAAGACAATTTGTTGAAAAATGAACATAACGCATTCTAATCAAGTGGGACAGCAAAGATTTTAAAATCGTGTACATCCAACAATTAGAGGTACATGTACATTCAACATAAAGTGATGATGTTAACAACACTAACAAACAGCTGCACTAAGGAAGTGCGCTTATTAGGAGACAAAAATCTTCATGGCATATCATTATCTGTACCCCCTCTTTTACTGAAATGCACAAATGATGCAAGAATAGACTGAAATCATAAATTAGTATAGCATAAGCCATCTTAGCTTCTTCCCACCTCTTGCATGTGTTGTCATGTTTATCATACTGTGTCATTTTTTATTTGTTGTACAAATAAATGAACAAACAAACACAGCCCTTCAAAGGCAGTCTGCGGTTCAAGAGCCCTACGATAAGGAATGAACTATCTACTGAGAAGAGACAGTGGACAACAATAGCAGTGTTAAAACTTGGACTGTCAGCAGGACCTACATTGCTACAGGCCATAGCCTGAAGGTGATTTTTACCTGGTAAAATAAATAAAAGAAATGACAAGATAAACACAGTAGAAAACATACATCTTGTACACGTGACCCAGATACACAGGGTTCTCTTCTGCCTCCTTAGCGTGGCGAAGGATGGACTCTCGCGGGTTGGAGTCGTCGATGATGTTTGGGGCGATGGTTCGGGAGATGTAGGATGACAACGTACTGCCAGTCGCTCCCAGTCTACCACCCGCACCTGTAATAGGGGAGAGAACCACTCATAAATGTATAATACAGAATAATGAAAAATGTATATGGCATTTGTTACATCCTAAGTACAGTGCTATTATATGTATCAAGATAATCAAAATCATAATAAAAGAGAAACACTAATAAATCTATAATACGGAAGGATGAAGCAAGTAGCTAAATTCTCTAAAGAATCAGAGGCTTCAGGCAGCATGCACTGTCAATTCCGGTCACTGGATACTGCATACCACTCTATGCACCTATTACTCTTACAAGGTATATTACTCTGAAGGACCTGTCACACCTACATGTACATGACATTGTGTAACCTTTGCATACAAACAAACAAAGAAACAAAACTCACGGGTCTTAGTGGCAAGTGTGCAGACATTGACACACTGGCGCACCAAATCTTGGGTGCCGTGTTTTTTGGCACCTTAGACAGATTAGCCGTGAGGCTCAGTGGGCGTGACTGCACCGGCATGGGGGCAGGGGCATGGCGAGTATTGAACTCGGAACCTACTGATTCTGATTCCAACGCTCTTGCCGTTGCGCCACATACATACAACAGAAAAGCTAAGGCAGGGGCGTACCAGCTCCACTGACAGGGAGGTCGGGTCTGTGAGACTGGAGGGGGTCCGAGCGATCCTTCTTTGGTGCAGTTTTGCACCTATTACTCTTATATTACTCTGAACGACCTGTCACCTTTAACCTCTGACCTTTGCGTACAAACAAAAGAATAGAAGAGGCAGTGACGTACCAGCTCCACTGACAGGGAGGTCGGGTCTGTGAGACCGCAGGGGGTCCGAGCGATCCTTCACGAGCTGTTTCCACGCCATCCGACCGCGCCGGTTCTCTCGGAAGATCGGAAGGGCATGAGCTGTAGCAGAAGTAAACAAAACACATCAAATCTGTACTTAGTAATTACAGTTACATATTCTTAAAATACCACATTGTCATTGTGACCACTTCTTTTGGTGGGGGAGGGGTCCATCGGATATTTTCACCACTGAACTAAGAATTTCAAATCCTGTCTATAGCCTGGGTATCGGGTACCTATTTCTACCGGGGCTCATTGCACTTGCTAGGGCAGTGAGTGCAAGGAGCCCTAGTTCAAATAGGATGGTACCCAGGTTAATCTATAGTGACCACCTGTGTAACCTTGAATGGAGATAATCAAAGAGGTAAAGAATGCTGGCATTGCTGGGCTATTGACTGACAGATTTATTGATTGACTGGCACTTGCACTTACGTGTGAGGATCTGTTCATGCACCACAGTCTCCACCTGTTTCATACTTCTCTTGGTCTTCACAACACACTGTTTGGCTCCCCTGTTATACAATAGAAAAATACACAACAAATTCAGTCTATTTTTTAAGAAACACTCAGCATCCTCCAGACATACATCTGTTATGACTATCGCAACTTCAGCTACTGCTTTCTACATCACATTATGTTTACAGACGTGAGGGTAATTCTCCCTGAAGAAGTTCAAGGCTTGACTCAAACTTTCAACATTTATGTTTATTTTTGTTTGATTGCTGATTAAACTTAACACGTCATGTCATTGTGAAAGAAAGACAATTTAAGTCTTAAATTTTAATAGGGACATCTACCAACAGATTTCTTTATATCCTTAAGTAACAAAACTTGTATGAAACATAAGAAAACCTACTTGTGACTCTTGTTAGGATCGTAGAAGACCTTAGCCTTGCCATTGCTGCACCCAACAATGATCTGGTTTAACCTGTAATGCCACAGACACCGGACTACACCCTGGAGAAAAACACAAAACAAATGTCAATGTGACAATATGAATGGTATTATAATAATTATGATGACTATGCGCCATTTCACTCTTATCCACATAAAGAATATAAGTTTTACAGTTATTTTCACCTGGTGCCAAAAACTGGACACATCTACCCAACATTGTAGTAAATTGAAACTTTTCAAAGCTTGCAACCTTTAGCTTTCTAAACATGAACTATTTCATTTGATATTGCCTGGATACCAGACCCCAGCTGATCTCAAAAATATCTATCGTTAGATATTTTTGAGATCGGCTGGTATCCAGAATACATTTGATACTGCTGTGTATTGATATGTCATACTGTTCAGCTTACTATTTCAATCAAGTTGGTTCTGTCACAGGTAAACAAAACCAACATGAATACATGGGATACATCAAAATTCTGTGTCATACTAGATATGAAATCTAAGAATAAAAACTCACAGTATCCTCCAGTTCTATCTCGTCCACCGTCCTGAAGGTTTCCCTGTCCAGGAACACCAGTTTGCCGTTCCCCTCCCCCTTCTTCACCTGTGTGCCTGTCACCACCATCTTATCATCAGGGCTGAAGGTACAGTCAGTCCTGGAATACAAAAATTCAGTCAGTCATTATCATCACGACTGAAGGTGCAGTCAGTCCTGTAATACAAAAATTCAGTCAGTCATTATCATCACGACTGAAGGTACAGTCAGTCCTGGAATACAATGAAGAATTAAGTTTTATCTTGCTGAATAAATTTTGTAAGAAGGGTAGACACGATGTTAAGATAAGCTGTAATGGCACTTTGTTTGTTTGTTTGTTTGGGGCCGACTACTCTCTCTTCGCAGCCTGGGGCTGAATTGCGAGGAGCTTACAATAGGCGGGGTGAAGTCGCAAGGGTCTGACATGGCAGCCAGTTACGATAGCTGTTCAGTACTGACTGTGATGTACCAGGGAGCTTCTCTGGCAACTTTCGTCAAGTACAATAACCAGTGGACAATAGCCATTTTATTCATTTATTTCACAACAATGACAAGTGAACATTTTTGTAGTAGTTATACAAATTTAAGAAGCATGATTCCTTCTCTGAGGAGGGGTCATTCTAGCAGAACTAGAGTACAGGTTCTCAATCTGTTCAAAGAGGACATCACATGAAATAAACTTACAAGAATTCACTTAGCAAAATACTAGTAGTGTCTCAGTGACTGTGCAGTTCCAAGACTTACATTGGGTAGAAGCACTGCAGTTTGGTTGCTACATTCAGTGGTCTCTTGAAGCTCCTGATGTCCCACAGTTTCATGGTGTCATCACCTGAGGAGAAGCAACAGGAAAACCATGAAGTTGGGGATTATCATATCCAACATTCTGCTAAAGGAATAAGGGTGAGCTGGTGAGTGAACTGCTACCTTTGAGCTCTAGGAACAGTTACACACAACTTGATTGACCCTGTCAGACTTACTAGTACATTGACCTAAAAAATAGTGGAAAACAGTTACTCTTGGCAAGACAAAGTGAACTGATAATGACGATGATACCCAACTTGTAAATATTGCATACTTATAGGGTTTATTTGTCAGTTGAACTAAAGCATTTCATGATATTCAGTTACTTTCACTTAATAAGTTATAGACTAAAATAAACTCCAAAGAGTCTTTTGTGAGTTGTTGGACTGGTACTGAAATTTTGACTTCACACTTGTAACAAGCCCTCCTACCTCCCCTGGACAGCAGTGCTCTGTTGTCATATGAGAAGCTGACACAGGTGATCCCAGCTCCATTCTGATGGGCCGTTCTCTGCAGATACTTGGTGTGAACCTGGGGCAGGGGAAGTGAGCAAGACAGTAAGGAAATGGTGTTGGGATTGTTGATCCAGGGTTGTAGCCAGCCTGAAATCATTTTCAGTCCATTTGATTTTGAATGGGAATCCTATCGAGCATCTAAGGCATGGCGTGACGTTGCGCATCATTTCTAGGGGGTCTGGGTCCCAGAAAATTTTTAAATCAGGACCCTCTGAAACACTATTCCCTGAATTTTGAGGTGCAAATTTTGCTTGTAGACTAAGCTGTTCAATGGCATATGTTTTGGTGAAGAACACATGGGTTTCAGTTTTTTTATATCTTTACATATCAATTTTTGTCTGTCCCATGGGACGGAATGGGGAAAATTTTTTTCAGTCTCCAGCTGCAAAATTCCTTCAAAGGACTGAAGGACAGGTGCTGGCTACAACCCTGTGTTGATCTCTATTGACCCATGATTGACTGTCGGGACTCTTGGCAGAACTATGAAATTTATAGTTTAGGTTATCAATATCAAAAATGTTCTGACACAATGAAAGCTAATAGTGATATTATGCACGTGTACATTACAATCTTATACCACATGTACACTAATAGGACAGGCATCAGGACTATCATTGGGTGACTGTAAGGAACTAAATCAAAACAAAAAGGTGGAATGGCAATAGATGTGATGGAAAAAAAGAACACGTAAAGAGTGATTATTAAACATTACTCAATATAGCAAGTGCCTCAGTAATACAGTATGGTGAAGGAGGTTGTATAACCTCCTTGGTATGGCTACTTACATTCAAGTTGGCATCCCAGATCTGAATGGATCCATCCTGCAAGATAAAACATTGCATTATAATGTTATATGAAAGACAGTATGGTGAGATCTTCCTTTGAACGTATTTCTAGAGTCAGATTAGATCTATTAGTCTATCGACTTCTACTGCATTGTAGAGAAAGGCTTGCTTATCACCATTCCTTGAGCCAAAATCAATCAATCAATCGTTCGCATGCATCATAAGTTGATGCGTGGCGGCTACAGACAATTCTCGCCATGTTGTTCTACACTGGGCGTGGACAGCCAAAATGGAATCTGAATTTCAAACAAACAAACAAACAAACCCACCCACCTCACATCCCCCCACGATGAGTTTTCCGTCCCTGCTGAACCCACAGGAGGTGACTCCAGTCTTCCTGCCCTGCTGGGATCGGGCCTTGAAGGCTGTCTTGTGTTTCTTTCCCTCCGACTCAACATCCCATATTCGGACTGTGCTGCAATAAGAACAATAAGCAAATATATCACATGTACTTCATAGCCTGACTAAAATCACACTCCTTGCGACTGGACTGACAGTTACCGCCACCCTTCCCCAGCCAGCAAGAGATTGTGTAAACACAGGCTAATGTACTTTAGAATTCACACATTTTACTCATTTATTCCTAATGACAGTGCATGTGAGAATTGCTTGTTTGCTTGCCAAGAACATTTGTTTCAACATGATTGGATACAGTTTTGGATACAGTTTTGGATACAGTTACTACAAACAGATTTGGATACAGTTACTACAAACAACATGCACAGACTGAAGATTGTTTCTGTGACCGAACTACTGAATCTTCAAACAAGTCCCAAATTTGGGATGGTTTCAGTAAGTTGTAAAAATCTTACCTATCATCTGAGCAGGTCAGAAACAGTCCCTTGGTCCTTGGGTGCCAGCAGGCACTGTTGAGGGACGCTACATGGCCCTGTAGTATGAGAAAATGTCACATCACGTAATTGTAATCTCGAAACATCTAGCTGCAGTAAATCTTTGTTTTTATCCAGTTGTACTTGTAGAGATTGAGCTACATTGCTTCATTTGTTCCTTTCATTCATTCATCATTTCTTCATTCATTCATTTATACTAAATTATAGTTGATTCAAAGACAAACCTTAGTCTTGGCCATGTCCTGTAGATACTGGTCTCCTTTAGAACACTCCAGCACTTCAAACCCATCTCTGTCAAAAACCTTGGCCTGGGAGTTTCCTGCTGCTATCAGGATCATGTCACCCGTTATGGTGTAGGCCAGGGATCTGATGTTGTGGCTGGAATGGAAAATTAGTATTAGGTCAACTGACATGACGATCATTCCTCCCTCAAATATTCTGAAATATTCAAGTTAGTTTAGATGTACATTAAGGACAGAATTCAGGATCATGTGTCCCGTTATGGTGTAGGCCAGGGATCTAATGTTGTGACTGGGGAGGGAAATTTGTACTGGGTCAACTGGCATGAAGATCATTCCTCCCACAAATACATGTAGCAAAATATTAAAGATCATTTCTCTCGTTATGGTGTAGGCCAGGGGTTTCGATCAACACACATGAAGATCATCACTCCCAAAAATACTGTGCAAGAAGATATGTGTTCTTATGCTTTATCAATCATCTACTGCAAGTCAATAAATGTACATGCACATGTAGACCTCTGGCATAGGAACTTACTCAAATAGGGACAACAAAATTAATAGTGGCAGTTCAGTTCATCCAAGGAGAGGTGACACCATAGTGTCAGCTGTTACAAAATTGTCCATGAAGCTAAAATCATTTCTGATTTCAAACACATATCTTAGCTAACAGCAAAATTTGCCCCTCAAAATTAAGGACGAAGCATTTCAGAGGGTCAAGATTTCAACATTTTCCCATGGAGCATAACCCTGGACCCCCCTAGGATCGCCGTGCCTTTAATTATAGGATTTCCATTCAAAATCCAGGGGACGGAAAAAAAATCAGGCTGGCTAGAACATTGATTCAGACAATAAAGTAGATAGATGGGTTGAAAACTCACCATTCGCAGGGTTGTATTGTGCGGAAGGACTGGAGGCTGGCATCCATCGCCGCAAAGTCCCAGAACCTAATGTCGTAATCGTAGCCTCCTGTGATCAGCCGCGACCCAGACGGGTCAAGGGCAAGGGCAGACACCTGAAAGATAAAACATCATGTACATTTCTACTTTAGCTTACATATACTACTGTGTAGGCATTATGCCTAGTGAGCATCAAGAACTTATCCCTGTGTGGCCAGTGGTCATACAGTAAAACAAAATGGAGTGCATGACATAGTAAAATAAACATGTGTTATGTGATTATACATAGTCATGTACATGCCTTAGCAGCAGTTGGGAATGCATGTACCTGGGGATTTTTCATACTACACATGCAATTAAGTGTGGGGACATGTGTAGCACAGTAGTTTGTTTGATGCGCATTTGTCTTAATCTGAATTGGTCAACAATCTAGCTTTACAGTCATGCACAGATAACTATCAATTTGCAGATAGAGACCATCATGTCCTATGGTTCTTATATTGTCATAGACAATATAATGATGTTAATCCGTGAAGAAATACCACAATTTTACTTACCGTTTTATTTCCATGTTCCAATGTGATCTCATGACTCGCAGGTATTCTCTTATCAAGGGGCTGGAAGAGAAGGGGGAAAATCATATATATACAAGAAATGGAATAAAATCCTTCAAAGTGTTAGAAGACACTACATTACTTAGTAGTCCCCTGTTATTTTGTATGGAATTAGGAGGAGTGGTCCAACTCTCTGTCATTCTTAAAAAAGGCAAATACATCTCCATTATTACAACATGCAATGTCAAAACTGATCAATGTTATCTGAGATCTGTCATTTAATGAAAGCCACAAATGAAGATTAGTTTGATCATCAACACTACTGAGACCATTTCTTACATCATAACTTTAAAGTAATTAACCAACCAACAATGCTGACACTAAAAACAGTCACATGACTACACCATAATGTACAGTGATTGGTCAAGAACTGCTATGACTCACATCCTCCTCCTCTTCCTCATCACTGTCCTCATCAGAGTCCCTGGGAGGCAGAGGAGGGCCGATAAACTCTTCATCTGCGTCTTTACCTGCAGCTGTCTTCTGTAATGTAAAAGTATAACTTAAAATTTGGTTATACACCTAGACTTGCATTTAATGAAAACCCTTGTGTGACCATTATTAGAATATTCTTCAATCAGTAATGATTTGAAAGGCATATAAAAACTACATCCCTCCCTGTGTGACCATTGTGAACACTTTTTGATCTTAGAACACTACAGTTTTACTTCTAGTTCCAATATATTGCCTGCCTACTGTGACCATTTTCCTTGACTCTCCAAGGAGGTTACTGATGAACTTTATTAAATTGCTCAACATTTGTACATAGTACAATGTATGGCAACGACTGATAAAAAAGGCAATGGTACTGCCAAAACTATACAGGCTTGACTGTACTTGTGATACTGGAAACTTTACTCTAAATATTGGGTTACTGATGAGAGGAACAGAAACTGAATACCTACATGTACTAGTGTAGTGGTAACACCAAAGGGACAATTTGTTCAAGGATTAGAAAAATGCCAGCATTAGATAAATGAATACATGTAACAGAACCGGAAAGCCTAGTTGGCTAAACAATTATTTTCTATAATAATAATAATAATAGCCTTTGGTTATCCCTTTCCTAAGAATTACTTTTACAGCAATCTCACTTGAGGTGGAGGTAGTGGTGGTCCGATCATTTCATCATCTGATGAGTCTGAATCATCTGAGTCTGAATCTGGTGATGGTTTCTGGCTGGCTGCTGAGGTGGAGGGTTGGGGGCCGGGGCGAGGTCTGGGAGGGGGTGGGGGCATCCTGTCCTCATCTGAACTGTCACTTCCTCTTGCTGCCTCTCTCTCCTCTGGGATGGGAAAAAAACAAAACAAGGTTTTCATTACTGAAGAAAACTTATATGTCTGTATAAGTTAACATTACATTAACATTGTAACAAGTGACACAAGTAGGCTTGAGTGTAGTTGGTAATTAGTTACTAGTAGTAGGTTTGCATTAATACTAAATAAAATTATTGTATATCAAAATAAATATTGTTGTTTCCTATATCTTATCATCATTTGAGTTTGGATCAAAGTTGGTCCTAGGAGAGATCCCGATCGCAATCAGTACTAGTAGAATCGCCGATTGTCCTAGGACAGATCACAATCGCAGTCTGTTTCCCATATCTTAGCATCATTTGAGTTTGGATCGGAGTTGGCCCTAGGAGAGACCCCGATCGCAATCTATACTAGTAGAATCACCGATTCTCCCAGGAGATCTAGAGATCCCGATCGGAGTTGGCCCTAGGACCAGCTCCGATAGCGATCTCTCCTAGGAGAATCGACGATTCTACTGGATCGTGATCTCTACTGTGACGTATACATAAGCAACAGACTGCCTCATACTCATAACATACCACACAGTCACAAGTTATGAAGTTATAAAGTGGGGGCTTGTGACCAGGGCTTGTTTTCAATATATATATATACTGTCACTTCCTCTCACTGCCTCTCTTTCATCTGGGATGGGACAAGAACAGAACAAAGTTTTCATCACTGAAGGAAACTTAAAGGTTTGTACAAGACCTTAGCACTAGTGCAGAAAGGATGAACTGCCTGATAGAATAATACACCATTTGTGTTAATGTACCCAGAGAGCTGATAACATAGTTCACTTCCTTGTTTTCCTGGTCCAGAGGCAGGCTAGATCTAATCTTTGTAACTAGTTGGATAGGACGTTAAATGGAGGTCCCGTGTCTGGGGACGAGAACCCCCACACGTGCGATGGTGCGGTGGATCAAATCATTCTGTCTGACTGGAGTTGGTGATTCACTACAAATCACCGGATAGAGGCCTGGCGAACCTCTGTCTCGTATCAGCCACATGGTGAATTACATCATTCACCCAGACGGGAGACCTGGCGCATCCCCGTCTTGTAATTAGCCAGCAAAAGGGTATGTCACCCCGTAAGGGACGGTATAACCCCGTCGTGTGTAAATATGTGCAATCACACGACCGATGATGATGATGATGAGATCTAACCACAGAATATTTCAATACCATGAAAATTGCTAATATATACAGGTAACTTTGCATATACTACATGTAATTTATGATATATCATTACGGCACAGCTTACCAAACACTTTCCGTGACCTTTCTTGCGCTGTCTTCTTGGTCTGTTCAAGTATGGAGTCAAGGTCAAAAGTCATGGCTTTTTTCTTTGTTCCTGTTGGTCAGATAAATTAATGGATAAAGATTACAAAATCATGTGTGGCAACAAAAACATAGCATGTTCAAAAGTGATTGCTAAGGACTGACAATTCTTTTTGACTTTCTGCTAGTGAGACTTTTAGACTATTAGGAGGGACATCAAGGTGTGCAGTCTAACATAGTAACAGGGATGGACCCACTAGACAGAGACGCATGGAGGCGCAGTGCGAAGACTAGACTGCTGCCTACCCCTGTGTCAGGGATTCCAGCAGCAGTATAATAAAAAAAAAATGGATACTACTACTATTTATTTGTTTATTTATACTACTACTTTATTGATACTACTACTACTAGTTGGAGAAGTGCCTAACATAGCGGTATGTGCAGTGTACATTCCTCCGGGATCACCACATACCGGCGCTTTGGTCGAACACCTGAGCACCGTGGTTGATCAAATACGATTGACAACCCCTAATGCTGGAATATGTATCGCCGGTGATTTTAATCGCGCAGACGTCCAGGACCTCTGTCGTGGTAATCAGCTCCGGCAAATCGTCGATGTACCTACGAGGCTAGACGCCACCTTGGACTTAGTTATCACCAACCTTGGACACATGTACCTCCCACCTTCTTTGCTACCTCCCCTGGGCTCAAGTGATCACAAGATTCTAAACTTACAACCCAGGGCTCAAGTTGAAATACCCAAGACAAGGTCAAAGGTTGTTAGACCCATGCCCGACTCCAGCGTCAGATCCTTCGGTCAATGGCTGGTAAACCACGAATGGACTGAAGTTCTATCTGCAACAGGCGTGCAGTCTAAGACTGACGCTTTCTACCAGACATTGCACAACAAGATCGACCAGTACTTTCCTGTAAAGACTATCAAACTCCATACCAACGATAAGCCATGGATCAGTCCCAAAATCAAAAGCCTCATACAACAACGACAACAAGCTTTCAATGCCCAAGACCATGACAGGTACAAGCAACTTCGACACAAAGTAAAACAAGAAATACTAAGTGCAAAGAAAAACTTCTACAAGGACAAAGTGAACACCATAAAGAAAGAAAACCCATCAAAATGGTACCAGCAGATCAAGGTCATGACGAACACGTCAGGAACAGGTCTCACCCTCCACGTTGAAGGTGCACCACCAGGAGACAACAAGGCTGTCGCTGACGCAGTAAACAATGCTCTGTGCACAATAACCTGCTCACTCGACCCACTAGACAACACTAGACTACCAACATTTCTCCCAGCTAGGCCTTTGGACGAGGTGCAGCCGTGGCAAGTGTACGAAAAGTTGAAACACGTCAAAGTGAACAAAGCCGCAGGACCGGACGGTCTTTCCAACAGAATCATCAAGTGCTTTGCCTATGAGATTTCTACACCAGTAACGTCCATATTGAATGCCTCACTATCGGAGGGGGTCGTCCCAGAACAATGGCGACAGGCAAATATCATACCACTACCTAAAACGCGCCCGCCGTCGATCAGCGAACTTAGACCCATATCCCTGACACCTACCCTAGCAAAAGTAGCGGAAACTTTCATCTCGAAACATCTGTACTCCGACATCAAGCACAGCATTGACCCAAACCAGTTTGGTTGCATACCAGGTCGTTCTATGACACACTGCCTCGTTGATTTAATTGACCAACTGGCTAGAACAGCAGATAAGAGGGAGACAATAACAACGCTGATAACTACGGATTTTGCCAAGGCGTTCGACCTTGTGGACCACAGCATAGCCATTTCAAGCCTACTTGGAGCAGGTCTACGAAGCTCGCTCGCCAAATGGGTATGTTCGTTCCTGTCCACTAGAAAGCAGAGAGTGATGTACAAGGGAACGTATTCAGATTGGAGGGAGACGACCTGTGGCCTACCACAAGGAACAGTGTTAGGCCCCTTAATCTTCCTTGCTCTAATCAACAGTGCAAGTGAGGATTCCCTTGCTAGGAGGTGGAAGTTCGTGGATGATCTTAACTTAGCTGAGAGCAGGTTGATCCGGGACACCTCAACAATTCAAACGGACCTCAACAGCCTCGACAAATGGGCATCCACAAGAAAGATGAAACTTCACCCCAAAAAATGCAAAGCCATGCACGTGGTCTTTACGAGAACAGTCCTTCCACTGCCACCCCTGTCTATTGCTGGCCAACCGTTAGAGGAGGTCAAGATAGTTAAACTCCTCGGCTTGTTCATCCAGGCTGACCTTGGTTGGAACGCACATGTAGACCACATTGTCAAACAAGGCAACCGAAAGCTATTTATGCTTAAACAACTCAACCAGTTCGATCTGTCTAGGGATGACATACTTACCTGCTACAAAACATTCGTCCGTCCAAGCTGTAAGTACGCAGCGCCTGCCTGGCATCCTGGACTAACTGCTAGACAGCGACGAAGGATCGAATTCATCCAGAAACGCGCATGTCGGATAATACTCCGCTCTGCCTACACTTCATACCCAGAGGCGTGCCGGATTCTGAACTTGTCTACCCTAGATCAAAGGAGAGACCACCTCTGCCTGCAGTTCGCCCAGAAACTCCTCCAGTCACCGGACTTCCGTCACTGGCTACCACAAACCCGGGGGGCTATCACTGGGAGAGCCACAAGGGCCAGCAACCAACTAGACACTGTCAAACCCAGAACTGAGCGCTACAAAAAAAGTGCAATCCCATATATGATATGCCTGCTGAACAAAAATAATGGAAATTAATGTTAACAATGCAACTGCATTGTATTGTATATATGTAACGTGATTTTATTGTATTTGTAGCACAGAGGTGCTGTACAACAAGGCCGTAATTCAACCTCTGGTTGCCAGTGCCTTGTTTTTATTCTGAATAAACCATTTGATTGATTGATTGATTGATTGATACTACTAGTAAATCCACTGACCAAGCAACAGGACTACAAATGCTATTAATAATAATAGTATTATAGTATTTAGATCCCTGTGTAGCAGTTACTCAAGCAATGGATATGATTTGTCGCTGTCACTTGCGATAGGTACTGTATGTTATCTGAAACAGCTGACCGTTTCCCAAATGATCTCCAATGACTTAGCTACTATTTGGCATATCTTATTACCTAGACGTCTTAACTTCACTAACGTAGCCAGAATAATATGATATTTCGAAAAAGAAGATGATACAAACCTCCAAAGGAAGAAAACCCCATGACCTTTGACATGTCTGTGTCTTCATCCATGTTGTCTGAAGTGAGAAAACAAATCAACTGTCAATATATGGTCACAAAGGCATTCCTGTAAATTGAATGTCGGACGACTCGGACCATTACCAACTCGGCCCAGTCAACTCGGCCCATCTGCCGGGACAACTCGGACCATCCCCCCTGGACAGATTTTTTTTCGAAAAAGTAATCCCCAGCACTAGTTTTATATGTATATACTCTGAAATGAGAAAACTGTAGGTTGCATTGAGTGGATTGTGTAATTCATCTGAACTTTCGGCATTCCAGGTGGCGCACATTAGGTCGTTGACCCCGAAATACGCAGCGTGTGTGGACACGTGGATAGGTGTGAGGCGCTTCTAGTTCTAATAGAGGACAGTAGTAAACTTTATCATTACTTGCTCTTCGGAATAGCTTTAGACAAATAAGATGTGGGCATTGATATGATCAGAGTATGAGTCATTCTTGTTGAAAATTAATTGCTAATTAAGAATTTTTTCAAGCCGAGCGTGTCCACTTTGTTTTAATATTGCGGTTTTAATATCGCCGGCGCCCGCGGCACATATGATACTAGATCAAAGAACCGCCACTCTGTATGACCAGGAAGCTTCTGACGTTCTAATAGTAGCAGCTGGGGACAATCTCTATAATTCTAGTACAAATGTACCAAGAAATGTCAATTTTTTTTTTCAAAAGATAAGTAATTTGGTCCGACTGACTGGTAACGTTACATGGCGGTGGTCCGAGTTGACCAGGGGGGTGGTCCGAGTTGACCAGATTTTCAATGGGCCGAGTTAGTAATGGTCCGAGTCGTCCTGATTCCCTGTAAATTACAGTACACTCAGTCTGTTAGACTTTCCTTTCTTGTTGCATTTAACAACAACAATTACTATTATACCAAGGTCCTTATTACATCGAGCTATGGTTGCATGTAACGACACAAGAATATTTCTTTTTTATTGAGAAATGTTTTTACTTCTTGTCTACCAATATGTAAGCCAAACGAAGCCGTTTAAATTTCACAGAAACTTGGTTTCACTTGTTGTTCTTCTATCCTTTTCGCTCCTTTTGGTGGAATGATTCAACCCCCAATTCCTACATGGTGTATGAACGAAGTTGATACTGACTACATTGCAGCACGACACTACTTTTTTTTAGCACTTACACTATCAGTTTTCCCAAAACAGAGCTGTAAAGCGTAACATCCGAGGAGCTTTAGCTCTTCCAGTCTTCGTGCAATAACAAACGTGGGGAGGGGGGCAAGGACAAAACATTTGAGCAGCGTTTTTTGCCACAATAGAAGAGAAACTCACCCTTCATGTGGTTGTATCAACACTTATCTGCCAATATTCTGTTTCGAGGAACAATCTGACGACAGAAGACTGATAAAAAGACGCACAAACCTTGATTTTAGACGTTGTCGCTCCGTTTTTGTGACGCCAAGCTATGGTTGACCCCTAGTGACCTTTGGTGACATGACCTCTCTACAATCCTGATTACCCACATAGTACTTAGTGTGCTAGCCTGTATGACTAACGCTGTTCAACCAACCGTCTGCGATGAGAAGGTTCCGGTTCGGAATTTCAAGTGTCCAGATATCTAAATAGTCCCTAAGAATAAGACGCAAATCAGAGGTTGTCTCCATAGTTTTAGCTCTAGATTTTTCGGCTATCGCTTTAAAAGTCTATAATCTTTTATACTTCTCCAATTGCTTGTTGTTCGTAGCGTTTTATGGTGTCGGAGATTTGATCGTGCGGCGAACACTTCCTGGTATTAGTGCGCGCGATAGCGGTAAAGCGTTTCGTCGCCTGATTACCCAGATCATGCGTTCTATGTGCGTTTTGGGTGTTTTAGCGCCATCGGAGCTTGCGGAAAACGTATCGGATAACTTTTTTTCCTTTTTACTCAGTATACAGCGACAGAAGAAGTCTTGACCTTCATTGCCATATGAGTCATTATCCCAGGAAAATTCATTTTTTCCGTGTAGCGGCCTGTAAAAAAATGGCCCCAAATTAGCAATTTTTTTATGAAAAGCATATATTTTTGATGGTTTTTACCAAAAATAACATTTCTACAGAAAATGTCAAATGAGTCTGTCGGTCAGCGACAACACACCCTTTTCCATCGGAAACATTGAATTATCCGAAAAACGGTGTTTTGAGAAGCGTTAGTGCTTTTCTCAGAGACAGTCAAATCGGCCCCAAATCCTAAAAAAAACTCCGAACCGGAACCAGAAGTGACCGTTGGGGCGAAACGGAGCAAATATAAGATAGGAATGGATACATGTGAGGGAGTAAAGGGGGGTAAGACTTCTGTACCTCCAATGCTGAAAATCTGGCGGACGATAAATGACGTCATAGTCACCATATTCACTCGACATTCTTTTTATTGGCTGGTACATGGTGAAATAGGTCACCAATTCAAGTTTTTTTTTTCAGTCAATATCCGTCCACACCTCTTTCCAGTGTATGCGTCTATCATTTCTAATCATGGCCGGCAATAACTGCTTTTAGAGCAAACAGGAGAGATAAACGACACTGAATCCCATGCCGGTACACCTTTTGTTTTATTTCAAACAACACATCATGACAAAAAGAAATAGAATACAAGAACTGATAAATACAGAAACCACGGATCCAAAGGCAACTGATACGTATTAGAATAGACATTACATAATAGGTAGAAGCAAAACGTGAACTGAGACATACGTATAAGTAATATCAATGGTATGAAGAAAAAACAGAGAAAACAAATGGTTAATCAATTTGACAGGATCTTAACTACAAAATGGAAATTTATCTACGACAAAGTTATGGTTACCCTAATCAAAATAACAAAGAAAAAACACAACCACGGTAGTACAGAAAAAGACAAAGAAAAATGTAGAGAGCTTGGGAAGGGAAGATCATTCTTCGATCTGCGAAGATAATAAAATCACGTGCACGCATTACAAACGTTTACGAAATCGACCTAAACGTTAACTGAATATTGACTAATTCTGTCTGCATCATTACATTGTAAATCTTATCAATAGAAGTCAACAGGAGCCAACACAAGTGCTAAGCTTAAAGCAAACACACACACACACACACACACACACACACACACACACACACACACACACACACACACACACCAGAAACTAGCCATCCTTCGCCACTTCATTAGTCCTAAACACATTGCTATAACGCTCAATAAAACAAGCTCTAGATTAGGTATCTCTAACGCCCAGACATACAATTTGTCGCTATAGGCATAAGTCACCAGTTTCTGCCATCATACAGCATTAAAGCAAAGCCATACCAGACGTCCAACTCTCCAAGTATCCTACTACAATATCACTGCCTTTCATCTTGGCAGACTGTCCAACTACGGACACACACCAGTGCAAACAAACAAACAGATTAAAATAACTCCGTTTTCATGGAAGTAGACGTGCATCATCTTCCAATGAACCACAGTACGTTGGTAAGTAAGCAAGCTCGTCAGTGGAGTTTCAGGATGCAGGAGTACCCAGTCGTGCCAGCCTCGAGACAGGTCCACCCAAAACCGCAGGGGGACGACTTGCAGAAGGCATCGGCAGCTCTGACTCCAACGGTTACTGCAGTGTAATGCCAACATGCCCACAATTAAAGCTAGCAAGTAAATGTTTTTTAGAGATCCACGGAACGAGGAAGTAAACCATTGTGATTTTCAGATTACTATTTGGTACGTCGATGAAGGTTAGGCATCCGGGTAATAAGATACGCCAAATGGAAATTAATTAAGCAGCTGGATATGATTTTGGAAAATCATACCCAGCAGCTTGATCACTTGCTATTTGGTGTATATTATTTGATACGCGATAGAAATCCATCCGACATTTCAAACGATTATTTGATATGCTGTATCTGCGTTTCCAATGGTGTTCAATGTCATCTCTACCGCAAGCCTTGAAAAAACGCTTAATAATTTTTGTATTATGTTAGCTCTTGGAATCGGTCGGTCTTGGTAGTTCTTTGAAATAATAAAAAAGAGGATACATCAATTGAATCTGGTGAGCAAAATCAACTTGCTTGTACGCAGATCCATGTATCTTTCTTGCTATTTTGTACGACGAGAAAACGTTTATTGTTGATGAGAAGAAGAACAAAATGTAGTTACTAACCTTCGCAGCCAAATCCCAGAACTTTATCCACGCAGGTAAAACCAGCTGGACATGGGTTAGGGTCACAGTAGTTGATGTCTGTAGCAATAGGTAACAGGTATAGATATGTGAGTGACATATCTAAATAAAAAATTGAAAGAAAGTTGATTTTAAGTATTCGTCAGCACCAAATCTAACTAGCATCAATAAATAGAAAATAAGTACATCCAGCGTGCCATCAAAAGGACGAACTATTCATTGCCAGGATAGTGATTATTGTAATGTAAACAATGGTTGGCCCAGTAAAATCTCTCACCATTTTCACACAAATCTCCGGCATAGCCAAGGCGACAGGCACAGTTGAAGGAGTTGAGACGATCAAGGCACGTTCCTCCGTTTTGACATGGGTTAGATTCGCACTCGTTTATTTCTAAAGAAAGGTGATTGGACAGATCATAAATATGATAAAGAGTTTGACTCGTACTTTGAAAAAAAAACATGGTGCTTAAGCTTCAAACAGGCATTAATGATAAATAGGACTATAAAACCAAACATCTACACGTACCTGTCTCGCAGAGAAGGCCTGTATACCCCGGAGGACAGTCACACACGTGGGAACCGACGAAACATGAACTGCACTTTCCTCCGTTCTGGCACACGTTAGGCTGGCATGGTGTAACAGCTGTTGGAGGAGCAATGAACACATTCACGTGAGGGAGTATAGGGCGTAAGACAAATATCAGTTTGAATCTAGTCATGAAATGCATTGCTAATTCCTTTCTTATGCAAAGGTCGTATTTCAAAACACTGACACAATATGTATCCATTACGATCTGCTCGATTCATCAAGCAATTTATGGGCTAGTAATACCAGACTCGCAGACGTAGTTGTGTTTTTCCGTGCAGGCGTGGTAGTCTCCTTCATAATTCTGGTCTCGGTCCAGGAGCACACATATGTCGAAGGGGCTGTAGATATCCCTAGCCATCCAAGGTGACTGCACTGTAAACACATCATGTTGAATTCGGTAAACAGTGATTCAAGGCGGCGAGGTCTTATTTCATACACTTAATCATAACTTGAAAAATGGTCCGCAAACAATAATCAAGGAAACTAAGCCTAGTCTAAGGTTTGGATGATAGGCACATACGGCTATGCACACATGACACAATCAGAACCCACCTTTGGGGCGTTCGAGTCTCAGGCAGAAACTAAAACGCCATAGTCAATTTCGACAAGGACGAGGCTGACCACGATGATGGCAGTGTGGTATGAAAAACGATATTTACTCTTAAGTCACTTAAAACATACCCAAATGTGTAATTCAGCGTAGAATCTAAGTGGCATCAGTAAGTCCGTCAATGTGAATTAATTCACGCTTTGTGAATTCCTCTCCATGAATGTTATGTGTATCCAAACAGAAGCTGTAGCTGTACCTACAACGCCGGTATATCCGCCATTCGGCGCAACACACTAGATAGATATCAACTCACCAGAGAAGGGGAATCCGTCCCCGTGAAAGAAATGGGGAAGCTGTGACTTAATGATCGTCCAATAAGAGGCATTGTTGGACTGTTGGATGATGCTGGCCAGCATCTCCTGGTCTGATGGTTCCTTGACATCTGCCAGCTGCCCTCCCATGCTGACACAGGCAGCCGAGGCGTTCTTGTGGGACAGGGCGTCTTTTGACTGACGATAGCACTTGTTGTTGTAGACTAACATGTGAATGTAAAATAAGACAAGTGTGTAGCTGTGGCAACAGCACAAAACAAATCGGATACAATCATTTATTCAGACATAATCTCATACAACTTCCCCTACATTGGATTAAGAATTAGTTTCTTACAGCCTTTCCAACGTGGAAAACTTCCAACACGTACCTGTTTCACAAAACAGGAACTCGTCCACATAGACGCCATCAGAGCAGATCGGCTGAGAAGGGAGTAGAGAGAAATTGAATATTTATAAAATTTCTCCCCCTGCATTAATAATTATGGTTTCAGCGAGGCCTGTACATAATTTTAAGGTAGCTATAAATTTAATAAGCGCCGTTATGTGTTGGTCACAAATTCTAATGTTACAGTCTATGCAATCATACAGTATAGCTAATGGTGATGTGTGGTAGTTCTTTCGGAAGACTGACCAAAATGTTTATGCATCTACCTGGAACGTGACTGTCGTCACCAGCTTGGCGTTGTTTGTTACCGTGATGACGAAGACGTAATCGTGATCATGTGACCCCACAGGGATGTCCATCTTGCTGAGGTCGGGCACGATCTCGTAGTTCCGGAAGTAACACTCGCTGTCCTTCGGGATGCAGGCGCAGTGGGGCGGGTCGCACTCGGGATGGAGGACCTGGGCGTCAACACATGGCAATTTAATTGGTTATGACCGCCACAATTAGAAATACACATCTATATATATGTACAAATCTTCACTTACGGATGGCCTCCTGACGGCCACCTGCCCCTCCTCGTGTACAGTGGAGCTGTTGAGGAAGTCCTTCAGCTGCCAGTGGATGTTCTGCAAACCGCTGTGGTCGTCAAACGCCTCAAATCCAAACCTATTAATATTAGATGATATTTGGTTACACTAATTATTCAATTCACATGTCATTGATGTCATTCTGTACTTAACTTATCTGCATACCAAAAGTCATCCATTCTTAAGGTATTCACTTCAATATATTCAATATATCACAAGTTTCAAACAAAATCGGCCACAAAAGTTCCGTAAAAGCTTTATAAACATTTGAAAATCAAGACCATAGTATGTAAAGCACACTAATCATTACAAATGACAACCAATATACCGTAGAAACGTAACACACAACGACGCACACCTTATTGTGAACAGATCAGATGAGTGGTTCCCGACCAAAGCTGTTACTCCGTGTTTCTTGAGCCAGACGTTCTGTACCACAGGCGGAGAGGAGTCGACGTGAAGGAGGACATCCTCTTGAACAAAGTTTCCTATGACGTCATAGGCTTGTAGCCACAGTCGCACGGAGTCACCGTCTACTCTGGGGATGTCCAGATCAACTCCCTCTGCCTGGGGAAGAAATGTAGATTTCTCAAATTTGGACATGGACACATGGAAAGCTTTTCCTTTTCTTTTGATCACTGTATTACGAACGGTCAAAGATTGTGCACGGCTAAAAGTATATCTTTGACTAAACTACATGTACAAAGGTTCCTTGTGACAAGTACCGCGTGCCTGTGAAGCTAGTGTTAGACTTAAGGGCTACACTGCCGCGCCATACAGATAAAGACACAAGGCCTTAAAACAAAATGCGTTTAGCATTAAGGTAATTGTTAGCTCACCGTGACGTCAGGCACTGTTGTCCAAGTGTTCGGAGGGGTCATGATATTCCGTCCACCGGCGTGGTCTACGGCGAACGCACTCTCAGCAATGATGATTCCATGAGCGTTGGGAATGGCCTGCCGAGATCTTAAAAGCAGAAACACAAGTAAACATAGGATATAATTATACACATTTGTTTTAATGGCTAGAGAATTGAACGCTTCAGTTGTGCAGAATGTTCCACAACGGGAATTCGAACTAATCATCCAATCCGTTCACTACTGTGTATACTACTTTTAAACGGTATAACGGAACGTCGGTGTAATTAACGTCTAATCGCAGGCAGGAACTAAGAGCTGTTGTATGTAAAAGTCTACCTTTGTAGCGGGGGAAGACCAGTGACCTCCTCGTACCCTGCTGCAATGGGAGGGTCGTGTGGCTCTATGGCGGCCAGGAGTTTGTGTTGATGGTGAAACAGGTTCCGGTATCGTCCAGGCCATTTCAGAGAAACCTAAATTGTAAAACAGGTAGCACACTTTATTAACGTTTATCTTAGCAATTACAAATCTGTATACTTCGACAATTAAGTAACG
Organism: Branchiostoma floridae x Branchiostoma belcheri; assembly: GCA_019207045.1. Taxonomy (NCBI): domain Eukaryota; kingdom Metazoa; phylum Chordata; class Leptocardii; order Amphioxiformes; family Branchiostomatidae; genus Branchiostoma; species Branchiostoma floridae x Branchiostoma belcheri. The sequence continues at coordinate 3,808,691 of CM033037.1, read as the reverse complement.
CTGTAGAAGAGGGACACTCTTGTAACACTGAAGAAGATCAATAGAAAACGTTCGGAAGCAAATTTCCCATTTTTATCCAGTTGTAGAGATTTAGTTGCCTTTAAAATAATGTAATACATGACAATATTACTTAGGTCAAAGCAACACGCTACCTGAAGCTCTGCATAAATTCCTTATTTGAATGCATCCGTCTACCATTAGCCTTCATCAGTCATGCATTTATCCATTTGTTCATTCCTTATAACCAACCTTTGTCCCTCTCCCCAGTGAGTCCTGTAGGCTGGTCTGCCACAGATGACTCGTGTTCACAGCTGCACTGTCGGCCCACAGTGGTTGGTGCGCGTCCACCGTCACGTTGTTGACGTCATCGTAGATCAGGAACCGCCTGGCGCGCTGGTAGTTTCCGGTGACGTCATAAACCGTCAGGAGAAAGCAGTACGTACCTGGGAGAGGTAAGTAAATCCAGACAGATGTAGAGAAACAATGTACAAAGTCACTGTGAGAACCCGACATGGCAACATACAATTAAAATTAATGATAAAGGTGACCCGCTACACAGTTTGTTTGAAGCTACTTTTATCTGCAAAATCATTTAGGACTTTTAATTGTAATGCAGAATTTATGTACCTGGTTCATTCAGTGTCACCTCTACCATTTCTACTCCTCCTGACACGTTCTGAGACCCTGACATGACAGGAGTGACGGACCTCATACCCAGCACATCTCCGTACGGCTGGAGCTTGTACACCACGTACTCATACCGGCCCAGACCTGAACCTTCGTCACTCCAGCCTGGCCAGCGCAGCTGGATCTTTCCCTGTAGGGTCAGAGGAATCTTCTTTTATTGTCTTATTATTAGTGCTTTGCTTATTCAAGTTTATCAAAAGGTAAGCCTCGTAATAAGCCACTTGAATGTTTCACGTAATACTCTAGACTGGATTGTGATTTTTACAGAATAATGTTTTATCCCGATAGAGCCGCAAAATCACGAAAATCATGTTGCATGCCCTTTCTTTTACATAAAGTTAAATTTTGCTGACTGCTCTAATATTTTTTTGCACACAGAATGACAAAACGTCTATGTATATATTGATCAAATTTTAAGATTTTTTTAATAGTTTTATTGACTATGGAGCAAACGGATAACATGTTGGCAAATGTTAGGGTTCGATGAAAGAGCTGGGCTGTCTACCTGGGCTGTCTACCTGGGCTGTCTACCTGGCCTGGCTATCACGTCAGGCTACTCAGAACCCCCCATCCATAGCCCCATCATATGGCACTCAGCTGATTGACAGGCATAGTACTAGTAATTGCTAATTTCCAACCCTGCTAGTGACCTGAGGTTGGCCTGTCCATGTTCACCACTGGCTGGGCCCTTCGGGAATGTGTCTGGGAGGCATTCCTTGCAGGAACACAAGTACCAGCACTCTGTGTGTGTGTGTGTGTGTGTGTGTGTGTGTGTGTGTGTGTGTGTGTGTGTGTGTGTGCATGTGTGTATGTGTTAAATTTGTTTCTTTATTGAATATCTATCTTCTAGGACAGAAAATCTCAGCTCGTACAACAAGAAGGAGGGGGCATAAATCATTGTAAAGCTAAACTTGTACTGACCAAGGGGGGTATAATTACATGTACCTCCTTGTTCTCTATACTAGTATGCCATATTGACATACACAATCTCGGTCAGGTTTCTCCCCAGAAGTTTTAGTATAGTGGAGAGACTGGCAAAAATAACCTGAGGGTAAGATGATTATTTTTGGAAAACCTAATCTTATTTTCTGACAAGTTGAGATTGTAAAGTGTAAAGATTGTGAAGTAATCACGCTTGCACTGTCTAAGTGTTCTCATGAAAATTGCAATGACAGAAGGTGTCAAGTTTTCCAAGAATAATAGCAATTCCTTTAGCAATAGTGAAACGACTATTGTTTTGATCATCGCCCATTCACAATTGCAAGTTTTTGCAGCCAATGCTGATTGGAAAAGTGACACCGCTTGGCACAAAAATGTGTGAATTGTCATGAATTTTAGCAAACCAGGAAAATAGGAAGAAACACACTAAATTTTTAAAGTAGTAACGTTATAGTGGTGCTGGGCCAGGAACATAGTGGAGGGCCGCCCTTGTTCCATCCCCTGGTGAGGACCCTGTTGGTAGTCACATAGCCTTTTTGAGGCTGTGGATTGTTATCCACAATTTACAATTTTTGTGTCCAGGACAGAGCCAAATCCTCTCCTTCCACTGCCAATAATCTCTCCAACCCCTTTGTACAATTGGATGGAGTGGGGAAAGTCCTGTATTACCAGCACAGCTTTTGTGACATGTCAAAGGATATGAACCCAGGACCTCTGTTTTCTAGGTCAAACATTTACCCAACACAACAAGGTAGGAGTCCGAGAAGATTGGCCAGGCAAGATTTCACCTCAGGGGCATACATGTATATGAACAAACAAAATACAAACTAAGTATTACTAGCTTGCAATTTTCAGACCAATCTAGTACATATACAAGTAATGGCTACTACTAATGCCATATTGCTGGAATAACAAGAAAACCTTACCATTATAAAATCTTTTTACAAAATAGAATGATAAAGGAGTATCTTCTAGACTAGGTTTTATCAAGGTTTAATATAACATGTGAATTCGGAGTCATTAATGTTACTTTGCAAATACTTCATTTTAGGAATAGTCCTGACTAACAACTATTAGGAATACATGTACTCCTGAAATGCAAAACTAAACAGCTTCAAAATTAGGATCTGGGACACATCCCCATAATGATAATTATTACTACACACAGTGCTGGTACTTGTGTTCCTGCAAGGAATGCCTCCCAGACATATTCCCAAAGGGCCCAGCCAGTGGTGCACATGGACAGGCCAACCTCAGGTCACTGGTAGGGTTAGAGATTAGCAATTACTATGCCTGTCAATTAGCTGAGTGCCATATGATGGGGCTATGAATGGGGGGATCTGAGTAGCCTGACGTGATAGCCAGGCCAGGTAGACAGCCCAGGTAGACAGCCCAGCTCTTTCATCGAACCCGCAAATGTTAGGATAAACCTGTCCTTGGAAATTTCTGTACCATTGTGGGTCCTTCTTGCTGTGATACAATAATGATACCTCTACAGAACTCACATTTTTGGTGTATGGAAGACCAATCTCCATGATTTTGGAGGAGCAACTGCTGGCAACGGAGCAGTGGACGGGGTCACGGAGGTCATAGGTGAAGTGGGCAGTGTGGATGACCTCTGACCCTTGGTAATACTGACGAGCGTTCTGGGTCACGACCCCGTCCGAACGGTCGTGGTTGTTGATGACGACATAACCGCCGTTGGTCGCTCGGGCTTTAAACTCCAACCTTTAAATGAACGAAAGACTTAAAAATGAATGTATTGGATGGATGGAATGAGTGAACTTAACTGGATAGAAACGCACAATCAGATATTGGAATGACCTGGAAACAATTAACCAATTGTTTCTTGCATGGTAGATCGTTTGTTTTTAAGTCGTTAAGTCATAATCTTTGAATACGCATGGTCATCTTGATGAGGTGGATAAAAGCAAGATGGGGACCAGGCAAAAACGAAATTCTGAGGAATTGAACTTATGGGAATATAGATACCAACTGGTTAACCCACCATTTGCAACATGGCCGAATATTCAGTCATAGTCACATGATCGTATTGACAAACCTGTCGCCGTGCTGGAGCGTCGGTAGGGACAAGTCCCCATGATCCACACAGTCGTGCAGGTTTGTATCCGGGTTGTCCCTGTTGTGCCCGATGTCGCACATGATTGTCCCTGACCGAAGTGCTGATCCGCCTTTAAAAAAAGTCATGTATGCAGTAGTGATGCAAATATGTGTTAGGAAAAGTGATAAGTAGTGACAAACATGTCTTTCACATATCGTCTTACCCATTCATTTAGTCACTCAGTCCCATATATCATATACTCTCTTATATTGAATGAGCTCTTGAATGAATGTCTATTTTGGAACAATCTTTGTCAAGTGAAACATAAGAGGCTTTAACGCATTTCTCAGCAGCAAAATTAATTGAAATCTGGAGGAGGAAATTGTAATTTACCTCTGAGCAGTCTCCATGTTGATGATGCTGCAACAATGCCAACCCGGAAGTCGTTGATGTAGTACGGTCTCGGCCAGTCAGCGGCAGTCGGTCCGATCCAACTGCTGTCCCATTTCACCTAGACAAAGAAAAGTTATGCTGTTGAATTTAATTCTCCATATACACTTATCTAGAAGTACAGGGTTGACTGAAAAACGCAAGCCACTTTATCAGCTATCAAAAAAGTACAATTCACTGATATTCTTATTTTTTCTACAGAAACGAGGGGTGACACCTGTCAGGATTTCTGACACTGAGACTGGTTTTGTAATGTGTAAGTTTAGTTGCATTCCTGAAGGACACTGGTCAAAGACTGGAGGGAGAGTATAAAAAAAGTTGTTCTGTTTTATTGCTGTGATGGAAGTTGGAACAAAAGTTCATCTTTTAAAACCTGGAGTCTGTTGTAGGCGATGTGCCTCCCGACATAGACGGTAGAGGGCGCTGTTACAGCTCCACAGTCCGCCTCCAGTTGGTCTCTCTCCGCTCCGCCTACTATCCGCTGCAGCTTCGCCAGGCAATGCATGATGGTCGGCTGGGAAGAAACTGGACGACAAACAATATTACCTTGCGCATGATGGCAAGAAAGAACATTTTATAAAACGCATGGATTATTTTAATCCAAATTGAACATAATTGTAATACTAGTAGTTACCCCATTTTTTTTCAATTTTCTAGCTACAAAATCATTTTGAATGACTTGCATTTGGACTCTCAAGAGTCCATGAATAATTAATTGATGTATTGATGCATATGTCGTATGCTGAATGATTACAAATGGATACTGCAAAGTTAGTAAAATCTATGCTCCTCCAAAAAGGATCATAATCATTAAACTCGACACAAAAGCCTTTGTACTCACTTGTGAGACAGTTGTTCCCACCGAACCCAGGTGCGCATGTGCAGGAGGATGGTGTTGTCGGACAGCGGCCGGGGTAGCAGAAATTGCTGTCCGGTCGCCACGAACATCGTTCTGAAATAAACAACAGTCACATGACTATGGCGTACTGTCCGCCATCTTAGCACGGAGGCTATAAAGATGTTCGGTCCCCATTTACATCATTCCGTGGCCAGTCATAAAAAAACTACAGCTTTACAGCTTTTGCAGTCGCGAATTTATTGCGTGAAAGGAAAAGGGAGTAAAGTGGACGTCCCTAATCTGCTCAAAAGACTAACTAAAGCGAAAGAGAGACGAGCCAGGAAACAGCTCTCTATCTTCGTGTCTACCTTGCCCCCCAACGACCTGGTGGTCATGGAACTTTATACGTGGGTAGGCACCTATACATATGCAGGTACTATTTCCGCGACCGTCGGTTAAACATATACGAAATAAGTCAATAATTAAAATGTATGCAAAATTTTTCTTCGTTCGAAATCACTACGGTTCTATCGCAAAACACATGCGGTGTTGCGTTGACATAGATATATATTTTGTACAGCATCACAGTCCATCATGCTACAAGTAATGGCTTTCTTAGCATCATCATCTATTTGCGTCAGCCGTGACGTCACCTGCAGATGCCATATAAGTAGTCAGTACTTACGTTCACAGACTCTATTGGGATAGCCGCCTGATGACACTTGCATATACGCTTTGACCTCCCCTCCCCTGTCGTAGTAACAGCGGTTACACTGTTGGTTACTGGCGGTGGTGCAGATCAGCCGCTCACAGTTGGCGATGGCGGTACATGCTGTAGGGGTGGGACAAGAACAATGGTTAATACGTTTAAATAATTTAGCTTTGAATAACAATCCGCGGTCAAGACCAAGGTATTGTGCGTCTAAAAGTTAGTCTCTTTTACCAGTCGGGAAAATTTTGAGTATTGGTAAATTGAAAGTCTGAAAGCTTGGTTTTGTTACATGCCCTGCTCCTTGGATATTTAGACGGTTTGATATAATAGTTATTCTTGAGGACGCCTCTTCTTGGTTGGACGTTCGTTACTGAGAAAGCCGGCCAGGCATTCACATATGTCCAAAGTTATAGTCTGAACGTCACGCTGTAGAAGCTACGACACGAGAAACCCGAGTATGTATCCCTCCGTATGTGCTAGAAAAAGCTTGCCGTTAGCTGGCGTTGCCACCGGAAGAGTGCACACTGGACTTGTATTTTGAGGCTTATATGATGTTCTAATACTTCTGTCAGTGGGGTCTCACAGTGTGTAAAACAACTACTCATGATGCCATAACAGATACCGAAACCATACATCCCTTTGAACTAGTAAAATTGTCATCATCAAGGCTCAGTCTCAGATGTAAACGTGCACTCTGACAGTCACTATATATTGCGATAAATGTACAGTAAGCGGGATTGGTTTACGTATGTTAACTTAGCATTGTCACATTTTGATAGCTTGTACTACCATACCATAGTTTCTTACCCGGACAGGAGTGGCCACAATGACGATTGACACAGTACTGGTCTTCACGACACCCTCCTTTGTTGGTTTGACACTCGTTGATATCTGCACACAAAATTAGGCGATTAACATTTCATCGTAGAGAGTGTATTCATACACTATCTTAATGCATTCTACTAAATTGAAGTATGTTTTCTTACTGTATACGTGTTGCGTTTATTAGAACATTAATAGAAATAGAACAACTGAGCTGAAAAAAACAACAAAAAGTGTGGCAATTAAAATTATTGCCATAGCGACGGTTTTAATGTTTATAAGTTTTATAGATTGTTGTTGTTAATGGGTTTTAATAGTCGTATTCCATTCGTCTGGCGATGGATGTTCATAGAGCATTGCTGTCAAAGGGGGTCCCTTGTGAGTGAAATGCTTCGATTTTACAAATCAGGGCCTCATTTTACTCTAGCTAAATAACAATATGCTAAAAAAAGGGTTTCGGCCAGTATCGATATCATATAGATATATAGATAGATAAAAATATTTTTCTACTGAATTGATTGTGTTTGTCATGAATTATGCAAATAAGGCCCTCATTTGCATAAACTATATAACTTGATCATCTCCAACAAACAGACATGCGCAATATATGTTAGCATTTTCTCATTAATTATGCAAATAAGGTATTTATCTATCAATATTCTTCTCTTTCTCAGTTACAAAGGTCACATGTTGTAATGGTCCTTTAATTGAGCTGAGCATGTTTAGACAATTTCCCAATTTATTATGCAAATTAGCTTCCACTCTGCATAATTCTTCATAATTAATATGCAATTATATTAACCATCACGTAACCTATCCACATATCAAAAACCATAACAATCCGTCAACCCCTTCTTTGGCTATTCCCTTTAATAGTCTGACACCTAAGTCACCTGTCCTGCAGTTCCAAAATAAGCCGCTAGGGGGCCCAAACTTATACCACTTACTTACAGCATCAAGAGCTGTCAACCACTTAAGATTCATAGCCGCAGCATGTCCAGAACTCGAGGTATCAAACCAGGAAGTTCTGCTGCAGTACCGTAGCAGGCCACTAGGAAGCCAAAAATCTTATCGTTTCCAGGTCTCAACAAGACCTACCCACATACCGAATATCAATACAATCCATTCAGGCGTTCTTGAGCTATGGTGGTCTTCTACAACCGGCACACACATACAAACGCTACCCAAAATATAACTTTCTTGGCGAAGGTAACTATCACATCGCTATCTCACATCCCCCACATGTTATAAGCTCAAACAATGCCTGTTTCACACATCAGTTTGTATTTTTGAAACAAAGATATTAAGGGTGAAGAAGGCCACCAAACTTTCCAAACTCCTGGACACATAAACCACGAACGAACCCGGAAGTGATTTCCACGACTCACAGGTCATTTTTCGAGAAACATATTTCAACAATCGTTTACCCCCTATTTCAAATGTTTACATTTCCATGATCACCATACTACATACTACAATTCGGGTACGTCTGAAGTCCTAGGCTTTTCTCAATTTTGCACGGCTATCAATCAAATATCGCCTTGCGCGAATACGGAAAACACTGCTGTGCACACGTATATCGGTACCGACTGGAAAGCTTACCCGTGGAGGTAATGGTACAGTCCGGCATGATGCAACTACGCACGCGCGGACTTTTGACATTCCTGACATTCCTGTACAGTTTTTAGAATACTTTCGAAACGGTTCCACACTATACTATTAAGCTCGCCCATCAGGCGTCGCTAAAAAAGTACACTAACATTGTGATTAGTATCACGTAGAAATACTGACTTTCAAACTTACCGTTACACACCCTCCAGTCTGGTCCACTATCAGCATACCCTGGGTGTGCCCTCTCGCATCTACAACCACTCTCACATGGCCATTTGTTGCACGCCATGTCGTACAGGTACTCTCTCTTGAATAAGAAGTTACACACTTGACATTTATATATTACCATTCAAAGGAGCTAGGCAGTAAACGAGACTTTTGAAGACTGTAGGGTCCAGTTCATGTATCAACATTTAATTTAGTTACAAAACATTTCACTTAAACTAGTTAAGAAAACAGTACTGGGTTATGATTGGCACTAAGAACAGAGTAGACTACATCGTTTCGGCCAGGTAAGAGTCTTTTGCTCTGATTTGGGCCACTCTTCAGTTGATCGTCATCATTGACCTTTGTAGATGGCCCAGTGCTCTCTCTATACTACTGGTTACACATCGATGTGTTAATGATATGAATAGCTAAGGGGCTAGTCTACTCGAACACAAATTACAAATTCCATATTGTATGTTAACATCATTCTCTGAACATTTGGTGGTCATGTGATAAATCGTTTAGGAGTTACAAGAGTTACAAACGCGGGCCTCCATCCCCTCCCTCCCGCCCCACATTGACAAAAAAAGCCAGTTCTGAATGGGGTTAATGTGCTTTGTATGAACCGGTCGGATTTTGAGTGCTATTTACACTATAATGTGCATTTGTTCAGTTGATTGAACTATGAAAACCTTACCGTACTTTCCCAGTTGCCGTAGTAGTAGGCAGCTTCCCAGAAGCTACAGCCTTCTCCATAACACTCCTCCCACAAGGACCTTTTCTGTCTAGATCGGCTATCAAGGAAACTGTTTGCTTCTTCTTCGGTCGAAAAGGGTGAAGAAACGTCATCGACATTGGTCTGGTCCTCTGCGCCTAAACTGTGAAAATGTACAGTAAAAATCAGCACAATCGATTACTTAAAACGTCAAAGATGATAATAGCAAGTAGCAAATGGCATACAGATGTTTTGTGTTTGATATCAAAACTGCTAGGGCAACATTCTTACCCAATTATTGTAAAATGTAGCCTTGATCACATACACATATCGATCAAGGTCCTCAGAAACATAAAGGAAAGAATTCTGTCTATTTGAACTTACCACAAAATCGTGTTCAAAGTCAGCGACACAATGACCAGGGAGTAAAGCAGCAAGGGTCCGGTGGTGTTCATGATCCTTTTTTTAAAGTACGAGAAAACTGTAGGTTTTAATACTATATTTTCTGTACGAAAATTCATAACAGTGACATTGCCGAGACAAAAGCTACAGAAACTGTACTGTTCTTTTGTTTATCTGCTACTTAAAGGATTGGCTTTACTGACATCTGATATAAATTCCGAAATTCTCTCCATAACTCAATCATATTTATCTGAAACAAAACGATTTTAAAATTGCTTTTTGACTATCCTTATCATTTACTATTGGTAACATAAGTTTATCCGTCCGTTTCTTTTTAGAATTAGGCGTTCCCGTACCCGTTTCATCTTTTTTGTCCTATGTGGTGTTGTTATTTTGTCTTGTGGTGTCTTTAATATAAGCCTGTGTGCTTGAGTGGGGGCACCACTATGTTTTGTACTGTATTAATGTTGCAATAAAAAATAAAAAGAACTGTACGACATGCAACTACAATTTAACATAAAACTTATTGAAAACCATGCCATCTGCTATAAAAGAAAGTATGTTACTTACCCGATTTTCAGCTGATGTTAAAGAGAATCTCGGGTTTCACTGCTGAAAAGTCGCCTCCATAACTTATCGCACCTTGGCTGTTCTGACTAGGGGGCATTCTAATGATGCCAGAGCACCCAGAGGTCTTATTTTCTCCCTAGCAACCTTCCTTGTTCGCGCAATGACCTTGCCAATAAATGTTTATGTAATGTCCTTGTGCCAACCAAATCACGTACATTTTATGGAGCAATGAAAAATTTTAAGACAGGGGCTGCAATAGATATCATTCCAATGTCGCATGTGCAACATTTCCCGCACGCCATAGTGTACAGGTACTATCTAATACTTTCTAATAGACATTAGCTATTGAAGACATTCTTCGGACATTCGTAGATGTGATGTACAAAATTCAACTGTTTTGAGACGGAGACGGAGGTAGATTCTGTCGGCTATCGGTGCCGACTATAAATGTACTATTCCGAAATAAAGAATAAATCTTAAACCATCAAAAGAAGCATTTTCTGGACAGAGACTGCCATCAGAACGATTCAAATGATATCTCAACAACTTGTGTGTCACCGTCGATAAACAACGAGTTCGAGGAGATTCATAAATTCATTTTGTAATGCTATTTGTTTCGACCCGCCGATACAGCTTTCTTTTCAGGGGACCGTGGGGACGTCAGCATTTATCACTGATAAGAGACTAAAAGATAGACCAAGGCTGCATTTTCGCCGTAGCAACCTTCCTTCTTCGGACAATAATCAGGTCAACAAATGTATAAACACACGCCTGTCTTTGTAAGATCCAGCTAAAAATTACCTTGCATCAATAGGGTTTGAAACTTTGAAGACTAAGGCCCAGACTAACGACCGAGAAGCTATTGATTGACAAAAGAGCGCCACTATTTTGCATGTTATACTACTATCCACACGTACAGAGCTTGGTAAGGAAGATTGTGGCCATTTTATCATATCTCTCGTTCTTGATGTCTGTCCGTCCTTCGATACATTTCTCGAAGAATTATCCTTCCCCTTGTCCTTTGATCCTTCGATCGCCAGCAGAGGTTTGTGACGTTCGGACAGAGAACGAATATATAAAATAAGGTCACAACTTTCCCCATGCCCATCAACCTCTGCTTGGAGAGTATGTAATACAACGGTCAGTGACCGACCTCCGTGACAGCGGGTTCAAAGTACGTGCGATCGCACAGTCCCGTGATTCACCTGCACAATAACACACCTGTCTAGCAGTACAATGAAGCACCTTACACTACCTGTTCACATCTTCACTCTCTTCGCCGTCTGTCTCGGACAGCAACATTGCTGCTACCCTGACCAGTACGACCTGAGGGAGGCGGAGACAGGGTGGAACTATGGGCCGGTGTGACAGCGATCTCGCCCCCCCGTGATCTCGCCCCCCCCGGGGGCGAAATCACTAGCGATCTCGCCCTCCCCGGCTGGTGATCTCGCCCCCCTACCTCGCCCCCCTTTAGCGATTTCGCCCCCCCCCCAAAAAAATGGGTTTACATGACATTTTAGAAGTTGATTGGTATAAATCACAAAATGCAGTTTGAGAATGATATAAGTACACGAGTTTGATACATAACTCCATTCATAGTATCAATATTAACGTAATTACATAGTAATAAGATAGTTGAACTTGTTTCAGACAAGGAGGGTTGGGTCCCTTGTATTCCCATTATTGCGTATACCTGAGTTTTGACATAAGATGTATTTCATTGTATTCACCTGTCCTCAAGCAACCTATATATCTCCAATATGAAGTCTCTACCATGAAGTGACCACAAAAGAACTATGTAATGTCTTTATTAATTATGCAAATATTAGGTATTAATTAGAATAACGCACATTTTGGTATATGCACCTGGCCAAGGGATATCTTCACCTCCAACATGACTTTTTTTTCTAGTATTTAGGAACTGATGCATTTACCTGTGTTTCTTAAGACTGGTACTTTACCAGTGTTTGTGTAGCATTTAGCAACAGCTATATCAACTTGCGCGTAGATAGTGTTTATAATGAGAAACTATTCTTCACGTGTGTTTTTGTTAGTGCTTTGGAAATGTTTCCAGCACAAGAAAGAAAACACTGTGACAAATTGAAAACATATAGCTGACGTATTCCGTACCATAGACGGTGTTGATTTATACGTTGGCAGTAGCACTGTTTTTATGCCACCTCAGCTGAAAAAAAAAAAAATTGTCTTTTTCATTTCAATGTCATGTTTGCACCGAACAATATAGTATCGACTTTCGAGGTATGACATCTTACGGTACGGTAATAAGGTGCCATATAGGTACCAGGTAGCACACCATATACGTTACTCCCCAGGTGCAGTATAGTACCAGGTAGCGCACCTGTAATATGTAGTAACCAGCTGCTCTTGGGGGGGGGGGGGGCGAAAACGCTAAAGGGGGGCGAAAACGCTATTGATCTCGCCCCCCGGGGGGGCGAGATCGCTGGGGGGGCGAGATCGCTGTCACACCGGTGGGAGGGGTGTCGTCTTATCGAGGGTCCCGGCATGTTGTGTACGACTTCATCCACAAGAAACTGGCGATTGAGGAAAGAACGGACTCCGGCGGTGTACGGCAGTATTATAAGATGATTTACGACTATCCAGAGGTATGTAAAGAAAGAGATCTTCAGATTATGTTTTATATGGTTTTATACATGACGTCACAAACGCCATGTTGGTGGGCTACGTAGATCCAAGATGGCGGCCTGATAGTCGGAACGCAGTGATTATAGGATAATACTGTATATATAAGAAAGACATTTCTGGAATTTCGGTTAAAAAGAAAGAAAGCACTATTCTTAGCCCTGCACCCTTTGATAAATAGATAAATGAATGAATAGATAAATAAGTAAATAGATTTATATCGTGATAAGATGCAAAATCCGACATTCCAAGGTACATGGCCATATCACTATCAGTACCCCTTTAATCCACCAACATGGCAATAGTTACATATTACTCTAAATCCTTAGCCTAACTAAATGGCATTTTTCTATTGACCGTGACTACAACAGCAATGCTACACATTGAAGTTTTTTTTCTAAAATTTATCATCTAAAGTTTTTGTTGTTTTCTTATGAAGATTCATGTCAGCTTCTCCATGACTTTCTGTACATATCCTTTTTCAGGGTGCCCATTATCTAATTATGGGGACGGACTGCTTTAAAACTAAACTAACAGGAGACATGAAACAACACTGCATCCCAGGTTGGTCCATATTTTATCTGTTTGGAAGAACGATATCATCGAACCTTTAAAGTTGTGTCAAATCACTCCATCTCACAAATTACTCGCCTAGTGTTCATATTTCTTCCACTGTAAGCGTACATCAACTTACATTCGTACGTCCATATAACGTTCGAATTCTGTTCAATTTTGTCCTTTTAATCACAGTGTTTAAAATCTTAAATCACTTCTTGAATGTAGGGTATTGGAGTTTTTTTCACACAACCAGTATTGTATTATATACTGACGTTGCCATGTATGTAAAATGAAACTCCAATATTTTACAACCTGATTAAATTATTTTCGAAAACGTCTTGACACTCTACCCCCAGGACAAGCTACACATCTTGGCTCGTACGTGTACGGTGGCGGGGACTCGGGTGTGCTGGTGGACTCGTTCCTGTTCCAGGTGAAGGGGAACGTCACGACTCACCGGGAGGTCACCCGGGCGGGCTGTCTACCCGTCCGCGAGCTGCACACGCATCTGGAACCTGATGGTATAAAGCTGGATTATTTATTTGTTTGTTTTTTTTATGCTCTCCAAGCAGTGGTTGTATGGGGAGATCGTCATCTTATTCTACTTTAATTGTAAGATGTTAGAAAGTTTATGTCTCTATATGCAATTTGTGCTTGGAGAATAGCTTTTGCAAACAATATCCATACACAAATCTCTAGCCCTGAGAAAAAAACTACAAAAAGATTCACAAAAGTATACACCCCTTCATATTGAAATCATATCAAATAAGTAAATTGTTTTAAGGAAGAAAGACAGAGAAAGAGAGTCAGGGGGAGAGAGAAAGAGAGAGAGATGCTCTCTCTTGTTTCACACTTTTAAGTACATGACAAACGTTAACACTTAACCCAGGCCAACATTTGACAATCTATTTACTGTCAAAAACTATGTTTCATACAAAACAATTGAATGAATCTTCTGCAATTCCCAGACAAGACGATTTCCATGCAGTCGTTCACGTATGAAAACGTCACCACCACAGTTGAGGACCCGAGTGTGTTCACACCTCCTGTTCCACCCTGTCCACCCAGACATCAGTTCACACAGGTAAATATCCTCTACCTAGCGTCCTATCTGTAGAGTGACTCTATCTTTGAGATTAAGAATACTGGCGAAGTGCATCATTTTGATTGAACATTAGACCTTGCTCGTACAAATTTCGCAGTGAACTTCCTTCCGTGGTGATGTATCATATGTTACATGTTACAGCACAGGTCAGAACATTTCTTGTATGTTTCCTCATTTTCTTAATGGTCCTATTTTCTTTTTCATTGCCCTTTACATGAGTAGAAAAAATGTTCGTAATATTGTTGCATTGTAATTAATTGTTAGCTATTTTCTTTTACCAGGATGTCCAAGATCCTGAGCTGTTGCAGTGGATCGAAAAGACGAAAAGGGAGCAGCGAATTTCAGATCCTCCCCGACTCTGAAAGAAACTATATCTGCAACCAGCTTCAGTGCTACACGGGTGCACAAGACCAATATAACCGTTTATTAAACACCAGCTCGACTATGCTGTAAATACATGCGGATTCAATTGAATGCTAGTACACACTTATAGGTCTTAAACCATTAACGTCACAGTCAATCTGTGAATAACTCAATTTTAAGAGCTCAATGACACAACAGACCAAACCACACAATGTCTGTGAATAACTCGTTTTCTGTAGCCGGGCAACTATCTACACCACGTAAACCGCTGTACGTGTCAAGTATTGTTTAGTAACATAAAGGTAAACAAGGGATATAATGTACATATTGACCCTTAGGTAACAAGGTCAAAGACCGCAAGGTCGTCGCGCGGCAACTACAGTCACGAGACAATCAACGTTCCATCGAACATGCCTGAGTAACCACAGAAGAAACGTTCTATCGAGCCAGGTACTAAAGCAACCACCGACCTTGACACTAAATTGTAGTTTTGTGAGTTCTCTCAATAAAGCGAGGTCATTCCACATGATGACTTAAACATTTTGATTTCTAGCACTTAATTAAAAATACCAACACTTTTTAGGACGAATAAGTTAGGCCTATAGTACCCTCCGTTGGCGTTGCAGGCTCCGAACGGGGCTGTTTCTTATTTGGGGGGGGGGGGGGGGGGCTGGTTCGCGATTTTCAACGTTGGCTAGGTAGTACTACTCTTATACCGGTAATGGAACCGTTTTGGAACGAGGCAAAACTAAACGTCAACCGCAAACTCCCTTTCCCGGCATAAGAGAACCTAGCCAACGTTGAAAATGGCGAACCTGCGCCACCTCCCTCTAAGATTAAAAAAGAAAACAGCCCCGTTCGGAGCCTGCAATGGAGGCTAAGGTAACGTCATTAGCAGTTTACGGTGTATCGTTATGTCCACACGACTGGCATCGTGACCATAGGCATTGGCCCTGTGGCAATGTAGCACAATAGACAGTGGCAGCCAAACCCAACCATAATTACCCTTATGTGGGTGGTCAAACCACCTCAGTGCAGACGTGAATGACACACCGTAAGACACTGCAGTTACGACAGACTCCCTGTAAATTTAGGACAAAGTTTGCAGTCTGAAACAACATACATCCTTCTGTACCAAGGTTAGTCACTCAACTTCTTCTCTGTGACACTACATCGTGCCTGATGTATTTTTCCGATCAAATGTTTGGTTCCAACGTCACAACAAAATGGCGACGAGGAAATGTCAAACAGTCAAAAAGCACTTGGTCAATGGGCACAGTTATTTCTTATCTGGTGTAAACCTTTTTTGAGGGGCAAAACTAGATTTACATTTACTTTAAGCCGTAAATTATAAAAACGATAACGTGACATTCTCACAGAGTGTATATATCGCCATTACGGTGGTATACGTTTTGAATCTCGGACACCTTGATCAAGGTAACGCTACATATTTATCACCATAAAGATCAGTTTGCCGTTTTATGCACACTTCAATACCTTGCTTGCTCTGTGACGTCAGATCAGGTGTTGCGGGGGCGACGTTGTTCAGCTCACATGCTAAGGTCATACTCTAGTGTACGTCTGGCCACGGGATCCGGGAGTGAAGAAAAAAGTATCCAGGGGCTGAAAAAACAATGGCCTGCAGAGGAAGGTTCCGGCAAGAGTTTCGGCTCAAGTCATTCGGTCTGGATCACGGGGATCACCAAGACTTTACAAGGAGTCCGGTAAGTTCTTAACTGATGGACTCTATGACAAAATGTACACCTACGTAAATTACTACCACAATAGAGGGAATATAAGAAGTAGCATTGCTATTGACAGGATCGATTAGCTCTTTAAGTTTTTTCTCAATTCCTTAAATCTAACGTTATGTAGATGGGCACTAAATCTGTACCTACTGTACCTACCTACCAAGTTCCTCTGCCTACTTTAATGAATGAATGGTTTTATTTGATCAACGTGATCAGGCGAAAAGTATATCGCAGCCACGGGCTGAATTGCATACTTTTACAGTTAAAATCTTTGGCTCAGGCACATTACAGCTTTACATTTAAACGCACTGATGACGAGATTTATATATTTATCACCATAACTATATTTGTGCATAGGATTTGAAATTGACTTCAAACCTGACAATATTCTGATGGTACAAAACACGTCAAAGTAAGTAACATTAAATATATCACACACCAAGCACGAATTGAATTAAACGTATGTGATAGGCCGTCATGTAATTAGTTGGAGTCCACTGTGCATTAATTAAGTATCAATCCTCGTCTACGTCAACATAAGGGCTACAACATATACAACATAGATGTGATACATAACATAGGTTAACATGTGCAACTTGGATCAAAGACCACGCCTAATCTTACCTTTGAACCCAATTAATGGTTTGCACATGAATGCCTTCTCTGTTAGATCAACAGCGGTGTGTTTGTTTATTTCTGTCGGTTGCGTCATTCCAAGGGACCGACAAAAAGTGGCCATTATGGCCATGGCCATGTGACCGCTATGCATGCAAAGGTGGCCGCGAATACAGGTTTGACTGTATTTCAGTACGGTTGCGTCAGTGTGTACTAAGCATTGGCGCCTCAAAATAATATAATATGGCGTGAACTTACGACATGAACTTTGAGCGTAATACTCAAACTTATTACTTCACCACAAGAGAGTGTTTTTTATGTGTGTGTGTGTATGTTTGTGTGTGCGTTTATGTGTGTGTTTATGTGTGTCTGTATGTGTGTGTGTGCGAGTGTGTGTGTGTGTGTTTGTATATGTATAATATGTGTGTGTGAATGTGTTCATTTGCAATGCAGCTTCCATATGCTCTGCCAAAGAGGATGAAGTATGCCATCTCTGGTTGCCTTGTTTCTGACTTCTTGCAGATGAATTGGACAATTTTGATATCATGCGATTTGTCATTCTAGAGGGTATATAGACGATACCTTTTGATCCCAACTAACCGCTGTTTTTTTAAATGTTCCAGTGGTTCAGTAGCCCCGTACCGTTCCTGATCTACCGCACAGTGATATGTCTGTACCAGGTCTGCACCTACGCGACTGCGCACTCGCTCTACGCCCGACTCAGCCCCAAGTCGCTGATCTACCTGACCGAACTGGGTTACATCATCCTCACAGCCCACACTGTA
Source organism: Branchiostoma floridae x Branchiostoma belcheri (assembly GCA_019207045.1). Taxonomy (NCBI): domain Eukaryota; kingdom Metazoa; phylum Chordata; class Leptocardii; order Amphioxiformes; family Branchiostomatidae; genus Branchiostoma; species Branchiostoma floridae x Branchiostoma belcheri. The sequence goes on along the minus strand of CM033037.1, from coordinate 3,790,838 downwards.
GTCAGCGCGGTGCTCTGCTTCGTCGACTTCTTAAGCAGCCGATGTCGCCCGAGCTCGTCCGACGACAGCCCGACCTTTCCCGATGCTGACGTCACAACGGCGAGGTCTACCGACGCCATTCACCAAACAAGCCAGTCGCCCAAAATTCCGTGGTACTACAAAGGGTACTGGGTCTTCTATAACATGGTCTTCAGCGCCGGCCTGTACATCACGATTGCGTTCTGGGCATTGCTCGCGAATGACGAGGGTACTTTCAGCATCCTGTTCCACGCCATCAACTCAGTTGTCATCGTGATTGACGTCGTGGTCAGCGGGCTGCCGTACCGCCTACTCCATTTTGTTTACCCGTCAGCCTTTGGGTTCGCGTACATGCTCTTTACTGTCATCTACTGGGCGGCAGGCGGTACCGACTTCTTCAACAGACCTTGGATCTACCCGGTGATTGATTACGGTGGGAATCCCGGCCTGGCCGCGGGGGTCGCCGCTGGGAGCGTGTTGGTGGCGATCCCGCTGTGTCACGTGATCCTCTTCGGTCTCGCTCTTGCTCGCGAGATGTTGTCAGGTCTCGTGAGGAGGCGCAGCCTCACTATCAGCGAGGACGTCCGAATGGAACAGCACCGAGAGGAAGAACGCGCCTGATTGCCTCTACAATATAGTAAATGCAGAAACTTTTGCGGTGGTTTAATGTTGGTGGTTTTCGCGGTGACCGCTTCACCGCCAACTTAAAACCGCCGCGAACATTTTTTTCATGGCAGTAAGAGAATGCATGGTGCTACGGCGAACCACCACGAAAAGTTATTTTCCAACTACTGCGAAATTAAATCCCCGCGAAATTAAATACATTTACAGTACACAACATATGACTCCTTCCAGTCATGAGCCGTTGTGGAATTATTAGCATTAGAACGCCTCTCAGCAAACTTAGATCCTAGCTGTAGGGCGAAGAAAAAACAGTCATTATTGCGGGCCCTGAGGTGCCAGACGGTCCCTGAACGTCGACGGACCATCCAAGGAGGCTTTGATAAAACCTCCTTGAATCATGTCATTATTTACTGTTTGTAGTTGTGAATAAGGAACTTAAACGGTTGTTTGCCACCCTGATCAAATTATTCACGGTCTTTGGAGTAAGAGTTTCATTTTTTGAAATAGAGATAATCAGCTTTTGAACACTGTAGATAACTTGAATTCTGCATTTAAATAGAAAGAGCACTTGTGCCATTATTTATGCTAATGGCGCAAGCAATGTTCACTTTACGTGGGGAACTCCTTCGACTTACCTTAGAATTTTTGAAAAAAGACTACGAATGTGTAATAAAAAGTATTAGTTGTATGCCAATCATTACCTTTGTTGAACGTGGACCTCCTTAAAAATCGTGTTCTTGCGCCATGCTATTAAATCTCAGCCCTGGTGCAGTACACGTGATCTCCGCCAGGCGCTGAAAAACAGCTACTAGAACTTACTACTCTCAGTGTGCATGATCAATGCTGTATGCGTTTCAAATCTCTGAAGATCTACATGTACACATTTATCACCATTAAAATCAGAGTCCTGCATTACTGTATTATAACATCCTGGTCGTTATTTCGCTCGCTTTGTGACGTCAGGTAAAGTGTTGCATAGCGACATGGTTAAGGTCCAGGTCACCTTCTACATCAATGTGCTTGTTTACGTCTGACCACGGTGGGGAAGAAGAGAACACGCGTACGGAGAAACAATGGCGAGTAAGGGGCGGTTTCGGCAAGAATTTCGGCTCAAGTCTTTCGGTCTGGACCACGGACAGCCTCGTGACTTTACAAGGAGTCCGGTAAGACTTCAAGAAGTTCTTGGTCTCAACAAAAAAGATAAGTGACACAACTCAAGTTTCGAAGTACAGTTAAGAAGAATAAAGACCTTTACTGAATGTCCACCAAAGCTTGAAAAAGCTATCAGTTTTTGGTGAGCTAGGCCCTTTTGAAAATAGTTAACGTTAGGTGAAAGAGAACGAAAACCATGGACAAAAGAGAGTTGCGACCTGAGGTGTGCGGGTCAACAGGGCCCTCCTTGCTCCGCTAGAAGTCATATATCCATGTCTTTCGAAATTCCAGTTAAGACAACGTAATATGGCCACGATTCATAGAAGCCCCACACTTATTATATTGCGCAATTTGGGTTGTCCCCTTGAGTCTTGGTGATAGAGTCCGTCAGGATCTTATTGACCACTCCTCGCGAAAGACTCTGTGGTGGTGAAAATTAGGTTAACGTAAGGTGTTAAACAATCGAGGTAATATAAGAAGTATCGCCCATTTCTCTCGTCTTTGTATCGGCTCAATAGGCCTGCGTACAGGGGGACCAAACACGTAACGTTACCTACTTAATTACATAGTATTGTGACCTGACTCCGGCTAAATCTGTACAAAGGGTAGAACAACAGTGGCGTACTTATGTTTCAGACAGCCATTAGACTTACCAGCTACTAGTATTTGCTATGGCGTAAATGTACAGCACGCTTGGGATTAGGAAATGCTTCCAATCGTAACTTTGATATTCAAATCTAATGCAGGAATAAATCATTATTTTGTCATGTGATTGTATGTAGTGTTTGTGTGTCGATGTCTGTCTGTGCTCCTGTAGTGCATTTTCTACATGCTTACTGCCCGCTTACTGCTGGAGAGGACGAAGCTGCCTTAACCCACAACCAGCTAAGGTAACCAGCAAATGCGTATTGGTTATGTGGTTAGGCAACAGGTGATTGTTGCTGACTGTTCATCAATTCAAACAAAAGACTTTTCAACATCATGAGATCTACCAACAAAGTTAAGAGGGGTTGCTTTAAATTTAATCGAGGCTAATAAATTTTAATATTTTTAATGTTCCAGTGGTTCAGTAGCCCCGTACCGTTCCTGATCTACCGCACAGTGATATGTCTGTACCAGGTCTGCACCTACGCGACTGCGCACTCGCTCTACGGTGTCAGCCCCAAGTCGCTGATCTACCTGACCGAACTGGGTTACATCATCCTCACAGCTCACAGTATAGTGAGCGCCCTGCTCTGCTTCGTCGACTTCTTCGGCAGACGATGTCGTCCGAAATCATCCGACGACCAAACGAGTTTTACCGAAGCTGACGTCACAACGGCGAGGTCTGCCGACTCCCTTCCGTGGTACTACAAAGGGTACTGGGTCTTGTACAACGTGGTCTTTGGCATTGGGTTGTACATCACCATTGCATATTGGGCACTACTAGCGGTCGACACAGGCCCTCGCAGTATCCTGTTCCACGCCATCAACTGTGTCGTCATCGTGATTGACGTGTCCGTCAGCGCTCTGCCACTCCGTCTGCTCCATTTCGTCTACCCGTCAGCCTTTGCGCTCGCGTATGTGATCTTTACGGTGATCTACTGGGTAGCGGGTGGTACCGACGTCAACAACAATCCTTGGATTTATCCAGTCCTCGATTACGGAGGCAACCCCGCAATGGCCGCTGGTATCGCCGCTGGGAGCGTCTTGGTTGCGGTCCCGCTGTGTCATGTGGTCATATTCGGTCTTGCCGTTGCTCGCGAGATGTTGGCAGGTCACGTGAAAAGGCGCAGCGCCAAGGTGGATGTCCAAATGGAACAGCGCCGTGAATATGGACTCGCCTAAAGCCCCTCATCCACGAGCCCTGTGACGTGTGATTTGGTCGTGTACATTGTATATGTAAATATTTGACGTTTGGGACAGCATCTGTTTATAGCAGTGACGCCTATCGGCATCTGTAGTGACAGCAGTCAGTATTGTCCTGAAGAAGGTGACAGGCTGTCATCGAAACATTTTTTTTTTCATTTATCAATACAGGTGTATTTATAATTGTCATTGTCTATTTCAATATTGAAGTTCATCTATAATCGTCATCTAAATCTCCATCTACATACACCCGATATTGAATTTTAATTTATTATCAGTACCTCCTTTGTACGCTTATTTTCTTTTACATATGACCATGTACAACTTTATTCATATGTACATGTCTCACACTCGGAACACTTGTAAATATGCATGTATTTAATTTGCTTGTTATACCTTGCCACCCATTAAAGTGTCAGTATAAGATTATATCAGAATGTTTATAATCAATTTTTATTAAATAAAAGCATTTGTTTCTGAGTATAGTACTACCCCTAGCCTGACTAAAATCGCTCTCCTAGCGGCCGGCCCTATAGTATTGCCGCCGCTCTCGGGGAGGGGGTCATTAACCCCAGCCAGCTAGAGATTGTGTAAACACAGGCTAGTACTACCCCCGCCTTCTGTTTTATTATGGAACAATCTAAGTGTACTATCTATGATATAGTCTATTACTTGTCGAATATCCCAGTCACAGTCTAAAACTCTAGGCGCAAGCAGAACCAACCAAAATGGAGAATTTGTACAATTTCGTTATTGCACGACATTCGGGAGGGGATTTCAAACTACCAGTAGCAATGTCGGTACTTGGGAACCAGCAATTCTAAAGGTAACATGATTTGTGTGGGAATATCGGATGACAAAATAGCGATTGTTACAAGATAGACATTTAGGGTGCAGTCTGTCACGTAAAGGGCTATCACCCCAGAATATAGTTTCCCCCAAGTTTACAAATATTGAAAATAGACAGTTTTGAAGCATACGTTGTATGGGACTCATTTATATGGAAAATCCCGTGTCTTGCAAGGAATTGCAATACATACAAGCTTCGTAAGAGGACGCTATACGCGCCCTACGTTTCCTCAACTCTTTGCATGTACATGACGTTTCATCTTTGTTTCGTACGAGAAAGCCTTTAGTATACACTGAAACTTTCAATCTTATAGTCCCCATTGTGTGATGAACATGTAACAGTTACTTGTTTGTGACCCCCCCCCCCCCCCCCCTCCTCCATATACACAGATAACCTTTGTAAGATACAAGACAAGGCCTTCCGCAAATTATAAACCTGTTCACTGTGGAAGTATGAATGTTACAAAATACAAAGAAAAACGAGAGAAGATAACTATAGAATAAAGAGAACTATAGAATACAGAGAACTTTAGAATAGAGAACATTCCAAAGACCGATGTTCTAAGAATAGCGCTGCATGACGTCATGCCAGAGGGCGCGGTGTATGACCTGACCCTGACTCAGTGAACCGAACCGACTACTTGAAGGACGAGGTAGCTGCCGGTCTGGATGCAGACATTATCATGGCTTGTGGAACAAGAATCAGACGAGAATTTCGGCTTCAGCAGTTTTTGCTGGGCCACGGAAGTCGTTTAGACTTCACAAGGACCCCGGTAAGTGCATTTTGTGGTTTCCTTGAGACTCTTACTTAGCAGAGGAACAGAGTAGACGAGAATATTGGATCAAGGGTTTTGTACGCAACCACACGTTCAAAACTGGAGTGAAACTTGTGGCTCAACAATCCTTAAGTATAGGGCCATCAGCTGTGACCGAGACAACGTAGCAACAATTATTAGTTTTCACCCCGGGGCACATTTCCAATTTTACAGTAGTCGGCCATGGTTCAATGGTAAGAAAACACGTAACTCTCAAAAGTGCCTCCTAGCGATATTGTCGAAAATAACAAGTATGATAGGCTGGCTGAAGGGCTGATTCATGAAATACTAGTACATGCAATCGTGTAATTCAAGGAAATTATTCAAAGCAAAGTTGATAAAACACACAAATACTTATCAGCTCCATAGTATAGCGTGATCTATCAAGGTGGCACTTTTCTAGTTGATGAAAGTAGCTGTGAGTACAGAAGCTCATCTGTATAATATTTTTTGGTGTTTTGCCAAATGGCTTGCAGCATATTAGATCTAAAACACACATCTCCTTATCTGATACCTATATTGATATTTTCCATGTACTGCTTTCATGTCCATGTCCAACTCCTATGTTAGCATACTTAGGTCAATATTTGTATATCATTCCATTGTACTGTACTGTATGAAGACTGGTAGTACTGGTAGTACCTTGTACGAATGTCCAGCCGATTTGTCGTTCATTCATTCATTGCAATCTTTGTGTTTCAGTGGCTGATAAACCAGCTACCCTTCGTCATCTACCGCGTGGTGATATGCCTGCTTCAGGTGGTAGCGTTCATCTATTGCCTGTTGTCGTTTTACACCACTGGCCCCAAATATCTGCTCTACCTGACGAATCTGGCCTACGTACTCCTCACAGCCCACACGACGTTCAGTGCAGTACTCTGCGTTGTTGACTACTTCAAGTCGCGACGTCACTCCCGAGGTTGTACGGAAATTGCCGAAGACCGACCGACGGTTGCCGAGACCGTGCCAACGGAAAGCGACGACTTTCTGAACTCGTCCGGCAACAACCCATCTGGCATGACCACGCAGGAGCGGACAGCGTCAGATGTGCGTCTTCCCTGGTATTACAAGTGCTATTGGGTCTTGTACAACATCGCTTTTGCAGTCGGCCTGTACGTAACAATTGCGTACTGGATACTTCTAAGAGGAACTGACGACACGTACAGCGCTTACAGTTTTCTCACCCACGGCATCAACTGCGTTGTTATAGTGATAGACATTCTCGTCAGTGGTTTACCGTGCCGGTTTCTCCATTTCATCTACCCGTCAAGCTCTGCGCTGGCGTACATTATTTTCACTGTAATTTACTGGGCCGCGGGTGGCACGGACCTTATAAACAGGCCGTGGATTTATTCTGTTCTTGACTATGCACAAAATCCCGGTCTAGCAGTTGGAATCGGCATGGGGAGTATTGTGATAATGGCGCCTCTTTGCCATGGAATCGTGTTCGGTCTCGCCTTTGCTCGCGATACTATGCTAATGAGGGTGGTGAACAAGCGTCATCTGCCGGAGAGTGAATGCATGACGGCGGAACCTCAGGCGGAAGAGCGCGTCTAACATGACGACAACGGCTGTAAAAATTGTATGATGTATGTGTTGAATCCCTATTGTTCATGGTTCAAAAGTGCTGACAAGACCACTGTAGTTTGACTCTATGTATATATATTTGCGAGTTTGGTGCACGTGTGTTTCATCATTAACTTATAACAACTTTGTAGTCGAAATGACGACGAAACTCATGGATGATATGCGAAGGTTAAAATAAATACAAAAGATTTTAGACATATACCATACGGACACTCTTGATTCCTGCAAAAAGGGTTGTTTTCAGTTTATGAATTATCTGAATTCAGTAAAGAGAAAGCATGTGAGCGTAGATCACATTAATTCACAAGAGTTCGGAGACCTCATATCTCCATGAAATAGTCTGATTATGTAAACGACTTCCACATTTACTTAATATATGCTTGGTTATGTACACCTTTGAATAACTTACGCTTGTCACGATGTTGATTGTCCAATAATTTACCACCTAGAAGAATTAGGATATTTTACATTATTTATGCAAATTAGGGACGTATTTGCATAATCGGTATCTGTTAAATGTTCCACCTGCCACAAGCTACATATATTACAGGTATTTGAGTCCTATAAGGAAAACACTGCAAAATGTCCTCATTAAATATGTAAATTAAGTGTCACTTTGCATAATTTACACCTTATGATGCACATCTCTGTCTAAGCTACCTACATACCAAATATCATGTAAATTTGTTTAGTAATCTTCCTTTGTAGAAATTTGTTCCAGAGCAACCTGCTCGGGGACCAAAACATACACCACATATTCAATATTCCTTACGTGACACAAGCTATCTGCCACCCAAAAAAATTAAGACCATAGCACATCCAGGTCAGAAGATTTAAAAAAAACAACAGAATTTCTGCTGCAGTACCAAGGTCACATACCAGGGAGCCCAAAATTGACTTTGACCTTTGTCTTCCCAACACCTACCCACATATCAAATATCATTACAATAGATCCAGAGGCTGACTACGAAAATCCGGAAACACAAACAAGCAAACACACACAGACACACACAAAGACAGACACACACAAACTACTAGTAACGCTATATCTCCATTTTTCATAGAGATGCTGACCTCACTCGAACTCTGACCTCACGGGAGGTCAGTTACGCTTAGTACAGGCTGTGTTCGGCAGGCCGTGCTATTCTATCAACAAATCTTACTATAGCTGCAATGTTTCCCTGTTCCGCTGTATTCCCGGGCACAAATCTTACCGAAGAGCCTTCCAAGCAGGCGAAGATTCTTTCGTGGTGTCGCCAGCGTGCGTTTTGAGGCCGGGAATTCGGATACACTCGGTTCGTTGTGCAAGCCGGACGATCTCACTGCAGTCACGGGGACCCGTCGATTTTTCGCGTCTTTTTCTCCGCTACTCATACCAAGATTCGCCATCCACATCAGAAGGTGAACCATGCTTTTGTAGGGAATCCTACCTTTTCCCTTCCCAGATTAGCTTTGCAGCCGGGGTCACGACTGAATACACCACGTTAAACAGCCTCATTACTCATACCAAGGAGGTTAACCTCCTTGCTCATACTAGGTACCTACTGGCTGGCAAAATACACCAGATGATTATAGCCCCCCTCCCCCGCCTCTGCATGGGAAATTCGATTAAAAAATTGCCACGGCGACCGGAGACTCCAATCGTTTGTAGCACACCACACGTTGTAGTAAAGTCTGTGCAAAATGTCCTGCGGAGCGGGAATAAGGGAAGAATTCCGTCTCCAGTCGTTTTACCTGACGCACCCAGACAGGAGAGCGTTTACCAGAACACCGGTAAGGACACGGTTAAGGTGGATTCACACTTGTCCGTATGAGGTCCGTATGTGGTCCGTATGGAAGTCTTAGCCTCTAACAGGCTCCACAGGTAGTTGGGAAATATAGATAGATAACATGCCTAACGAGGTAGCTGGTCGCAAACTTAGCCTGATTAAATCTCGCTTATAGCAGCCCGCCAAACATCCGCCGGGAGGGGCCAGTTACAGCCCTGGACAGCGGAGTTTGGGTTACACAGACTAGTCGCAAACTATGATCTCGGCTATCCTACTCGCTTGGCATTTCTACATTTTCTACTATTTTTCAGTGACCTGTAAAGCCTGATAGAGGCTAGGACTTCCATACGGACCTCATACGCAAGTGTGAACCTGCCTTTACATTCTACGCACCAAATTTATTTGACCATTTGCATGTGAAATTTGATTTAATTTATTGAGACTATGCTTGCAATACAATGGTAAACCCAGGCAGCTTAGGTCATATTAGGTGTCAACACACATTCATATGGTTAAGAACCGAAATCGTTGCCTTGTCCACAAGGCTTGTAACGGCTTCGCTCAAAAAATAATTACTTCACAAAGATTTCTGTCCAACGGATTCTTCTTTTCCCTTTACAGTGGATGAGAAACCAGATACCCTTTCTGATATACCGGTCCATCGTCTTTGTGTACCAATTGGCTGTATTTGTGAACGACATTTCCCTCTTTGCCGCCCAACCAAGGAGCCTGGCTTACCTTACAAACTGGGGCTTCGCCTTGCTCACTGTTCACACGACTTGGAGCACGCTTCTCTGCTTCGTCGATTATTTCAGCTCTCGCTACAGCTATCTCAGGCCACAGTCGTCCATGGAGAGTAATCTGACCGCATCTACAGATAGCTCTTCCGGTAGTGAACACTTTGATAATGGAAATGTTTCAGATCATGGAGTTTTAGAGACAAGCATTGACGATGAAAATGTTTCCGACGACGACGACATAATTCAAGAAACTATCCAAGAATTGCCCTGGCCATACAAGTTGTTTTGGGTTGTTTATAATATAAGCTTCACCGGTGGACTGTTTATTTCTATCGCCTTTTGGACACTCCAAGGGTTCGTTAACGTCGACTTTGTCCTACACCACGCCATGAATTCTGTTGTCATTGTAATCGATATATTGATCAGCGGACTGCCAATCAAATTGCTCCATTTTGTTTACCCCACAGCTTTAAGTGTTGTTTACGTAGCCTTTAACGTCAGCTACTGGGCATTAGGGGGTAAGGGTCCTAACGGTGAACCTGTGTACAACTTCTTGGATTACAGTAAAAATCCTGGTATGGCTGTCACCATGGTGACGGTTAGCGCTGCAGGGGTGGTCCCGCTATGTCACGTGATTATCTTCAGTCTCGCCGTTGCTCGCGAGAAGTTAGTAGATTGGTTAAAAAGATGACAACTCACTAACGTCTATCACTAAAATCTATGTTAAGCAATATTTACTATCAGTGAGTTCTACGTCAATATAGTTCACATAGATAATATTATCGTCGTTGTACATCAATTATTGTCTATTATTCTCTTATAAAAAAAGTCAACAGCCATTGTAACAATGTGATATGTTAATGTTGAATTCATTAATGGCATGCTCGTATAAGACATACTTATGTTACATCTAAACATTAAGTCATAATTAAATCAGCGTCTCATCAATTAATATGTAAATTAGCGTCTTATCAAATAGTTTATAAATCAGTATCTTATGAAGTTATATGTAAATTAATGTCATCAATTTTTATATAATGGTCTCATCAAGTAGTACATTGTATGCAAATTAGCGCCCCCTTACGTAATATGCAAATTAGTGTCCCATACAGTAGTATGTAAATTAGCATCTCATCGAGTTATATGTAAATTAGAGTCTCATTTTAAGTGTCTCATGAATTTTGTTTGTCATCATTATAATATAATTTATATTCTGATAACTGCAGTCAAAATGACGGCGACAATGTGTACGAATGATATGGGATGGTTAAAAAGACTTTAAAATTTTACACCTATACCAAATGGATAGTCTTGATTCCTGTAAAAAGGTTGCTTTTAGTCTATGAATCATTGAGATTAGATAAAAGATAATGTTCACGCCACCACATTCCACCACCCCCTGTTTATTTGATATGATCATGGAATAGTCCAGGTGATCAGGAGACATCGGAATCAGATGGCCACAGGTAACATGATATGCGTGGGAAATCTGATTTAAAAATGGCCACAGCGACAGTTGACTCTTGGCGTAGTTTGTAGCATATAGAGCGTTATTCTGTGCGTGGGAAATCCGATTCCAAAATTGCCACGGCGACCAAAGACTACAGGATTTTGTAGCACATGTTGTAGTTAAGTCTGTGCAAAATGTCCTGCGGAGCGCGAATAAGGGAACAGTTCCGTCTCCAGTCGTTTTACCTGACGCACCCAGACAGGAGAGCGTTTACCAGAACACCGGTAAGGATACGGTTACATTGGTAGCACGACAGGTTTGCGATAAGAAATAATTAGGACAATGAGCCGTAAAAATAACTCTGCTCCCTGGTACGTAAATTGTGCTCATAGTAAAATGAAGTCAAAGTTTAGTCTCCAAGCAGACCCTACGGTGCCTTAGAAAAAGTATCAAAGCTGGCAAGGGACTTAGTATAGCGGCTCCGGTGCCCGTTTGACTCCCTTTGGACGGCTATCTCCCTTTGGCCGGCTACACTCCTTTGCCAGCTTTGATACTATCTCTTTAGGCACCGTAGGGTCTGCTTGGAGACTAGTCAAAGTTTATTGTACAGCGGTTGTACATGATGCTGTTACATTGTCAACGTAGATTCTCATCCGCAGGATTGGGTTTGTCACAGGCTCGCTGGAAATCTTACACCACACAAAATCATTCGTGCTGGTGGCTAACGCTAACACCAATGATAGCTGATCTGCTTGCACTGACATGACAAAGACGACATTCCCAATTTTGTACTGAAAAGGTATGCAGTGGGGAGACTGATAAAACGGCAATCTTCCATGAGCTGTGTTCGAATACTGGGTCACCCGACACCCAAATGTTAGGCTCAGGACATGGCGTGTCAGAGCATGGGTTGTTCGGATATATTATTATATCTTTACATAACGTTACACGCATTTTCTGTATGTTTCATGCCATTGCGTCATTGTGTACCAGACACGTAAACTTTCGACACGAACCTTGAGCACTACACTTAGATTTATTGCTTTATACCAAAAGTGAGTTTCTCTTTCTCTTTCTATATGTGCGCATGTGTGTGTGCGTGTGTATGTGCGTGTGTGTGTGTGTGTGTGTACGTGTGTGTGTGTGTTCGTTTGTAGTGCAGCTTCTTTCAGTATGCTTTGGCAGAGGGTGGAGTTTGCCATCTTTGGTTATCTCGTTTCTGACTTCTTGCAGATGAATTGAAATACCGTAGCAGACTTTTAAATATCATGCAATATATTAAAAGTATAGACACGGATAATCGCTTTTGGTTTCATTTTTCAGTGGTTCAGCAGTCCAGTTCCGTTCCTGATCTACCGAACAGTGATATGTCTGTACCAGGTCTGCACTTGCGCGACTGTGATCTCGCTCTACTGGATCAGCCTCAAAAACTTCACCTACCTGACCCAACTGGGCTACATCATCCTCACAGCTCACACGGCACTGAGCGCCTTGCTCTGTTTCGCCGACTTCTTCTGCGGCCGCCGACGTCGCCCGAGATCATCTGACGACTACGAGAGTTTTCCCGAAGTTGACGTCACAACGACGAGGACCACCAACGCAATTCACCTGTCCACACTCCCATGGTACTACAAAGGGTACTGGGTCTTGTACAACGTGGCCTTTAGTGTTGGCCTCTTCATCACGATTGCATTCTGGGCATTGCTCGGGGATAACGCAGGCGTCTACAACATTCTATTCCACGCCATCAACTCAGTTGTCATCGTGATTGACGTCATGGTCAGCGGCCTGCCGTACCGCCTACTCCATTTTGTTTACCCGTCAGCCTTTGCGTTCGCGTACATGCTCTTCACGGTCATCTACTGGGCGGCGGGCGGGACCGACTACTACAACAATCCTTGGATTTATCCAGTCCTCGATTACGGAGGCAACCCCGCAATGGCCGCTGGTGGGTAGCGGGAGCATGGTTTTGTCCCATATATGCAAATGAGCAGCATGCATACATTCACATGCTAATAAGTACGTGTAATTTAACTAAGATAAGCACTTTTTGTACATTTTGGTTCACACTGTACACTCCAGTACAGTTCTGTACACTCTTGTTCACTCTGTACTCTCCAGCTTCACTCTAGCACACTCTTATACACTCTGGTACACTCTTATACACTCTAGTTCACTCTGTACACTTTGGTTCACTCTGTACTCTGCTTCCCTCTATTCACTCTAGCGCACTCTTACACACTCTTATACACTCTGGTACACTCTAGTTCACTCTGTACACTTTGGTTCACGCTGTACTCTGCTTCCCTCTATTCACTCTAGCGCACTCTTACACACTCTGGTACACTCTTATACACTCTAGTTCACTCTGTACACTTTGGTTCACTCTGTACTCGATCTCTAGCTTCACTCTAGCGCACTCTTATACGCTCTGGTACACTCTTATACACTCTAGTTCACTCTGTACACTTTGGTTCACTCTGTACTCTGCTTCCCTCTATTCACTCTAGCACACTCTTATACACTCTGGTACACTCTTATACACTCTAGTTCACTCTGTACACTTTGGTTCACTCTGTACTCTGCTTCCCTCTATTCACTCTAGCGCACTCTTACACACTCTTATACACTCTGGTACACTCTTATACACTCTAGTTCACTCTGTACACTTTGGTTCACTCTGTACTCTGCTTCCCTCTATTCACTCTAGCGCACTCTTATACACTCTTATACACTCTGGTACACTCTAGTTCACTCTGTACACTTTGGTTCACTCTGTACTCTGCTTCCCTCTATTCACTCTAGCGCACTCTTATACACTCTTATACACTCTGGTACAATCTTATACACTCTAGTTCACTCTGTACACTTTGGTTCACTCTGTACTACTGCTCTGCTTCCCTCTATTCACTCTAGCACACTCTTATACACTCTGGTACACTCTTATACACTCTAGTTCACTCTGTACACTTTGGTTCACTCTGTACTCTGCTTCCCTCTATTCACTCTAGCGCACTCTTACACACTCTTATACACTCTGGTACACTCTGGTACACTCTAGTTCACTCTGTACACTTTGGTTCACGCTGTACTCTGCTTCCCTCTATTCACTCTAGCGCACTCTTATACACTCTGGTACACTCTTATACACTCTAGTTCACTCTGTACACTTTGGTTCACTCTGTACTCGATCTCTAGCTTCACTCTAGCGCACTCTTATACACTCTGGTACACTCTGGTACACTCTAGTTCACTCTGTACACTTTGGTTCACTCTGTACTCTGCTTCCCTCTATTCACTCTAGCGCACTCTTATACACTCTTACACACTCTGGTACACTCTAGTTCACTCTGTACACTTTGGTTCACTCTGCTTCCCTCTATACACTCTAGCGCAGTCTTATACACTCTGGTACACTCTTATACACTCTAGTTCACTCTGTACACTTTGGTTCACTCTGTACTCGATCTCTAGCTTCACTCTAGCGCACTCTTATACACTCTTATACACTCTAGTTCACTCTGTACACTTTGGTTCACTCTGTACTCTGCTTCCCTCTATTCACTCTAGCGCACTCTTATACACTCTTATACACTCTGGTACACTCTAGTTCACTCTTTACACTTTGGTTCACTCTGTACTCTGCTTCCCTCTATTCACTCTAGCGCACTCTTATACACTCTTATACACTCTGGTACAATCTTATACACTCTAGTTCACTCTGTACACTTTGGTTCACTCTGCTTCCCTCTATTCACTCTAGCGCACTCTTATACACTCTGGTACACTCTTATATACTCTAGTTCACTTTGGTTCACTCTGTACTCTGCTTCCCTCTATTCACTCTAGCGCACTCTTATACACTCTTATACACTCTGGTACACTCTAGTTCACTCTGTACACTTTGGTTCACTCTGCTTCCCTCTATTCACTCTAGCGCACTCTTATACACTCTGGTACACTCTTATACACTCTAGTTCACTCTGTACACTTTGGTTCACTCTGTACTCGATCTCTAGCTTCACTCTAGCGCACTCTTATACACTCTGGTACACTCTTATACACTCTAGTTCACTCTGTACACTTTGGTTCACTCTGTACTCGATCTCTAGCTTCACTCTAGCGCACTCTTATACACTCTGGTACACTCTTATACACTCTAGTTCACTCTGTACACTTTGGTTCACTCTGTACTCTGCTTCCCTCTATTCACTCTAGCGCACTCTTATACACTCTTATACACTCTGGTACACTCTGGTACACTCTTAGTTCACTCTGTACTCTTTGGTTCACTCTGGTTCACTCTTATACACTCTGGTACACTCTTATACACTCTAGTTCACTCTTATACACTCTAGTTCACTCTGTACACTTTGGTTCACTCTGTACTCTCTAGCTTCACTCTAGCGCACTCTTATACACTATGGTACACTCTTATACACTCTAGTTCACTCTGTACACTTTGGTTCACTCTGTACTCTCTAGCTTCACTCTAGCGCACTCTTATACACTCTGGTACAGAGTGAACTAGAGTGTATAAGAGTGTACCAGAGTGTATAAGAGTGCGCTAGAGTGAATAGAGGGAACCAAAGTGTACAGAGTGAACCAAAGTGTACAGAGTGAACTAGAGTGTATAAGAGTGTATAAGAGTGCGCTAGAGTGAAGCTAGAGAGTACAGAGTGAACCAAAGTGTACAGAGTGAACTAGAGTGTACCAGAGTGTATAAGAGTGCGCTAGAGTGAAGCTAGAGAGTACAGAGTGAACCAAAGTGTACAGAGTGAACTAGAGTGTATAAGAGTGTACCAGAGTGTATAAGAGTGCGCTAGAGTGAATAGAGGGAAGCAGAGTACAGAGTGAACCAAAGTGTACAGAGTGAACTAGAGTGTACCAGAGTGTATAAGAGTGTATAAGAGTGCGCTAGAGTGAATAGAGGGAAGCAGAGTACAGAGTGAACCAAAGTGTACAGAGTGAACTAGAGTGTACCAGAGTGTATAAGAGTGTATAAGAGTGCGCTAGAGTGAATAGAGGGAAGCAGAGTACAGAGTGAACCAAAGTGTACAGAGTGAACTAGAGTGTATAAGAGTGTACCAGAGTGTATAAGAATGCGCTAGAGTGAAGCTAGAGATCTAGTACAGAGTGAACCAAAGTGTACAGAGTGAACTAGAGTGTATAAGAGTGTACAAGAGTGTATAAGAGTGCGCTAGAGTGAATAGAGGGAAGCAGAGTACAGAGTGAACCAAAGAGTACAGAGTGAACTAAGAGTGTTCCCTAGTGTATAAGAGTGTATAAGAGTGCGCTAGAGTGAATAGAGGGAAGCAGAGTACAGAGTGAACCAAAGTGTACAGAGTGAACTAGAGTGTATAAGAGTGTACCAGAGTGTATAAGAGTGCGCTAGAGTGAATAGTGGGAAGCAGAGTACAGAGTGAACTAGAGTGTACCAGGGTGTATAAGAGTGTATACGAGTGCGCTAGAGTGAATAGAGGGAAGCAGAGTACAGAGTGAACCAAAGAGTACAGAGTGAACTAAGAGTGTACCAGAGTGTACCAGAGTGTATAAGAGTGCGCTAGAGTGAATAGAGGGAAGCAGAGTACAGAGTGAACCAAAGTGTACAGAGTGAACTAGAGTGTATAAGAGTGTACCAGAGTGTATAAGAGTGCGCTAGAGTGAAGCTAGAGATCGAGTACAGAGTGAACCAAAGTGTACAGAGTGAACTAGAGTGTATAAGAGTGTACCAGAGTGTATAAGAGTGCGCTAGAGTGAATAGAGGGAAGCAGAGTGAACCAAAGTGTACAGAGTGAACTAGAGTGTATAAGAGTGTACCAGAGTGTATAAGAGTGTATAAGAGTGCGCTAGAGTGAATAGAGGAAGCAGAGTACAGAGTGAACCAAAGTGTACAGAGTGAACTAGAGTGTACCAGAGTGTATAAGAGTGTATAAGAGTGCGCTAGAGTGAATAGAGGGAAGCAGAGTACAGAGTGAACCAAAGTGTACAGAGTGAACTAGAGTGTATAAGAGTGTACCAGAGTGTATAAGAGTGCGCTAGAGTGAAGCTAGAGATCGAGTACATAGTGAACCAAAGTGTACAGAGTGAACTAGAGTGTACCAGAGTGTATAAGAGTGTATAAGAGTGCGCTAGAGTGAATAGAGGGAAGCAGAGTGAACCAAAGTGTACAGAGTGAACTAAGAGTGTACCAGAGTGTACCAGAGTGTATAAGAGTGCGCTAGAGTGAATAGAGGGAAGCAGAGAACAGAGTGAACCAAAGTGTACAGAGTGAACTAGAGTGTATAAGAGTGTACCAGAGTGTATAAGAGTGCGCTAGAGTGAAGCTAGAGATCGAGTACAGAGTGAACCAAAGTGTACAGAGTGAACTAGAGTGTATAAGAGTGTACCAGAGTGTATAAGAGTGCGCTAGAGTGAATAGAGGGAAGCAGAGTGAACCAAAGTGTACAGAGTGAACTAGAGTGTATAAGAGTGTACCAGAGTGTATAAGAGTGCGCTAGAGTGAATAGAGGAAGCAGAGTACAGAGTGAACCAAAGTGTACAGAGTGAACTAGAGTGTACCAGAGTGTATAAGAGTGTATAAGAGTGCGCTAGAGTGAATAGAGGGAAGCAGAGTACAGAGTGAACCAAAGTGTACAGAGTGAACTAGAGTGTATAAGAGTGTACCAGAGTGTATAAGAGTGCGCTAGAGTGAAGCTAGAGATCGAGTACAGAGTGAACCAAAGTGTACAGAGTGAACTAGAGTGTATAAGAGTGTACCAGAGTGTATAAGAGTGCGCTAGATTGAATAGAGGGAAGCAGAGTACAGCGTGAACCAAAGTGTACAGAGTGAACTAGAGTGTACCAGAGTGTATAAGAGTGCGCTAGAGTGAATAGAGGGAAGCAGAGTACAGAGTGAACCAAAGTGTACAGAGTGAACTAGAGTGTATAAGAGTGTACCAGAGTGTATAAGAGTGCGCTAGAGTGAAGCTGGAGAGTACAGAGTGAACCAAAGTGTACAGAGTGAACTAGAGTGTATAAGAGTGTACCAGAGTGTATAAGAGTGAACCAGAGTGAACCAAACAGTACAGAGTGAACTAGAGTGTACCAGAGTGTATAAGAGTGTATAAGAGTGCGCTAGAGTGAATAGAGGGAAGCAGAGTACAGAGTGAACCAAAGAGTACAGAGTGAACTAAGAGTGTACCAGAGTGTATAAGAGTGTATAAGAGTGCGCTAGAGTGAATAGAGGGAAGCAGAGTACAGCGTGAACCAAAGTGTACAGAGTGAACTAGAGTGTATAAGAGTGTATAAGAGTGCGCTAGAGTGAATAGAGGGAAGCAGAGTACAGAGTGAACCAAAGTGTACAGAGTGAACTAGAGTGTATAAGAGTGTATAAGAGTGCGCTAGAGTGAAGCTAGAGAGTACAGAGTGAACCAAAGTGTACAGAGTGAACTAGAGTGTATAAGAGTGTATAAGAGTGCGCTAGAGTGAATAGAGGGAAGCAGAGTACAGAGTGAACCAAAGTGTACAGAGTGAACTAGAGTGTATAAGAGTGTACCAGAGTGTATAAGAGTGCGCTAGAGTGAAGCTGGAGAGTACAGAGTGAACAAGAGTGTACAGAACTGTACTGGAGTGTACAGTGTGAACCAAAATGTACAAAAAGTGCCTATGTTAAATTACACGTACTTATTAGCATGTAAATGTATGCATGCTGCTCATTTGCATATATGGGACAAAACCATGCTCCCGCTACCCGCTGGGGTCGCCGCTGGGAGCGTCTTGGTAGCTGTCCCCCTGTGTCACGTGATCCTCTTCGGTCTCGCTCTTGCTCGCGTGACGTTGTCAGATCTCGTGAAAAGGCGCAGCGAGAGCAGCGAGGGTGTTCAAGTGGTACAACGCCGGGAGGAAGAACACGTCTGAGGCCCCTTCTGTATACAACCTATGGCCCACTTGTTCTTTTAACTGTAGCTGGCTTTCGCATAGTCTGTGCAACACAAACTCCGCTGTCCAGGCCTGTAACTGGCTGTTTGGTGGGCTGCAATAAGCGAGATTTAATCAGGCTAGCTTTCGCAATGTCCACACGACTCGGAGCACGTTCTCTGACCTTCTCTGCTTCTTTATCTCGGACTACAGGCGGCCATAGAGAATAATCTGACCTCATCTACAGATAGCCTTCCGGTACTGAACATTTTAATGTTGGAACTGTTCCATTTGATGGAGTTCAAGAAACAATCTTGATCCGTTCTTTTTTCAGAGGGTCCGACAGTTTTTGAAAATATGTACGGTGAAAATGTTTCCAACGATATAGTTCTAGAAACTACCCCAGAATCTATAATACCATGGCGATACAAGTTGTATTGGGATGTTTATGGTATAAGCTTCATCGGCGGATTGTTTGTTTCTATCGTCGTTTGGTAGCCTGACTAAAATTGCGCCCGGAGGGGGTCATTAACCCCAACCAGCGAGAGGTTGTGTAAACACATGCTACGTCTTTTGGGCACTGCATAGGTATGTTTCTGTTGACATTGCCCTTCACACAAAGAGGACAACTCACTAACGTCTATAACTTAAATCTATGTTCAGCAACATTTATTAGCAGTGGATTCTACGTAAACGCGTATAAGATATCATCATCATTATTATGTCAATCGCATCATCTACTATCCTGTAGTGTTGATTAACAGCGATTTTGATAATGATTTTTTAGTGAATGAACTTTATTGCTCATCTGTACATGGTACAATGTAAGGCAAAAATGATACATAAATTAATACATTGATACTCGTCTCGTCCAAGGTCTATGAATATGACACGAATATGAACGTAAATGGCGTATTGACATATTGTAATATACAGCTTAACGTCTCAGTTTGTTTGATAGCAATGTTGAATTCATTATTGGCGTGTTGTTTGGCATGAGTAATGTTATATCGATATGTAAATTAGCGTCTCATTAAGTAATATGTAAATTAGCGTCCGATCAAGCATTATGTAAATTAGCGTCCCATCAAGCCTTTATGTAAATTAGCGTCCCATCAAGATTTATGTAAATTAGCGTCCCATCAAGCATTATATAAATTAGCGTCCCATCAAGCATTATGTAAATTAGCGTCCCATCAAGCATTATGTAAATTAGAGTCTCATTAAGTACTTCGTAAATCGGCGTGTCATCAAGTATGTAAATTAGCGTCTCATCAAGCATTATGTAAATTAGCGTCCCATCAAGCATTATGTAAATTAGCGTCCCATCAAGTATTATGTAAATTAGCGTCTCATCAAGTATTATGTAAATTAGCGTCCCACCAAGCATCGCGTAAATTAGCGTCCCATCAAGCATTGCGTAATTTAGCGCTCATCAAGCATCATGTAAATTAGCGTCCCATCAAGTACATGTGTATTATGTAAATTAGCGTCGCATCAAGTACATGTGTATTATGTAAATTAGCGCCCCATCAAGCATTATGTAAATTAGCGTCCCATCAAGTACTTCGTATATCAGCGTGTCATCAAGTATTATGTAAATTAGCGTCTCATCGAGCATGATGTAAATTAGCGTAAATAAGGGTCTCATTAAGTAATATATGAATTATCGTATCACTAAACTATTTGTAAACTAGAAAGGCCGACATTTGCTTAAGAGCAAATACAGCATATTTCAGCCATACCCCTTCCCATGCAACATTGGACTGTTCCAAATCACCCCTGCGCAAAAATGGAACATCCTCTTAACAGTACATTATCCCCCGCAGTGGACTGGTATTGTGAATTGATTCCAGGTAAAAACAGAGCTTGCTTCTATTTTTCAGAAAATGACAATAATCACACCTTCCATTCAGAAAATTTTCATCATGACTGAAAATTGTTGAATGACTTCATGTAATGTCATTAACAATTTTCAGTACGATAACTAGGTGTAAGTTTAAAAAAGTATAAGCTCCTTGTGATGTGGGTACATTTATTATTGCAGTGAACTTTTTTTATTCAAGTAGGGCATACGATTTGATAATTATCAAGCAGGTGCAGGTACTGTAGGAGCATTTGTTTTCTTCAAGCTGTAAAACTGTTAAACTGTTTTACTTTGTATGCAATCAGCCATCGAGCCTATTCTTATTTTAGTTTAACAACTTCCTGCCAGACCCGGAAGATACGATTGAACCTTGTTCGAGGATTTATTTTCGTCTGTCTGGTCAGTCTGTTCATACCCTGGCACTGAGAGTGTTTTATTGGGCTGAAACTCTGGCAGTTTAAAGTTACTTACAATTTAAATGTTCAAAGTTTATGTCAAACAACAACAGCACTAGGAAATGTGGCCACCATAGACAGGTGGTCACTATAGAGAAAATGCTGATCTATTGACTAGGAGCCATACGTTACACATGATTTCAGTACACTGATCATTGCACAGGTAAGCCAATTGTTTAGATGTACAATTAAGTTCAAATAATTCTGAAGAGAAATATTGATGAGAAAATAATCATTCTCGCCACTGTCTAACTTATAATTACGTATCAAAACTAAACGCAGATTTTCTAACTAACGCACCTTTCGCCGACTTCATCAAAGGACCGCCGGCTATCAATCAAACACGGCTGTTGATTAGACTTAGAGTTTCAAACAGTCATGTGCTGTGTGCCAGTTGACAGCGAACTTCATGCTACGTGATGTTTTACATTGCTTGGACCTTCTTTCCTACAGCGGTGCTTCTACAAAATATTTAGACTGTAACACTGAGTCCCACATGTTTTATAGAATAGAATTTGACGCAGAACAGCGTTTTTTGCTGGGTATTTTTCTTGAAACATGTCCGTGGGAATATCAGCGAGGCGGCGACGTAGGGATATCAGACCGTCAACAAAAGTCGCACGGCGGCTAACGGCGCAGCGAAGATACTAGCGCTATAAATAAGCGCTTCAACTAAGGATGGCAACCCGTACAATATTTTTGTATACTGTTGAGCTAAGTAAAGGTTGTTGTTTATGAGGTTTTAGTTGTCTTTTGAAGCTTTGACCCGAAATATTTTAAAGTCAAACTGCTGAAGAGAAGTAAGTGACTGCTACGATTATCGTAGATATGGCCCTAAAAAAATGATAAAAAAAGCCTTCTCAATAGTCTAAAATGCAAGAGCTTCCGGGGGGCGTCGCCCACCTGGGTCACCCCCCCCCCCCCCCCCCCACAGTGGCCCTGCCCCTGGACCCCGCCAGGGGCATTCGGCGGCCCCCGGACCCCTGTCCGACGCTTTGAAAAAATCCTGGCGAGAAGTCTGTACGGCCTGAGTCTTCAAGTTAACGTATTGTGTGGTCCCGCTTATGAATATTAATTAACCTTCGCTTTCCTCTTCGCTGATTGGCTGAACCATTAATTGAATTAACTCTTCCTTCTGGCTAGACGCAGGTGCAGATGTCGGCTCTGTGGGGTGAACGTCCGAAAGGTCATGGCATGGAGAATGAAAGAAAACCAATTTCCCCTAAAAAAAGTGCTGTAATTAAGCCTTTTACAGTACTTTATGCCAAAAATTTTACTTGGATCATTTTACCAACTATCTTATGCCTATCTATACCAAATGTTACTCATACCCGGGTACAGGGGTGCAAAATATACCGTTATAAGACCGTCAACAACAGTCGCACGGAGCTAACAGCGCAGCGAAAATACCATCGCTAGCGTTTCAACTTCGGATAACAAGTTATAAATACTGTTGAACTCAGTAATGTTAAAGTTTGTTTTTAGTTGCCTTTGACGGTTTGACCTGGAATAGTGTTACGCTAAACTCCTGAAGAGAAGTTAAGTGACTGCTGCGATTATCATAGATATGCCCCTAAGAACTGATACAATATAAAGCCTTCTGAATAGTCTAAAATGCGAGAGCCTTAGGCGGGCTTCGCTCCCCCTGGCGGGAACACTGCTATATACGGGATCATGAGGCCCCGCTTATGAATATTAATTAGCCTTTGGCCTCCTCTTCGCTGATTGGCTAGGTCTTTGATTCAATTAACTCTCCGGCTGACGCGCACAGGTGTGGCTCTGTGCGGGGTCACGGAAGGTCACGTCAGGAGGCCAAAAGAAAACAAATTTCCCCTCAGAAAAGTGCCAAAATTAATCATTTTAAAGTTGTTTATGTCAAAAATTTTACTTGAATCTTGTTACCAAGTATCTAATGCCTATCTACACCAAATTTCAGGTCATTTAATTGTAATACCAGGGTACAGGAGCCAAAAGTGTCCTTTTTTGGTCAAAAATTGGCCAAAAATCGCAAAAATAAGCATTTTGTTGCACTGTACACCAAAAGTGTTATTGAATTTATATGAAGGGATTATCAAGGCACATCTGTGTCAAATTTCAGCTCATTCGGTTGCAATACCAAGGTACAGGAGCCAAAAGTGTCCTTTTTTGGTCAAAAATTGGTCAAAAAATCGCAAAAATAAGCATTTTGTTGTACTGTACACCAAAAGTGTTATTGAATTTATATGGGGGCATTATCAAGGCACATCTCTGTCAAATTTCAGCTCATTTGGTTGTAATACCAGGGTACAGGGGCCAAAAGTGTCCCTTTTTGGTCAAAAATTGGTCAAAAAATCGCAAAAATAAGCATTTTGTTGTACTGCACACCAAAAGTGTTATCGAATTTATATGGGGGCATTATCAAGGCACATATCTGATAAATTTCAGCTCATTTGGTTGTAATACCAGGGTACAGGGGCCAAAATATACAGTTTTGGTCTAAAATTGACCAAAAAATCTCAATAAAATCATTTTAGAGGCAGATATGAAAAAACTGAGAAAAAAGCATCAAGGTATTGGCCCATTCTACCCCTGTGCCAAATTTCAGGTCATTCGGTCCAGGAACGGCGGAGATGAATCACTTTGAAGATTTGACAGGAGAAAGAAAGAAGAAACATGACGAATACAATATATTTCACCATACTATGTATGGCTGAAATATAATTACAAGAGTTTTAGTTAAGCATCTCTATCTTATGTACATGTTTCATAACTGGGAGCTGCTAAAACAAAAAATTGAACAATGACTCTATTTCGTAGCATGGGTTATAAAAGGTATATCATTAGTTGCGCATATTGCATATATATTGACGAGACAGAACAATTTAGGCCATTTAGCATACACTAATGACTTTAAGTTAGACCTGGTTAGAAAACATGGACCCGTAGTTGTAGGTATGAGGTAGGTATTAGGTATAATTTAAAAAATGTAAATTTGCATGTTTAAATGGACACATTGTATCCATTGCACGGGATTTAAAAACGGTTTTCAGATTACAACTACTGTACGTACCAAAATACATTTTCAATGATACCAAGTTTGGTCTACTAGAAGACACACTACACCCTAACCCTAATAGTTAGGGTTAGGGTAACTTGGATGCAGGCATCACAAATAAATCTAACTTCTGCTTGTTGTACACATGATAAACATACAAACTTTCTGGTATGAGTGCAAGGAACTAAAAGGCAGCGTCGCAGATTTCTGTCTCCCAAACGGCTATTGCCATTTTAAAATGGTCGTTGCAATATCGCAAAACTGTGCACTTCGTGTATTAGCACGCTCTGTTAACAACATTATGTATCGTGGGTATAATTATTAAATCCTTTTCACCTGGGTTCCAACCAAAGCTGGTTGCCTTTTCTAATGTCACTTATTTCTCCACCTTGTGACTTTTTAGACGTTTCGCTTGTTGCCACAAACCCCACACCCCTCCATAGAAAGTAACGTCACGTTCGGAAATGGCACCGACCGGTCAGCGATACGACATTGACCGTTTCAAATGGTCAGCGACCATTCATGGAAATGCGCGGCACTTTCATGTGCAAATTAAACTCCCAGTAAATCCG
>CM033037.1:3743659-3761159 GCA_019207045.1 Branchiostoma floridae x Branchiostoma belcheri | reverse complement strand
ACTAACAATCATCAAACCCTGTTAGAAATACGTTGAGAAATGTTAGACATCGAGGTAAATAATTTTAAAGACTATTCGGAGGTTACTTGCGGACACAGCTGATGTCGTTGTGGCACAATATTGGACCCTTTCGTGCCAATACAGAAAACCTATCACGTAATTCCGCCAGAAAGTGATTTGGATGGCTGGCTGAGATTACGGAATCCACCCAGACAATCTGGCTGTGGGCTATGAATATTTATCATCTTGGTATTTTTCTCGTTTCGAGCGACCTCCTTTCCAGCCAATACCTCCGAGCCGATCTGTTTAGGATATTCATGTGCCTGCATTCTGTAACCTTGCCATGGCCTCATGTCGTTTCGAAGGAATGTACGATTTCCCACAATTTCGGCTCGGAAATCTGATACATCAAAGCAATGCCTTGGGTAAAAACGTGAATATGACTGGCTGTTAAAGATCATAGCTTCGAGTCCCTAGCAAGCCCCGATGTTGCGTCCTTGGGGTAAGCCCTTATACATTTCACCACTAAACTCAGGAACGAATGAGTACGTCGATGTAGGTTAGACATCCAGGTAATAAGATACACCAAAAAGTAGTTACTCAAGCAACTGGATATGGTTTGGAAACGGTCAGACGTTTCGGATAGAATCCACTATCCTTCGTCAGTGACACTGAAGAGATCTGGAAGAAACAGGTCTTTTATACTCTAACTATGAATGAATGCAATTTCATTCATAGTTGTACCTAGGTTGTACCTATTCGGATGGGCTGTTGGCCGTTAAGTCCGAGGTACTGTATAATTTGAAGACAGCCACAACTCAAGCACTTAAAAAAGAAACCTCACAGTTATCGACAAACGTAGGGGTTCTCCCCTGTGTGAGTGGATAAAACCCGCAAATCTGTCTTTTACACAACTTGTGTGTACTTAACTAATCTCCAAGCAGATCCTACGGTGCCATTAGATAGTATCAAAGCTGGCAAAGGAGTATAGCCGGTCAAAGGGAGTTAGACAGTCACCGGAGCATACACACTCCCAGGCCGGCTTTTATATATGCTATGCTACCGTTGAATCTGCTTGGAGATTAGTGCTTTAGGCCCCCTTTCCGCTAGACGGCGATCGCGCTGCGCTCTCACTGCGACCTAAAAAGGATATGTGTAACCTTACATTTCATACTGGGAATATCACACAAATTGTAAAAGTGTGACTGTGAAGACAACAAAGCACAAAGCGTTAAAAGATTCGTTTTTCTTCTATACAATTCGTTGAGCGATCCGTCAAATCTATGATCGCAGAGAGAGCGCGGCGGAAAGCGCCGTCCTAGTAGAAAGGGGGTATTACAAAGTTGGCTATGTAATACCCTCCTCACACTAGGCGAAAATCGATCGGACGACGAGTCTGCGAGCTCTGAATTTCGAGGAGGTATGACCCTGCTGCCGACGAAGAAATGGCAGAGTTCCCTCCCTTCCCGTCAGGGTCATGCCTCCTCGTAATTTAGAGCTCGCAGACTCGTCGTCCGATCGATTTTCGGCTAATGTGTGTGTGTGTGGGGGGGTATAAGTAAAACAATCAAGCAAAAAACAAACAACAACAAACCTACCGGCTCTGCGGCAGTACATCGGGTTGTGGATCATACCGGCAGTTCCATCGACGACGTCATGCCAGGTGACCGGTGGTGACTCCGGAACTGGAGTGGACGACGCGTTTGGTTCATATTCATCAGGTTGGACTGGGAAAAATGGGAAAATATGCCTTACTTATCCATTTCCTTGTTTTTATATTTTGGTTACTGTCTAGAACCTGCTTTAGGCTTAGGTCACATTTCCAAACCGTGGCCCGGTCGGGATGTTTTAAGAAACGAAAAATTAACATGTATACCTAGAAATATACACAAATCATGCCCATGAATCTTATTTTGACATTTTGTGAATTTTTATGCCTTTTACATAATTTTTTTCGCTCCCGAAAGCTTAAGGCTTAGGTGACATTTCCAAACCGGGGCCCAGCCGGGTAGCTTATGGGAACGGAAGGAATGATATAAAAGACATCAAAACCTGCAAAATCTCAGGATAAGATTCATGGGCATAATTTGTGTATATTTCTAGGTATGCATTTTCATTTTTCTTTTCTTTAAACCCTGGCTTGGCGCCCCGGTTTGGAAATGTGATCTATTAAGCCTTAGACTGAAGCCAAGGTCTTCACCGAACCACGATGGATGAACAACAGGACATACAGCATTCAGTTCTATAAAGTGATGTGATGTTTTACCCGACGAAATTTTACTAAATTTCGTAGAATGAAAACCAAGGTTTTCTTTAAGTGGTAATTCAGGAAACGATGGATTTCGTTGTTATTATTTTTAGATTTTAGGCTGACCAGTGGAAAACTATGCAAAACGAGAGGCGCTTCTTCTAATTCTTGAATTAGATCATGCATATGTACAGGTACCGTTATATTACAGCGCCGCAGAAGCACTCTATAAGGTTCCACAAAGACAGCATTTGGCAACTTTCTTATTGACGTTCGTTTTTAAATTTCTATTCAATTGCACATAATCAGAAAGTCCAGAAAGTAAGCTTAAGGTTAAATGATATATAAAAACCGTGCAGGAGAGAAGAAGAAGCCACAATAGGCTTATACAAGCCCTCCTCTGAACAAATACTAAGCGCGATTCTTTCGAAATGATTAAAAAAGGAAACAAATGATAAAAATCTTTTGATAAACAAATGTGTGATATATCAAATACAACGTAGCTGAATCAAATCAAACTAATGCGAATAACATGATGATATACAAAGTAAAATATTTAAAAAAAACGATAAAGATTCAAAAATAAATACTGCTCCAGCATCGCTGGCCCCTACCAGCCAACCCCCAAGAAACAAAGGTACTTACAGCTACCGTGGTACATAGAATTGGTTTGAACCACCCAAGAAGACTTGTGTCGTAATCAGAGTTTTTTTCTAACCACATCACATGTTTTAAGTTCAGCTCAGTTCAGTTCATCCTCATCTGAGGTGCCATTAACAATGTCTGAACAAGCGTTTCTATCAAGCATGGCGGCCATCAAGTTGTAGTCCTTTTATTAATAAACCAACCTCCTCCTCCAATACTTTCTTAAGTGTTAGGTTCGGTCGTCCCCTTTTTCTCTTTGCGTCAGGTTCCCAGAGGAGAACATGTTTTATAGCAATCAAACAAACCAAACGCGTCCTTACCTGTCTTCATCCCTGAGCTGAGAGGTGCCTCCACTCCACTGTTCCCGGAATGTTGTGTCTGGCGATTCTACCGCGCACCAGCCAGGCACAAATGCGCCACGCAGACAAATCAACGCCTCTTTCATAAATGCATAGATTTGTGTGGGCCAGCTTGTGGACACTTGATACCAAAACACCTGCCATAGACATCAATAAACATCGGCTCGGATTGGAACCAGGGACAAACAAAACAAACAAATACATCTAGCTTCGCTTTTTGACTTCCTTTGATAGGACGTTAAAATGGAGTAACGAACTCACGTTACGAAAAGAGTAGGAGAGCTCCCCGATCTGAGTAGATCAAAACCATTCCGATTGAAAAGGAAAGGGAATTTTTCTTAACAGCCTTCGTAAGGCTTGCTTCTCCTATTGGGTCAGTTAGTGATCATTCTCAGAGAGTCTTTGACTTTGACGTTATTTCAATTGCGACAGGGATGATACAATGTGGCAGCTAAATAACTAGCTACCTAACTAGCTGAGGGAGCGTCGAGCTGGTCTCAATAATTTTTTTTTTACATTTCAAAGAACATACAAGAGAAGAAGGAAAGAAAAAGGGACGTGTCAAGCTACCTACAACAGGTTACATGTCCGCCGAGGTCTCAATCATGATGTTTCTGACTCATGGAAAAGAGATGCTGTTACAGTTACAATGTGACCCGTAAACCTTGGAGTGGCCTTCGGGTCTTTTTCGATACGTGGTGACCACTGAGGAAGGCTAACGTCACATTTTCAAACCGGGGCCGGGCCGGGTGGTTCGTGGAAACAAAAATAGAAATGTATACGTAGAAACATAATCCTCACGACTTCTCTTTACGTCTTGTGTAGTTTGGTGTAAAACCTTTCGTTCCCGAAAGCTTCCCGGTTGGGAAATGTGATGTAGGCGTAATATAAGCAGCTCAGTGGTTTAGTGGTCTCTTATGCTTGCACTGAGCGAACTCGTCAAAAACGGAGGAAGCAGACATAAGTGCAGGGTGAGGCTGCAGTAATTGTAAATCAATACGAGCGATCGCGATGATGTCACGGTGACGCATGGTAGGCAAAAAACAGGTGTTTGGCGAACGATTGATTTACATACAAACCGGTAATTTGATCTTTTCATTACCTCCATGAAATGTCATGGAGGTTATATTTTACCCCGCGTTTGTCTGTCTGTCTGTCTGTCTGTGTGTGTGTAAACAAAATAACTCATGAACGGTTGGGTGGATTGGTTTCATACTTGGTGTGTTGGTAGTGTCTGACGAAAGCTGGAAATGATTAGATTTTGGACCCCCTAGCGACTCTCCTTGGTACTGCAGCGCAACTTCCGGTTTTGCTATCTCGGTGTTCTGAACATGCTATGGTCACGATTTTTTAGTATTAGACAGCTCTTGTGCTCAGGAAGAAATGACATAAGTTTGGGCCCCCTAGCGTCTAGTTTTGGGATAGCAGGGGCATTTTTGTCAAAAACTTCTGACGAGGATAACTCAAGAAGGGAACAACGGATTTTCATGATTTTTGGTATGTAGGTACCTTAGACAATGTTGTACACGATAAGATACTAATTATGCAAAATAGGAATACATTTGCATAATTAATGAAAATATTCTATCATAGCAGTTTTTCAATTTATCTCTTGTCATGGACGTGATATGGTCGTGACATTTAAGTGGTAGATAGCTTTTAGCGTCATGAAAAAGTGGGGCAAGTTTCAGTCCCCTAACATTTAATTGTGGGACTGCAGGGGCGTTTTTGTCAAGACACTTCAAAGAGGATAACTGCAGAAAGGAACGACGGATTGCCTGCATTTTAGGCATGCAGGTAGCTTAGGCAAAGATGTTAATAATGATGTACATGTTATGCAAATGAGGACTTAATTTGCATAATTAATGAGGAAATTGTATAGTTTCATTGTTTTCAATAACTGGACCTCAATACATGTAACACATGTTAATTATGATAGGTGGAATATAAGCAGATACCAAATATGATAATGAGGAACTTATTTGCATAATTTATGTAAAAATTCAAAACCGCTTTATGATCAATAATGGGAATTTTATAATTGTGACATGTGTACGTTAGTCAATGATGAACAACACCATGCATACATAATGTGTTGGTCAATTGCATGAAATTTACGAAAGCTCTAAATTTTCATGGAGGTATGAGGTCGCCGAACTCTAGTTTCAATATCAATTTTTAATCCAATCTACTGTCGTCCTGGTAGGCACTAATACCCCAGATATAAACAACAACAGCGATCGCTCGTATTTTATGCTAAGAATGTGTATCAACACAATCACAAGTACACAATATAGAATAAAAAACTATTTTTTTCCATATTCGTACCTAGTCTTAATACTTCAACTGTTTTTGATGCGAAATTAACCTGGAGTCCGGCCTTGTTGTGCTTTTTGTCGCAGTCCGAAAGGTAGGCCGAAGTGGACGTTATATATAAAAGCACAACAAGGCTAATGTGACAGTTCATCCCAATATTCTACCTGTTTTAGAGACATGTAACAACAGCTTTAAAACACCCGAGGCCGATAGGTTGCCCTACATAGAGCCAGACTATTTTCTCTATCTACTAATCCTTTAATATGTTGCGGCACTTCAAATCAAAGCTAAACGCCGGAGCACAGCAAAGCGGATATCTTAAGGTGCGCTCCCACTGCACTTGTGTCAAGCTTGCGTCACTGCGGGGTTCGCTCACTGCGTCACTGTCTTGATATTTTCTCCGATTTTTTACAATTTACATATTGCATAATACGTAAAAGTATGACTTAGAAGACGACAAAATACACAAAAAGAAAGAAAATTCGTTCTTTATATCTAAAATTCGTTGAGTATCTTTCGAATCCCGCAGTGAGGCAAGCTTGACACAAATGCAGTGGGAGCGCACCTTTAGGCTAATGTCCCATTTGAAAAAAGAAGTCCTGCCGTGCAGTTCACGGGCTAGCTGTTTTGGGCACTTTCGGGCGTGACCCCTACGTGGCCCCGTGGGACATCTTGTGGCTCCCGGTGTATATTGGGCCCAGCCGGGTACCGGGTTAAATTTAAGTCGGACTTAATGAGCCCGCGACCCGGTAAGAACTAGACGCCGTGACCTAAACGTGGGGTCACACATGCGTATATACTCAAGTCCGTTTGGGGTGCGTATGACGCTCTTAGTCTCTACCAGGCTCCACAGGTCGCGGGAAAAATAGTACAAATTGGACAAATTTAGATACATAACATGCCAGATGAGTTAGCTGACCGAGAAGTATGGTTAGCGACCCAGCTAACTCGTCTGACATGTAACCTGTTAACGTTTGTCCAATTTCTATTAGTTTTACAAAGACCCGTGGAGCCTGGTGGAGGCAAATACTCCCATGCGCGCCTCTGTGGCCCCACCTTAAACGTGGGGATCACCGAGGGTAACCCCCGGTATCCGGTAGTCCACCGAGACAAATTTGCGGCTTCGGTGCCCGGCCGGGGCTACATGTACATCCCCGACGGGCACCGGCACAATCGTTCACCACGAATGTTTATACCATAGAACCAATAGTGTAAATGACAAGCTAGACCCTATATGTTGATTTATTCATACCTATAGATATCCATATATGTGTGTTAAGTTGTACTGTAAGTAGCTGTTATACATGTAGACCTTACGAAAGTCGCTGTACTTTTGTCGTGTCTCAATAAAGATTTCTATATCAACCGGTTGAATGTTCAAATCGCCTCAGAATACCAGATACGCCCCAGTTACATACTGTTAGCTAATATTTGATCCTTACGCAAACCATACGTTTGTCGGTACCATTTACCATGGGTTACCACGAGGTCAGTCGTGCAATAAGTGTCAGTTCTTTGTTTACCTCTTACTGATAATAGAACAATAACCTCTCATTTAAACGCATCAGAGACGAGTCTTTCTACAATTGAGATCGTTCCTTAATGTTTACCTTATTTTTGGTCAATTTCTAGATTCTGATATCGATCATTCATCTATATTGAGTATTATTGCTAATTTTGTCCATGAATGTTCCTGTCTTTTTGCGGGACTCGGGACAATTCTACAGCACCGATTGTGGACCAATGTCAAACCAGCCTCTTCATTTACAGATACACCATTCTCCATCTCACATCCTTAGGAAGCGGGAACAAACTTGCACACACACTAATTGCAAGATAAATGCAACCACACAGTCACAGGCTGAAAACAATTGATATCCTTGTCTGTACAAAGTTCATATTAGCTTGGTCTCAAAGCAGTCATGGTCTATGCTTGCTTTGCACGACTCTCTATTATGGTGTTTCAAATGTAATTCTTGCCATTAACACTTTTCTTTACTCTTGGCCTCGAGCTCTTCCTACAACACATCACTCGCGATAGACTGGTGCAGAAAACATGCACAGAGAGATGCGAACACGTGTCTTCATCAGCTACTCTTCGGGCATTGGCGTAATTTGTTTTTCTTGGGGGAGGGGGGTCTGGGCGGTGACGGAGGACTCTGATTCGCGACTGTGCAAGTTTCCCGGCATATATATTCCTTTACAGGAATGTAACATTCCTTTACAGGCATATATTCCTTTACAGGCATATAATATTCCTTTCCAGGCGTATTCCAGGTTAAAAATCAAGATTCTAGGCCCGTCACCGTCCTGAAAAGCCTCCCACCAGTCGGAAGGAGGCTACCGCTACAGTTTACATAATATTTGTTTGTCAGAATGCTTCTAAGTAGGTCAAATTCCAGAGTTCATGCCGTCACCTGTACGTTCTGATGTCACATGACAACCTCACTACGGAACCACACGTAACCTGCATATAAACGCAGTTGAACCCTCTACTGTCGCCAAGATGACCTGCGGACAGCGAATGAGAAGCGAATTTCGCCTGAAGTCGTTTGGGCTGACGCATAACGACCGTCAGCTGTTTACCAGAACGCCGGTGAGCTTGCTGTTGCTGTTTTTGACAGAGATATGTTAGAGAAATTAGTGAGGGCAGGGTAATGTAACAGTTATGTAATCTTACACCAGATCTAAAGTAGTAGCAGTGGCATAAGACGTATCAGGAGGTCTAAAGCAGTGTCCGACTGCCCACAGTATGTACATACATATTATATAAACATATTATACAAACATATTATATATATATACATATACACATATATACATACATAAACATGACAAATAGATACCTCAATATATATTGAGGTATCTATTTGTCATGTTTATGTCTGGAAAATCTGGTAAATCATACCTTCATTTAATGTACTTCCCAGGAACAAAGTTTACATTTCAGCGGCCAACCATAGCAACCAATTAATTTGCACCCTAAGTTACGGTGAAGTGATAAAATCGACACGTCAGGTTCTATCTTTAATACGTTCCCTTTTATTTACCGTTTCAGTGGCTGGACAAGAACAACCTGCTGCCATTCGTGCTGTACCGAGCTGCGGTATGTTTGTACCAGGTGATCACTTTCTCTATCATACACGGAGCCCTGGGCGACTTTCCCCTCAAAGGTCTGGTATACCTGACTGAATGGGGCTACATCTTACTCACTCTGCACACCATACTGAGCGTGTCACTCTGCTTTGCTGACTACTACAAGTCTCGTTTCCAGCGCGGAGCAACATCGGACGACAACATGGCGTCTGATATCGCCATGGCGACGGGATCTACCATTACACTCACTACTACAGGTTACGGAACAGCCCAAACGAGTGTCGGTCAGGACTCTGGCCAAACCCTGCCTCTACCATGGTACTACAAACTGTACTGGGTCTTGTACAATGTCAGCTTCGCCGGGGGGATTTGCATCACGATATTGTTCTGGGTACTGTTGAGAGGGGATTATAGCGCTCTCAGCATTCTTACTCACGCCATAAATTCTGTTACCATAGTGATAGACGTAATGGTCAGCGGTCTGCCGTGCCGACTGCTACATTTTGTTTATCCTTTGACCTTTGGACTTGTTTACATTCTCTTTACTGTGATCTACTGGGCCGCAGGTGGGAGGGGGCTGTATGACTATCCCTTTATCTACCCCTACCTTGACTATGGGGGGAGGCCCGCCCTAGCCGCTACTGTAGCTGTACTGGGGGTTCTTGTAGCAGTACCATTATGTCACTGTATCGTCTTTGCTCTCGTGGTTGCTCGCGAGAGTTTAGTGCACTTATTGAAGAGGCGTCGACAGTCAGGTAGCAGTCAGCCTCATAACGTTACTGCTCTGTAGACATGGTAGCTTTAGATTCTAAAGTCATCCTAGATTTGTATTGATGTACGTAGTGACAGATGTATTGATTGAATTGCAATGTAACATTCTTTAATTCTTTCGTTCATTCGTGTTTCCTTAAGCCAGTTAATTGCACAACGGATAATCGTACACTTCTGTTAATTGCACGAAATCCCAAAATCCCGTGGTGGTGCAGTCCAGCTTAATAACTTCGCTTTGTTGCACCATTCGGATAATTGTACGAAATGCACTGGCAAATAGGGTGTGCAATTAAGCGGGTTCTACTGTATTATTTGTTATTATTTGTACGTGTATCTGACTTTTTTTATTTAGTCAGGCATCCGACATTATACTTTTAAAAAACAGTCATTTACCGCTTAGTTCGTAGTAACCTCAAAGTTTACACTTAAGT
Source organism: Branchiostoma floridae x Branchiostoma belcheri (assembly GCA_019207045.1). NCBI lineage: Eukaryota > Metazoa > Chordata > Leptocardii > Amphioxiformes > Branchiostomatidae > Branchiostoma > Branchiostoma floridae x Branchiostoma belcheri. The sequence goes on along the minus strand of CM033037.1, from coordinate 3,751,293 downwards.
TGTTATATGTCTTTATTTATTTATTTCTTTGCAATGTAACAAGACTTTACCCTGAACCTCAGGGCAGCATTGTTACATTTCTATACCGACCTGTTACTTAAATTTGGATGTATGTACTTCTAAGAAAGCAGAAATTAAAAATATACAATAAAGAATTACAAGACTCGACAAAGATACTAGTTTAACATATAGTTCATTTTCATAAGGAACTCCTCTCCTTCAATTAGCTTTCTTCAAGCACGTGTAAAAGTAAATAAACAAATTTCATTAATTTTTCATATGCCTGTCATTTTATTAACTAATGAAGATTCCAACATACTAATGTATAGAATGCGTTGGAATTCCTTTTAAAGTTGTCGTGTTAGACTTTGTGATCTACTTGATTTGTTTCAGTTTGAGAATCAACAGAAAGGAGCTGACTTTATTTTAAGTTCAAGACATGCTTGCCAATAGGTTTGGAAATGTAAGATTCAGTTCAAACAAAATCGGTCACCCAGGGGCACAAAATCAAATAGAATCGTCAGGTCAACAACATTTTACCCATGTAGCAAATATCATTACAATCCATCCGGGGGTTCTAATAGAGTATTCCACTAGACACGCACGCTCAATCCAAGCAGAGCATTTTTCATGGAGGTGATATACGTTAAGTCATTTCAAAACCACAAACTACGTTGAACGCTTGTTTGTTTTATATACGAAATCACATTTGCCTAACTGTCCAACTGTTATTAAGTAGGTCACATTCCAGAGTTCAGACTGTTATCTTTATGTTTCCCAATCACATGACACACAGAAGGGTCCTTACCATTATAAGTTCAGTTCGTGCTCTCTACAGTCGACAAGATGACTTGCGGACAGCGAATGAGGAGCGAATTTCGCCTGAAGTCGTTTGGGCTGACGCACAACGACCGTCAGGTGTTTACCAGAACGCCGGTGAGCTTGCTATTGTTTGTAGAGACAGTGCTTGAGAAGTGTAAATGTATATGTTGGCACCCAATATAAGGTAAGCTCCCTGAGGTTGTCATGTATTGCATAGAGGGCATATTGCATTTACGTAGTACTTACATTCCTCTGGCGAGTTTGCATCGTACACGAATCATGGAGAAGACTGACAATGGAGAGCAATATGGAATTTGACTACTCATTCACCCCCCCCCCAACACACACACACACACACACTCTCTCTAACATTCACACACACACACACGGACGAACGAATGGGCGAAAGATCGCAGCGGTTGTAGGGCTTGTAGAGGCCCATGCCCATCTTGTTCTACCCTGACAAGTTGTGCGGTGGCTTATCCACGCCTTCATGTTGTCCAGCCACATGTGACTACAGGATTCTAAACATTGATTCTAATTTTGACGACGCCTCAGGGGAGTCGTCAAGTGGTATATTTTGCATTCAGTCTGCAAAAATTCTAGGAATTGCACAGGCATTTCCACAGGAATGCAGTATGCTGGGTATGCAAGCCCTCCCCCCCAAATCTGTTCCAGATGTATCTCTGGTATGCAATGGTGGAATGTAGGTCACACTTGCTCCCTGGAGGAATTTGTCCTTTGAAACTGGACAGGGAACTCTGCAGAATGGATCACGTTGTCTTGGTTGTTATGTTATGTTATGAAGGATACATTTTCTTTTCTAGAGCTTGTTCAAGCCATACGCCACAGGCAGACAGGAAATACTTCTGTAGTGCTCAGCTGTAGGTTTAGGTCACTGGCAGACCATTGTGCTGTACCGGGGATAGTACATTTCTGCTGGCTGTAGGTTTATGTTACAGGTGGGCTAGTATATTGTGCCAGGGATAGTGCGACAGGGAAGTTCCAGTCTATTTCTGATTTGAGCTGTATTGTTGTACCCTCAATCGTCGTCATGGCAATAATACATTTTTATTGCCAGTCTTGTTCTACTTATAACATACACAAAAAGACAGACAAGCTTTCAATAATTAATTGTCTCGAGATAAAATAATCGAGCCACCCATGATATTTTCTCATGCTCGTTTTGTTGTTGTTGTTTCAGTGGCTGAGTAACCAGTTGCCATTCGTGCTGTACCGAGCTGCAGCATGTCTGTACCAGGTCATAGTCTACAGCACCATACATGCCACAGATGGCAAGTTCCGCCCCAAAAGTCTGGCGTTCCTGACTGAATGGGGCTACCTCCTCCTCACAGTCCACATCGTGGTGAGCGCAGGGCTCTGTTTTAGTGACTACTTCAACTCTCGCTCCAGCCGTGAAGCAGCACCAGACGACACTATTGAAAACACAGCAGCTACAGGTGACTTGACAACGCAAACAGCAGTCGGCCAGAACTCTACCCAAACCCATCAACTTCCATGGCACTACAAGCTCTACTGGGCCTTGTACAACGTTTCCTTCAGCTGGGGAATTTGCATCACGATTTTGTTTTGGACGCTAGAGACACCAGATATAAGTGCTGGCAGCATTTTTGCTCATGCTATGAATTCTGTTACCATAGTGATAGACGTAATGGTCAGCGGTCTGCCGTGCCGACTGCTGCATTTTGTTTACCCTTTGACCTTTGGGGTTGTGTACATTCTCTTCACTGTCGTCTACTGGGCCGCAGGTGGAACGGGACTTGATGGCCAACCCTATATATACCCCTTCCTTGACTATGGTGGGAATCCTGTTCTAGCCGCTATTGTAGCTGTACTGGCTGTTCTAGTAGCAATACCATTATGTCACTGTATCGTCTTCGCTCTCGTGGTTGCTCGCGAGAGTTTAGTTCGCTTATTTATGAAGCGTAGTTCACGTGGAAGTCAGAATGTTATCCTCGCTGCTCTGTAGGCATAATGGTCCGTTTTTACATCTTATTTAATCAAAGATTCGCCTTTAAGTTTACTTGTGTTCTTAGTTAACATTGATAGTATAATGTTCCAATACAAAACGAGCGTCGAATTGCAACTGTCAGTTACAGTCCTCAACTGACTGATCAGCTAGATCATAAAACCTTAATGAAAAAGATTACATGTAATTGCAAATGGATGTTAATGCCATTCTCTTCTCAATATAAAATTGTATCATTTGGTTCTTTATTTCATCATTATATCATTTGATTTCATGTAATAGTTGCTCTGTAGATAGAAGCACCAGGCTCAGACATAAATGTTAGAAAAGAAATATTATATACTACATGAAAAAAACAACATTTTTACGCAACAAACATTACGTTTGTTTGGATTTACCACTGCTACTAAGAAAGTATAGATGATAAACAATTTTTCAAGATGCTCTTAAGTCTCTCAAATAACAATGTCACCCAAATCTGACGGACAAACTGATGTTTCAGCACATCTCAAACGGCAACTTTGCCAATATCCGCAAGAGGCACTTTTGAGCTGCCCGCGCCTGACGACAGCACAAGGATAAAGAAAATGTAACACGTCCGAAATTCGCTCGCATTAAGCCCCCTTTAAGCCCCCTTTACAAATCAATAATTTAGCTCGGCCGATTTGCCAGCGAGCTCTAAATCACGAGGAGGCATGACCCTGATGCCTATGAACGAATGGCAGAGTTTCTTCGTCGGCGTCAGGGTCATACCTCCTCGTAATTTAGAGCTCGCTGACAACTCGGCCGAGCTAAATTCTTGATTTGTAACGCTTAACGAACATGAAAAGGACGGTAGGTGCCGTCCTTGTAAAGAATAGTACAATAGTCCCGTTGCCACACCTCTCAGATTTCATTCTGAGTATCTCAATAGATGAATAACTAAAAGTAATACACAATCTTTATCTGAAATCTTCTTCATATCAGTTTGGGGCGATGAACAGTAATTTATCATCTAACTAAGAAGTTTAAACCTTTTTTATTCATGGCAACCTCAAATCGACCTGCAGGTCGCTTTTCATTGAGGTCAGTAGGGATGTGTACCGGTACAGTACCGGTACAATCAATTAGGTACAGATACAAAAATACCGGAACCCTGCTGTACAGGTACTGGACCTGTATCTAATTAGTGCCAGCTAGGCAGGATAACAGGTCAGGAGATGGCCACTTTGACAGATAAAATTACTGTGAAATCACCATAGCAGTCTCTGGGCCCCAGTGAGGGAAAAATAACAAGGGTCAAATTTTTGTTGCATCATGTGTCTGCCATAATAAACACGTTTTTATTGGTTCAAACATGCTTCTACCCATTTTAATACATTTCCTGTCGTCGTAAAATATCATAATATAATACTATGATATAATATTCAATGCCATGCATTTAGGTCCGGACTCATTAGGTCCAGACCTGTACCTAAGCCTCTGGATTCAAATCCGGACCTGTACCTAAACGTGGGTTTAGGTACGCATCCCTAGTCATGAGAGAGTATTTCTTCATTTTACCACACATAGCTAATTATTTTTGGTAGGGGCTCTTTTCTAAGTATACAATCTGAGTAATGCAGGAAAGATAGCGTTAAGCAGGTCACATACCTGAGTTGAGACCGTTATCTTTACGCTTCGGTGTCAATTGACACGTAGGTTTCTCAACATTCCAAGCGCAGTTGAACACAAAGCAGGAACCCTACAGTCGCCAACATGACTTGTGGACAGCGAATGAGGAGCGAATTTCGCCTGAAGTTGTTCGGGCTGACGACACACAACCACCGCAACGTGTTTACCAGAACGCCGGTAAGCTTGCTGGTTATGCCGGGGATCGTGAATTCAATGGTTCGAAATCATAGGGAGTAATAACAAGCCATTTAGATTCCTCATTTAGTCTGGCTTTGTGTTATCCGTTTTGATATCTTATAAAGCTGAAGGATTATAGAGAGTCACGAAACTTGTCTACCATATCATCTCGCAGGAGGACTACAATGGATGTTTTCTTGAACATGATGTATTAGGGAAACCTAGCATAGGTGTTGACGTATACACAAACACAGACATATCACAGACAGACACATACACACACACACACACATACATACACAAACATACACGCGTACGCATGTACGCACGCACGCACACACACACACGCACACACACGCACACACACACACGCGCACACACGCGCGCGCGCAAAGGTGCGCGGTAAATAATCGCTTGACTCCCTTTGGATGGAGTAGAGTAGTCAATGCAACTAGGATCCCATCTCACGCTGCTCTTGTTTGTTATTTCAGTGGCTGAGTAACCGACTGCCATTCTTGTTGTATCGAGCTGCGGTATGTTTGTACCAGGTGATATGTAACTTCACCATTCACACAGCACTGGGAGAATTCCAACCCTTAATTTTGATCTACCTGACTGAATGGGCATACTTTCTTCTCACGCTGCATACTGTAGTGAGTGCGGCACTCTGCTTTGCTGACTACTACAACTCTCGTTCCCAGCGTGGACCAACTTCACAAGAGAACCTGTCGTCTGATGTTGTCATGACGACGGGATCTACCACCACAGGAGGCGAAACAACCCAAACAAGTGTCGGCCAAGACTCTGCCCAAAGCCTGCAAATACCATGGCACTACAAACTCTACTGGGTCTTGTACAATGTTGCCTTCGGTGGAGGGATTTTCATCACGATTGTTTTCTGGCTATTGTTGAGAAACGATTTTACCGAAGGTAGTATCCTTACTCACGCCATGAATTCTGTTACCATAGTGATAGACGTAATGGTCAGCGGTCTGCCGTGCCGACTGCTACATTTTGTTTACCCTTTGACCTTTGGGGTTGTGTACATTCTCTTTACTGTCATCTACTGGGCCGCAGGAGGGACAGGACCAGATGGCCAACCCTATATCTACCCCTTCCTTGACTATGGTGGGAATCCTGTTCTAGCCGCTATTGTAGCTGTCCTGGCTGTTGTAGTAGCAATACCATTATGTCACTGTATCGTCTTCGCTCTCGTGGTTGCTCGCGAGAGTTTAATAGGCGTAGTGCAGAGGCGTCAGTCAGATAACAGTCAGAGTGTTGACGTCACTGCTCTGTAGGCCTACTTCTAGATCACAGATTTTGTTGTATGAACGTAGTGACAGATATATGGATTTGATGAAAATGTAACATTTACAATGGCATGTTCAAGCCGTTATTGTAGCTGTCCTGGCTGCTGTAGTAGCAATGCCAGTATGTCACTGTATCGTCTTCGCTCTCGTTATTGTGCGAGAAAGTTTAGTTCGCTTATTTAAGAAGCGTAGTTCACGTCAGCGTAATCAGAATGTTAACCTCACTGCTCTGTAGGCAACATGGGCATGTCTTTTGGTCTTATCTCATGCATGAAAGATTCGCATGGAAGTTCATTTGTGTTCTTATTTAAAATAGTACAAAGTTCCAATACAAAAAAAAAACGCGTTAAATTTTCAACTGTTAGCTACGGCCCCCCCTTGAAGTCTAGTTTTCAATCAATTGGATCATAAAACTTTACGGATTTGTAGCATACGGATGTCGATGTTACATTTTTCTCATGATTTCTTCACTTTAGAATTGTATCATTTGCTTCTTTATTTCACCATTATATCATTTGACTTAATGTTGTGGTTCATCTTTAGATAGAAACACCAGACTCAGACATAAATGTTAGAAAGGAAATATCATATACCATTTAGTTCGTGCTACCTACAAAGACGGGCCCGCATGGCAATTAGGTCTCATACCACAATTCATCATCGGTCGACGTGATCAAATGTAGACATGTTCGCACATGTCTACACACGACGGGGTTATACCGCCCCTTACGGGGTGACATACCCTTTCGTAGGCTAATTACAAGACGGGGATGCGCCAGGTCTCCCGTCCGAAACATACCACAATTAGAACATATCAATTGATTCAGTGTTAAAAAGCGAATTTGTTATAACCGCAAATTCAATAAAGAAACAGTATATCTGCCGATGTATTGATTTCTATGGCAAGCACACTTGCTCATCAGTCAATAGAAAAATGTCCCCGAAATCTAACGGACGAAAGATATTTATCAATTTTCAGACTGCAATTACCTTTAAATCCGCTAGAAGCCCCAACACCTGACCGCAGCACTCAGACAAAACAAAATGTACCCGTCCGACAGTCACTCGCATCACGAAACTTTCCTACAAAAGACATTTAAAAGGCTTTCATTTCAAGTCATTGTCAAGTCAGGTGGCGAGGACAAAATGTAATTTATCATTTATATATACACACAATATTAATACCCTTTTTTGTTGGGGCTCTTAATTCTGAGTATACACTCGGAGTAATACAGGAAAGAGAGCATTAAGCATGTCACATGCCAGACTTGAGACTGTTGCCTTTGCGCTTCCCTGTCATATGACACATAGTTTTAAGCGCAGTTGGACACAAAGCAGGTACCCTACAGTCGCCAAGATGACTTGTGGACAGCGGGTGAGGAGCGAATTTCGCCTGAAGTCTTTTGGGCTGACGCACAACGATCGCCACGTGTTTACCAGAACGCCGGTAAGTTGCCTGGTTTTCGTGGCCAGGGACATGATTTCAGATCATAGGGAATACTTCTAGGCAAGTTACGTTGTTTCCTCTAGCATGTGTTAGCCGTTCTGATATGTAACGAAGCTACGATACTAAACAGATATGAAACCTGTCTATCATTTAACCACGCGGTAAGGGCTAGAGTTGATGTTTCCTTGAATAATAAGAGCGTAAGCTGTTACTATAAGTGAAATTTATCATAGGT